>JAYXIM010006599.1:0-494672 GCA_037575425.1 Anastrepha fraterculus | reverse complement strand
TAGCATTTCCCAGTGGGCTTCGCACCACCATACATAAAATTTTTTTTTATATCGCAACTAATTTTTCATATTAAGTTTTCTTTATAGAACTCGTAAAATGTTTAAACAGTTGAATTAGTTTATTTTTTTCATTCAACATACTTTCTAAAGATGTCACAATAGCCTTTTCTGTACTTTTTTAAAATTTGATTGTGGTGGTCACTAAATGCAGGTAAGGTGAAAGAGCCGATAAAAACTTGTAATTAAACTTTGATTTTTTAATTTCCATTTCAATTTTTTACGCTAAATAAATTATGCTAAAATAAATAAAGTTAAAAATGTTTTTCCAGTTCCTTGAATGCTCCAGTTTTTATTATATTTTCGTCCAAAATTAATATTAACATAATACACTTACAACCACAACAGTACAACAGAAACGCTCATAAGCGGCTGTGTATTTGTTATTGTTTTTCCCATACAGGCATTTCGTATGAGAGGAAACCATTACTCACATAAAATGTCATAACTCAGGAACGGCTGCACCGATTTCAATCAAACTTCACACAATCCACCTCCTTAAAGATAGAAAAGAACTTTAAAATTTTTGTGTTAATCGGGTCGGCGGTTCTTGAGTTATAAGATTACCAAGGAAATGTAATGTATAACGACAACTTGAAATAACCCAGGATCAGCAGTGTGTTTAGGAATTTCAGCTGATATAAGGCTATCGATTTGATTCTGAGTTATTTTATGTACCAGCCAAATTAGTATATGTGCGAGCGGCAATCACCTTTTCTGCCATTCGATGGAGTACATATGGCAACGCACCTCCCCAAATACATATAATTTCACAATTAAATCCATAAGTGCTTTACATTTTTGCCGAAATGGATACTCATGTGGTTCAAACACATCCTAGTGTTATCCAGGTCCACGTTTTGGTCTATATCTCGAGACCCTAGTTACGGAGGGGCATTAAAAATACTCTATACTATAGAAATCATGAACAGCTTCCATTTGCTACCCATATTGTACGAACACATCCCTAAGTTATCGGGGTCCACATTTTGGGCGATATCTCGAGACCTTAGTTACGGAGGGGCATTAAAAATACTCTATACTATAGAATCATCAGCAGCTTCCATTTGCTGCCCATATTGTACGAACACATCCTTAAGTTATCGGGGTCCACATTTTGGGCGATATCTCGAGACCCTAGTCACGGAGCGGCATCAAAAACACTCTATACTATAGAATCATCAGCAGCTTCCATTTGCTACCCATATTGTACAAACACATCTTAGGGTTACCCGGGTCCACGTTTTGGATTATATCTCGGGACCCTAGTCACGGAACGGTATGAAAAATACTCTATACTATAGAAATCATCAACAGCTCCCATTTGCTACCCATATTGTACGAACACATCCTTAAGTTATCGGGGTCCACATTTTGGGCGATATCTCGAGACCCTAGTCACGGAGCGGCATCAAAAATACTCTATACTATAGAATCATCAACAGCTTCCATTTGCTACCCATATTGTACAAACACATCCTTAAGTTATCGGGGTCCACATTTTGGGCGATATATCGAGACCCTAGTCACGGAGCGGCATCAAAAATACTCTATACTATAGAATCATCAACATCTTCCATTTGCTACCCATATTGTACAAACACATCCTAGGGTTACCCGGGTTCACGTTTTGGCCTATTTCTCGAGACCCTGGTATCCGATTCTTAAAATTTTAAAACACAAACCATCTACTGAATAGTCCAAACAAAGCCTAAAACTTTGGTTTGGATAGGTGAGCCCGTTCTTGAGTTATAAGATTACCAAGGAAATGTAACTTCTTTTTATATATATAGATAGATTAAATGTAATAGCGAAATATTGAAAATTATTTAAAAAAAACAGGATATTACAGGCATTTCGTATGAGAGGAAACCATTACTCACATAAAATGTCAGGAACGGCTGCACCGATTTCAATCAAATTGATCGTAGACTACACTGTTGTTGTTGGTCTTGAGGTTAAGCGGTTTTCTGCTGCTCGTCGATACGGCGTACACTTTAGCGTTTACAAACATAAAACAAACAATTCACTTTTGCGGTACGTCCATAGCATTGGCATGTGCTAACAAATTCACAACAAATTAACGTCGTTTGCTATTATTATTTCAAAAAACAGTATATTACAGGCATTTCGTAACTCACATAAAATGTCAGGAACGGCTGCACCGATTTTCTTGCACGTGGTATTCTTTTAGTACAATATATTAGTATTTGAATGTAACAGCAAAAGATTCAACATTTTTTCAAAAAACAGTATATTACTATTTGAATGTAAAAGCAAAATATTGAAAATTATTTCAAGAAACAGTATATTACAGGCATTTTGTATGAGAGGAAACCATTACTCACATAAAATGTCAGGAACGGCTGCACCGATTTCAATTAAGCTTCACACAAACCACCTCCTCAAAGATAGAAAAGAACTCTAAAATTCTTGTGTTAATCGGTTCGGCGGCTCTTGAGTTATAATATTACCAAGGGAGTGTAACTTATTTTTATGTATATAGAATGTTTGCTCGTCTTGCGCGTGGCATTCTTTCAGTACAATATATTACTAATTAAATGTAATAGCGAAATATTGAAAATTATTTCAAAAAACAGGATATTACAGGCATTTCGTATGAGAGGAAACCATTACTCACATAAAATGTCAGGAACGGCTGCACCGATTTCAATTAAGCTTCACACAAACCACCTCCTCAAAGATAGAAAAGAACTCTAAAATTCTTGTGTTAATCGGTTCGGCGGCTCTTGAGTTATAATATTACCAAGGGAGTGTAACTTATTTTTATGTATATAGAATGTTTGCTCGTCTTGCGCGTGGCATTCTTTCAGTACAATATATTACTAATTAAATGTAATAGCGAAATATTGAAAATTATTTCAAAAAACAGGATATTACAGGCATTTCGTATGAGAGGAAACCATTACTCACATAAAATGTCAGGAACGGCTGCACCGATTTCAATCAAATTGATCGTAGACTACACTGTTGTTGTTGGTCTTGAGGTTAAGCGGTTTTCTGCTGCACGTCGATACGGCGTACACTTTAGCGTTTACAAACATAAAACAAACAATTCACTTTTGCGGTACGTCCATAGCATTTGCATGTGCTAACAAATTCACAACAAATTAACGTCGTTTGCTATTATTATTTCAAAAAACAGTATATTACAGGCATTTCGTAACTCACATAAAATGTCAGGAACGGCTGCACCGATTTTCTTGCACGTGGTATTCTTTTAGTACAATATATTAGTATTTGAATGTAACAGCAAAAGATTCAACATTTTTTCAAAAAACAGTATATTATTATTTGAATGTAAAAGCAAAATATTGAAAATTATTTCAAGAAACAGTATATTACAGGCATTTTGTATGAGAGGAAACCATTACTCACATAAAATGTCAGGAACGGCTGCACCGATTTCAATCAAACTTCACACAAACCACCTCCTCAAAGATAGAAAGGAACTCTGAAATTTTTGTGTTAATCGGTTCGGCGGTTCTTGAGTTATAAGATTACCAAGGAAATGTAACTTCTTTTTATATATATAGATAAATAAAGTAAAATTTTGAAACATTTTGTATTTTAAACTAACTCGTTGTCCGATTTGCTCAAGATACTCAAGAAATTTATTATTTCTGATTAATTTCGTTGTGCGACATGATGTCTAGTGCTTAACTGTTTTCGCTATTCGGATCTAGAGATTATTTAAATAAATATTATTTTTTTCTTTGTTCGTCCACTTTGTTTTAGTTGTCAGTTCAAGGGTCCAAATTGGTTTGAAGGGATTTTTCATTAAAGTTTGGGATCAATAAAATTTGAAGGGTTTAGTTACAGTTAAAAATTGCTGCTTGACAAAGTTTTGCAGAATAAAATTTTGTGTGGAAACTGTTCATCAAATTGTTTTAGGAACTGGTACGTTTTTTAACTATCCAAAAAGTACAATACTTAAAAAAAGGTGGATTGCGCACTTAACTAGTGGAGAGTAAAATTTCTTAAGCAGAAAAAATTTAAAAAATACATAACTAAACCAACGAGCTTAACAATTAAAAATTATTTTTTAAACATAAAAATATTATATGACCACCGCTTTTCTTGTCATAAATTCTTTTTCGAAAATGGTTAAGTCTTAGTCATACCATATAACCAAATTAATCAGAAATAAAATATTTCTTGAGTATCTTGAACAACTTGGAGAAGGGGTTAGTTCAAAATATAAAACGTTTTAAAATTTTAATTTAATTTTTCAGGAAAAGCATATCATAATTTTCAAATATAATATATGGAAGGACTATCCCGTTAATCCTATATTGTAATAGTCCGGGAGCCAGGGGTCGATTTTGGACTGCGTTTTTATACCGTTAAATTCTGACCATACTTGTGATTTAGCTTTTATGAATAACGAAAGTGAACTTCAGCTGGTGCACCCGCGGTGGTGTGTTTGTGGGAGGGTACGAAACGTGTCGAAAAAAAATGTCTACCGACTTATTTTATACCGGCTGAAATTGTTTTCATGTTTTGTTGACATTTAGTAGAATAAAAAAATGTAGTCAGCTGCGCGGTAGAGGGGTGAAAACACGTCAGCTGAACTTGTAAAATAAATTAAAAAGTAAAACTACTTTATGCCGATTGAAATTTGTCTACATAATTTTTGACACATATGCGTTTATAGCGGTGGGAAGACCGTCAGCCGAATAGTCCGGGAGCCAGGGGTCATTTTGACCTCATCATTTCATGCCGACTGATTTTAATACTGAAGGCACACGCCATCCAATGTATGACGAAACCAACTGTCAGCTGGTCCAGTAGCGGTGGGTATGTGCGTGAGATGCTGCGAAACGTGTCAAAAAAAAAAAAATTTTAACAACTCATTTAATACCGGCTGAAATTTTGTTTGTGTATTGTTGACATTTAGTAGAATAAAAAAAAAATAGTCAGCTGCGCCGTAGAGAGGGGAAAATACATCAGCTGAACAGGCGAACTTGTAAAATAAATTAAAAAGTAAAACTACTTTATGCCGATTGAAATTTTTTTACACAATTTTGGACACATATGAAAATATAATAATGATGTTCAGCTGGGTTTATAGCGGTGGGAAGACCGTCAGCCGAAGCAAGAATGTAGCATTGCGTTCATACATCTCGGCGGCGCGCGCAATTTTCAATGCTTGCCTTCACTATTAAAATCAGTCGGCTTGAAATGATGGAGTCAAAATGACCCCTGGCTCCCGGACTATAAGTTGCCCATGAAAGTGAAACAAAAACTTACCAAGTAAGGTTTCAAATATAATCTGAGACGTTTACGAAAACTTTAGTTGCCTCGGTGTTTGTGCTTGACGTTTTTATTCAAATTTTTAATCAATGTAAATCGAGAGGTTTTACAAATTAACTCCCGTTCCGCAAAAGGGAGTCCAAATCGTCCGCAGTTTAAGGTCTCTGGGGAATAATAAAAAATGGACCGCGTTTTTGCAACTCTTTTAATTCACGGATTATTTACCTGAAATTTATTTACACTTCTTAATGCGTTTTTCTTAATTTTTGGTCTTTGATTCGAACTTACGTTCTCACTGAATTCCGAATGGTAGTCACCAACGCATTCGGCTATGGCGGCCGCCTAAACGACTTTTTATTAGTTTATATTATATTTAAAGTGCGCTTATTTCCCTTTTCCTTTGGATTTTGGTATGCGCTCCCCACTTACTTTACAAGGGCTATATTTTAATATATTACGTTACTCATTAAAATGGTCATTGAAAGAGAAATAAAGACATTGAATTTCGATTCGGCAATGTGGGAAGGGGCGTATACGTAACCGAATTGCGTGCGCAAAGTTTAATGCATGTAAATGTAGACATACTGTTTCTACTTATTTTAGGAGCATAAAAATAAGTATGTAAGTCAATACAGCTCCTAATGTAGGTTCAACTGGATACTACATTCCAAGTTACGTGTTAATAAATACATAGTCTACATTTGTTAGAAAGCTCAACGCTGAACCGAATAATAAAAAAAGGATCATAATTTGAATTGCACTATTTTTACAATGCAAAAAAATGAGTAACAAATGAAACAAACAGTCATTCTATATATAACCTAATTGGTTTCTCTATTTTTTTCTCTTTAATTTATTCGTTTATAATTTAAACACTTAAAGAAGCAAAATTCAGTGCGAGCTGCACTTTAAACACCCGCGCACATTTTAGTAAAATTTTGATTTTAAATTGGGCTGGCTGTTAAGTTTTGCAATTAAACAAATTCAGAGACGATAAAAGGAATTACTTGTAAAATTATATGGAAGCAAACACGGGTTTAGCACTTAAGAAGTGGGCGTGGTTTTGAGCCACTTTCAATAATATTTATGTCGAATCTAAATAGGGGCGTACCAATCTTTGGTGAATTTTATTAAGTAGTTATCGAGATCATATTTTTAAAAATGCTTCCTTCATAGAATTATAGTTTTTGCTTCGTCTATAACAGAGGTATAACGTTTCGCATTTTGAAAAATAACCTTTATATGGGAGATAGGCGTTTTTATTGACCATTTTCCAAAATACCTTTGTCAACTAATATAAATGCTTCAAGGTGCCGTGGGCCATGACATATATAAGCAAATTGACTACTCTCATCATTCCGAGCATTTTAGTACATATATCACTCAGTTCTTTTAAGCTGTTATATGCAACCAAAAGCGAATTGATACAAAGTGTGAGCACTGGTAGGAAATTTACATGTATTTTGTCTTTGTAATTTAGTATTCAAACCACTCAAATTTCTTTATGCTTGGCATTCAAACAGCCAATCGCAAGAAGCTAAACATATCAGCTGACCTACAGCTATCAGCTTGTATGTATGAATGCGCTTTGATACAGCAGTTATGGGAACAAAATTACAATATAATACCTTTAGAAGCATTTCAACCCTAAGAAGTTTGAAATTGACAAACCGGATATTGTGTTACTGAAGGAAAAATAGCTCTTCTCTGAAAATACTCTAAAAATAAGGGGTTTTTCAAAAGATGCGCCTAGAAATTGTTTTAAAATGGTACATGCAAAAATTTAGATTCCTTCAGGCTTCAGTATTTTTATTCAAATTATATATGAAAAATTACGTTATTAGCTTGTCCACCATGAGCATCCCGACAGGTAAACCCCGTCAAACAGTCAGTTCATGAATGCCTAATTGTTGACAACGTCAAAATACCAATGTTGAAAGTTGTTCAGCAAGACTTTGCGCTCAGTTTTTGTTCCGCCAGTTCTTTTTCTATCCTCGACCGAACCAATTTCCTGAAACTTCTCATCAATCTTTGAATTGTGGACTCATTTATTCACACTAAAACATCAAGCATTTTTCGATATGTTGCTCTTAAAGATCGACCATTTTTTAAATTTTACATTCGTTTACTTGAAAAATGTCAAATAAACTGTTCAGGAATTATTCACTACTGGCATGTGGGCGTCACTTTAGAAAGGCGCTTAGTTATTAAACAGAGTAAGCATTAACAACATTTTATAGGTCGTCAAAACAGCTATCTTGAAAGTTTTATCTAATCGAAAACATATTCGCCTTATAAGCTCCGCTCCATCAGAAATTGTACTTTTATTCTCTATCATTTTTATTTTATACCACTAATCTGCAGGGTTTTGTAACCATTGGTTGGCTGGTTTGAGTGGTGATTCTTCCAGAATCCAACTAGCGCTTCCGCTTCCATTTGTTGGTACATCTTCGTTACCAACTTGTTTACCATTTATTTACGGCATGACTATTTCCAGTCTGTGTGGTTTAAGAACCTTATTAGATTGTTGATATCTGAGCCAGTCAGTTGTTCGCGACTCTCGAACGTTTGCCAGGGTTAACATTCTGTCCTTCCATTGGGCAAGATTGTTTCCTTTTTCTTCGGTTGTTTACAACTGTGGCAGTATGTGTTGTGAGAGATGCCCATTTTGGCTGATTGTTCTTGGACAGACCAAAAGCCAGTTATGACTGCCGTTAGTCTCCAGGCGGCGTCCCGTCGTTTCATGTTTAACAATATTGACGATTGTTTGAGGTTGTAGGTGGGCCATAACGTTCTGCTGATTTTGCACTTCGTCTGGTCTCTCCATCTACAATCCGCGATGCGAAGGTATTTTAGGGAAATTGAACTCTTGCCTGTTCACCTGCTTTTTCGTTACCTTCAATATTCCGACGTCCCGGGACCCAGATTAAGGGGGGACCCTCATTTAGACGGTCGAAAAATGCATCATTTTTGGGAATTTTTTTTTTCAGGTAAAATAACTTCAAACGTTTTGTAATTCATAAAGTACTTTAATAAATGTCTTGACTGTCTACAAAAATTTTCGGAGAAGAAAAAAACATTTTAAGTATGGAAATATACACCTCGTCCATGGCACCTCATTCTATCTGTGTACATTCTAGCGCTCTGAATTTTTTTCTGAAATAAAAAAACCAAATTTTTTTTAAAACTTTAGGATAATACCTTCGATGTGACATTTTGATTTAAAAAAAAAATGTCGAAATTGATATTTTTTACCCTGTTTTATGTTAAAAGTGATTTTTCATGCATAAAAATTGACTTTAAAATTACAAAAAAATATGGAAATCTTTTTTTTTTAAAAAACACTTAATGTCACATTGAAAACAATTTAATTATCTTTAAAATGAGCTATTGTAAAGCCTGATTGGTTCAATACAGCGTTCTCAATTGTGTACACAAAATCGAAAAATGATGTTTCGAGAAAAACGCGTTTAAAGTTTTGGATACAGGCGATCAGGCCACCCGTCGCGTCCTGTTAAAAATTTTGTCACTCCTTCAAAAATACAGATATCGACTTGAAATTTTGAAAGTATATTCTTAAATAGTTGTAGAATAGATTAAAATTATTTCCAAAAAATCGATTTTTTTGACCCGATAAATGAGGGTCCCCCTTAAGGGAACGTTATGGTTGTCGCTCAAGGTGGAAAGCCTATTCCTACTTTCTTCCACTATTCGAAAGAATAGCGATATTGCCTTTAAAAGAGAAATCTGCGATTAGTAGCCTAAAAGCCATAGACTGAAAAAAAATAAATGAAATGAAATTCCACGGCAAATCCGCGGAACTGATTTTCAAGTTCTTGAATTTTTATTATGTATATGGAAACCAAACACTTATGAATATTATTTACACGGAAAAGTACTCAAGGTACGCGTAATTACGCAAAAGGAAAGAAATGAAGCTATTGGACAGAGGAGTTTATTTTTAAGTGCTGCGCATATAAGAATGGTAATTTCGTAATAATGGAGCGCAACAAGTTGAACTAAAATGAACTTGCTACTTTATTGAACAATGCGTTTTTGTAAAAAAATGCTTAGTTACTAATTCGAGTTACTAAATTCATGAAATTACATTAATGCTTGCATTATTTGTCCTTAATTCAGGGGTTATTCACTTATTGTTCTGCTTAATTGCACTTTTTTTTTATTGAGCATAATTTTTAATTATTTTTCTGTTTGATTGCAATTCTCGTTTATTGGGCAATACGATTGTTCGGTGTGTGTTGTTTTTGCAACATAGTGTGTGGGTTATTTGCTGACATTGCAGACGATATCACGTATTATGTTTTATGCAGGCAGCGTGCTAGCTTGCATTTAACCGCGAACATTAACAGCTTTCGACTGGCCACTTCGTTGCTTAATCAGGGTCGGGTTTCTTTGTTAAAATTTTGATGAGAAAGCAAGAAAAAACTAAGTATGTAAAAACGACAAAAATCGAGCTTGTTTATGGTGGAATATTTTGTAAGTAACTCGTTTAGGTCAGGGCTTCTAAGTATATACAGAAATAGTAAATTATATAAATAATCTAGATTTCGTAATAGCAAAAAAGAATAACCTGATTACTTACCTTTTTTTTTTTTTTTTTCTATACATATTAAATAAAATAAATAAATAATTGGCGCGTGCACTTCTGTTAGGTGTTTGGCCGAGCTCCTCCTCCTATTTGTGGTGTGCGTCTTGATGTTGTTCCACAAATGGAGGGACCTACAGTTTCGAGCCGACTCCGAACGGCAGATATTTTTATGAGAAGCTTTTTCATGGCAGAAATACACTCGGAGGTTTGCCATTGCCTGCCGAGGGGCGACCGCTATTAGAAAAATGTTTTTTTTTTTTAATTAATTTTGCTTTCACCGAGATTCGAACCAACGACCTCTCTGTGCATTCCGAACGGTAATCACGCACCAACCCATTCGACTACGGCGGCCGCCTATACATATTATATTTCATTAATTTATGCTTTCCGAGTTATTTTCTAACTCTATTTATTGCCAACTGTCCACAACATAGTTCAGTACCAGCGAATAACATCCGTGTGGAACGAGCGATATCTTGCTTTTTTCGGACGTTGCTAAGTGCTTGTCGAATCGGAAACATTTATTAGTATGTAGTTAAAAGTTGGTTTAGGAATGTATTTTTTTACTCATACTTTCTAGATGATTTTGCTCAATTTCTCAAAATATCTATATATATAAATGTGAAAATCTGTCCCTATGTTCGCTTATAACTCGAGAATGGCTGAACGGATTTATCTTATCTTGGTCTTGAATTATTCGTGGAGGTCTAGGGAAGGTTTTAAAGGTGAGAAAAATTCGAATAATTGCCGAGAAAATGGTCAAAACTTGGGCCCGGGTAACCTTCGGATGTGTATATACAATATGGGTATCAAATGGAAGCTGTTGGGGAATGCTTTAGTTCAGAGTATTTTTCATGCGGCTCCGTGACTAGGGTCCCGAGATAGAGACCAACACGTGGACCCTAGAATGTGTTTGTACAATATGGATATCAATTGGAAGCTGTTGGTGAATGCTTTAGTACAGAGTATTTCTCATGCCGCTCCGTGACTGGGGTCTCAAGATATAGGTCAAAACGTGGACCCGGGTAACCTTCGGATGTGTATATACAATATGGGTATCAAATGAAAGCTGTTGGTGAATGCTTTAGTTCAGAGTATTTTTCATGCCGCTCCGTGACTAGGGTCTCGAGATAGAGACCAAAACGTGGACCCTAGAATGTGTTTGTACAATATGAATATCAAATTCAAGCTGTTGGTGAATGCTTTAGTACAGAGTATTTTTCATGCCGCTCCGAGACTGGGGTCTCGAGATATAGGTCAAAACGTGGGCCCGGGTAACCTTCGGATGTGTATATACAATATGGGTATCAAATGGAAGCTGTTGGTGAATGCTTTAGTTCAGAGTATTTTTCATGCCGCTCCGTGACTAGGGTCCCGAGATAGAGACCTACACGTGGACCCTAGAATGTGTTTGTACAATATGGATATCAATTGGAAGCTGTTGGTGAATGCTTTAGTACAGAGTATTTCTCATGCCGCTCCGTGACTGGGGTCTCGAGAAATAGGTCAAAATGTGGGCCCGGGTAACCTTCGGATGTGTATATACAATATGGGTATCAAATGGAAGCTGTTGGTGAATGCTTTAGTTCAGAGTATTTTTCATGCGGCTCCGTGATTAGGGTCCCGAGATAGAGACCAACACGTGGACCCTAGAATGTGTTTGTACAATATGGGTATCAAATGGAAGCTGTTGGTGAATGCTTTAGTTCAGAGTATTTTTCATGCGGCTCCGTGACTAGGGTCCCGAGATAGAGACCAACACGTGGACCCTAGAATGTGTTTGTACAATATAGATATCAATTGAAAGCTGTTGGTGAATGCTTTAGTACAGAGTATTTCTCATGCCGCTCCGTGACTGGGGTCTCGAGATATAGGTCAAAACGTGGGCCCGGGTAACCTTTGGTTGTGGATGTGCAATATGGGCATCAAATGAAAGCTGTCGATAAGTGCTTTAATGTGGGGTAATTTTCATACCTATTGATGACTAGGGTCTCGAAATATATGCCAAAACGTGGACCCACCATGTCTTTGCCCAGCGAAGCGGGCCGGGTTTGCTAGTTGGGATATAAATTTAAGTTTCCTCCCCTATAGTTTCTATGGGCGACATTACTCTCAGTGCAGCTGGTTTCTTAACCTGCAAGAAGTTCCCAAGGCCTCAAGGCCTGATGGGAAAAATAGAGAAAATGCGCAAAATATCTAAAATTAGCGCGATTTAAGAACCATCTTTGGACATTTCGATAAAAAAAACTTCCCAATATGTGGTGCCATTATAATTCTGTTTTTATCTTTATATTGTTGTATAGAAACAATTATTTTTAAGTACACTTTGAATGTACATATTTATTGTAGAATAAAAAGCCGGGAGTTCGTATATTTCACCTTCTTATACTACTACTTCGAAAAGATAGCTATTCATTCAGATTTGAGAAATGGTACACTTATGAAAATATTGTTGAATTTTTGGTCTAAAAAGATGGTAGAAAATGGTTTTAAAACCGAAAGTTTATAAAAAAAGTTCTGAAACGCTTGTGCAATGTAATAACCTCGCACAGGATGTTCCGTATTGCAAAGGTCTTTTTGCTTTTCAAAGCTGAGTAGCTATCCGGCAATGGTAGTCTTAACATAATTTCAAGGAGTATATACGTGGGGCATGGCAATTTCCAACAATATGGTAGAAAATGATAAATTTTTACTATTACATCAAAATCATCATTCGATTGAAACATTTCTTCATTGAGGTTAAACTTTGAAATTTTTATTTGCATTCTGCATCAATAAAGCTTGTTAATGTAACCAAAATTTTTAAAATAAAATTTATTTGTGATATATTCGCCAAATGTGCCGAGCTGCCTTCAGTATGAATAAGCAAAGCAAGGATGAGAAAATGTGTGATCACGTGTCTGGTCATTTGTTTTGTTGCTTACAGCTTTTTCGTTTTTTGCGTTTGGTGATGCCATGCAATATTATTTTTGCATTCCTATTCTTTTAATTGTGTTTTGCTTTTTTGCATTATTATTGAAAAATTTTTCCTGCTGACTTATTTTTGAGTTGCTACAGAAAAACACATTTCTGCATAAAACGGAGTTAGGTTCAATGAAATCAAATTGGCGAAAAAGTATTTTTAGAGGAACAAAGCGAAACTTATCGTACTTGGTTTTCAACGTTCTTTCTCTTGAATACAGTGTTCTTTTTGTATGTATTTTCTTTTATTTCATGTTTACTATTTCATATTTACTATGCAGCAAGTAAGAATGCATCGCAAAATTTAGTCGTACATTTTTGAAACAACTTTTAAACAAACGCATTATTTGTACATAGGAATGTATGTTTGTTTATGCTAAAAAATACCAATCTTTTTTTAATTGTTTCATTACTAAATAGCACAGCAACTAGTTATACATGTTTTAACTGACGAGCAACGTGCGTTGTGTTTTGTTTAATGCAAATGGGTCCAGAATTTACTCCAGGAGATTATGGGGCTTCCTTCGCTTAAGCTGTGCCTTCCAATTGCTTTGGTCAGATAGTACGAATCTTCGCTGTTGGCATGCTGTTGAAGTCTAGCCATGTGTGACTTTATCGATACTTTTGTATTGTGGTGGCGACTGATTCGCCAAGATCGCGTTCGAGGTCGTTATAGCGAATATACCAAGAAGTATTTACACGCACCTTAATACTTTATTCTAAAATCTTTAAATCTGCATTACATCGCTGGAATTCGAGCAACCCCAAAGTTGTATTCCATATGCCCATACAGGTTTCGGAATTTGCTTCTACAGCAAGGCTTTGTTGGGTATTGATAACTTGGACCTTTTACCCATAAGCCAATAGAGATTTTTTTATTTGATTTCGTGATCTTCTCCTTGTCACTTAAAGTTTTCATTCCACTTAAGCTTAGCATCTAGAACCCTACCTAAACAATAAAAATATCGAATTTCAGCGCAAAATATAAAAGACAACTCTCGTATCTCACGATATGTACATCGCATTGGCGAGTTTAAAAAATAACTTTCTTGACTGCATGTGTTTGGTGAAGCCCGTTTCGTGTTAGCGCATTCGAACAGATGTGAGAAAATTTGCCACGTTCCTCAGTACCGCTACGACCGAGGTGAAAATATTAGTGCACAATAAAGTCCAACTTCGAGTGACCTATAGCAAATATGCGTTATTTAAAACCGGTATTCTGTGAATTCATAATTATTCGCAGCACTGTTCCTTAAATTCATTGCCGAATACATTTATGCTTCATCTTTTGCTGTAATACCTTTGTTGCTTTCAGACACCATTAAATTCTCGCTGTCACATAAATGAACATCTCAATGTACGTATACCAGAATTCACAGATATTTCATTGTAGAGGAAGTAGGTGTCTTCATTTTGTAAATATGAATTACGTTTTTAATTCATACAAACACTCTTCTGAAGGACTTGTATACACACGGGGGAGGTATTGCCTCACAAACTGTTTGTTTGCTATGCTAGTATTTTGTTTGCTTCCACTACTAACTGCGGAAGTGCACCACACTGCATTCGTGCAGCAATGTTCGACGTTGTGTCGACAAAGAACAACAATTGACATCCCTGTTGGTCGCTGAACACCCTCAGTGGCATGAAAATAGGAGGTGTTGGTGTGTAACGCGCTTTCCTTGCGCTGTATTTCTGAATTTCTACGAGAAATTACATTCTTATGCATGTACATACTAAATTTAACAAGCGCTCCAGACGTTCGGGAGCATTTAATTCATTTTATTTTTGATATGATTCTTTAGCGCAACCGCTTATGTTGGACTTTTTTTGTTAATCCTTCAGCAAGTGAGGACTTCTTAAACTAGCCCTTCCCTGCTAGTACTCCAAATAAGTAGCTTTCTGTGTTTTCATTTTTTCATGCGTTCATTCAACCAGCCATTTGTCATTACAAACACTCATTCATACATTACCTATTGCCATTACAACGTCGCTTAATGTATTTCTTGCACTTTGCTTATTTATTTATTTGTTTATATTGTTCTCACATGTATTCATTTTTGTTTATTTCTTTCCTTTGCTTACAGCCTTTTGGGTTTTCGTCGCGCAATGCCCGTCACCGGTCGTCTGCTGAACATTACAACAGAAATTTATCAAGTTGCTGACGACAATTTATTAAGGACCTTCTTCGTTTCACCATCGTCGAATTTGTGCTTCCACGGCAAGTGCTCCTATTACTGTGACACAGGCCACGCCGTCTGCGGTAATCCGGATATGCTGGAAGGCTCATTCGCCGCCTTCCTACCAAGTTACGAGCAGACAGGACGTAAGGTGAGTTTGTATGTATGAGAATAGACATTTTTAGCCAAAAATAAAGAAAAAATAATAACAATGAATAAAAAAACTCGATTTAACACAAGCATTTGGGCGGTACGAGTGTGTAGCGCGAATTCTTTTGTTAAAAGGGAGTCGCTGTTCTCCTCACTAATTCTAATGTTACTTTTGTTTATTAAGGCGGGAGTTAGTCTGCCTTATTTTGGATGTGTTAAAAGTAATAACAGTTGAACGAATTATATAAATTTGAAATATTGTTCTTATATATTTATACTCGCACATATATATAATTGGTGCTGACACCCTTATTGAGAGCTTGGCCGGTTGTTTCACAAATGGAGTGACTTAGAGTTTCAAGCTGACTCCGAAAGGTAGATGAGTTTTTATGAAGAGCTGTTTCCTTAACAGAAATACGCTCGTATGTTTGCCCATGTCTGCCAAGGGGCGACCGCTATTAGAAACAACTTTTTCTATCATTTGGTGTTTGATGCAGAGCGATTCGAACTTACGCACTTCCACATGGTATTCACGCACTTATCCTTCAGCTATGGTGACCGCCGTCATATTACCTGTTGTCATACGTGGAATTTGAGACCATAGGCTACAACATAGCCACAGCTACAAATCGTTTGCCAAATCATTCATTTTTTCTTACAATTATATTTTGCGAAGACCTCACCACGCTCCAGTACAATATAAAACTTTTGTCCTGAGAGTTGTTTAAAATCAAGTTTAACATCTCAAAATGTTACTATAAAGTAAACGTGTGCGTATTTCAGCTACTTATTCAGCTACTTTTTTTTATCTGACCGACTTGGGTATTTAAAAGTTCGATTATATTAACTAATATATTCTGCTTTAGCTTTACTTATATATTCTGTTTTAACTCGTATTCGCTTAACTGAGGGTATGCTCGACATTTTTTTTTGCACGATCGTTATCAGATAAGTTGGGGTTTCTTTTATTTGTGGTTAAGACATTTGATTTTAGGTTTGAGTCGCTTGATGTTATTTTAATCAGTTTTTTATTTCTTCCGAAGTTTGAGCTTCTTTTATAACGCTTTATACTGTGCGAACATTAATTTCTGGCAACACGAATATTTGAGCGATTTTTCCAATTTCCAATTTTCATGCAGCCATTTTTAGCGCGATAATAGCGAGTGAATAAAAAGCCAAGTTCAAGTCTCAATAGTGTCATTGTTGCCATAAAAGTAATTGTAGCACTAAAAGTTTTCGTTGTACTTTTAAAAATGCCTTCCAGTGATTGCTAAAATGGGTGCGAATTCTGCATGAACAGTTATGCAGTATTGTGCTGGTCCTAGATTCGATAATGCATTAGAAAATAAAAACATATTTTTTGTTATCAATTACTAGTAAAAATGGAACAAATTTAAAACTACAATCATTCAAATGGCGGCTTCTTTGTCACAAATAATGTAAATTGTTTTTTTGTAAATAAGACATTTTATTTATTTTCAACAGTGTTATTCTCCGATCACTTTTTACACCATAACAAATGTGAGCTTCTTTGGACCCATTCAACTATTTAATAAGTTTCGCCCACAGCTCTCCGAGGCTTTATGTACAATACATACAGTATAGTTGGTAATACACTGCGGCAGTCGTGGTATTTTTTTTTGTGCATTCTCCCCAGCGAAAATACCTCGTGAAAAAGTTGTTTCTAACTGCTTTTGTCCGTCAGCACGCATGAAATGAATAAATGTCTCATAAAAACTAGCTGATGTTCGGAGGCGACATAAATCTGTAGATACCTCTAATTGTGGACTAACATCAAAGCACACACCACAAGTTGAAGGGAGAGTTTCCCTTATTCACCTTGAAATTCTATTCCTATTTCAAGATGTACTCAAGGGGATTTCCTGGGATAGAAATGGAATAGTGAATAGCTAGGCTTTGTTTTTTTTTTTCAAAGTGCTCAGGAAATCTTAGTACTATTTTAATACTAACCGAGCTACCTTAATGCTTATATAAGTAAAATGAAAAGCGCTTATATAAAATCAACTATTGCCAAGAAGGTAATTAATCCCGCACTGTTGTACGTACTTTACAAATGCATAAACATAGTAATCAAGTAATGAATTAGCTGCATTGAATTTTGTATACATTCCGTACACATATGCAGTTCTTCTTGGTATGAAAACATACAACTAATTTTGTTTCTAAAATGATTAATGAGTACTGAGGTGCAATTAGTACCACAAAATTATTCACGAGTTGAAAGTTTATATTGGAACTTTTATTACTATTTTCCTAGCGATGAAAGAGGTTTTACTTAATTTCATTTATAATGAAGTACGAGAGTATAAAATCAGGTATAACTACAATAGATATGCAAGCAAAAAGCATAAACTAACCGGGGATTTCTGATACAGATTTATCAATTAGAAAAAAATCATTACCTTTTTCCAATTTTTTAAGTCTTGCATGTGCCTTGGATATTCAAAACGGTATCCGGCCAGAGTTGGCTCTACTACACAACTACTTTCTACAATTGTTGCTCTACTTCTATACGATCTCCTTTAACATGGCCTTTTGGCTGTAACTGGATCACGCATTTTTGTGTTTTTCCGTTCATATAAAAAATTGCATTATTTATAAATAATATAGGGAAACATGCTATATAGTATATATAAATAAATATATAATTAGCGATTACACCCTTTCTTAGTTGTTTGGTCGAGCTCCTACAGGGATCTACAGTTTCATTCCGCCTCCGAACGTCAGATGGGTTTTTATGCGGAGCTTTTTCATGGCAGAAATATACTTGGAGATTTCAACTTTATAGCCAACTATTTATTTATTTTTTATATACAAATACAGTTCATGCTACAAAAAAAGCTTTGCAACTCAAACTTTGTAAAAAATAAAAATAAATAAAAGAATATTTTGTTACCATTTCTTATTGAGTAACTCAAATATTCTCATAGATATCAAAGATCTGATGTCATTAGCATAATAGATAGGTTACCAAAATATGTTTTGCAGAACCACAATTTACTGCCTTCTTCGTTTAATGACTTATTTGAAGAAACTAATCGAATTTTACCTTCATTACTGCTAGTAGACGTCAAATCAAATATTTGCTTTCAAGTTTGAAATATTTTAGTCATTGAGAGTAATTCGCTTCTGAGACACGGTAGACAATTTATTTTAAATATATTGAAAATTAGATGACTTATCACATATTTTTAATGAGATACGGCAGAAGTGAGCTTAACAACTTTAGCTTTGCACTCACAAATTTCTATAATTAAATAGCGGAGAGAAAAAAGTGATGTTGAAAGAGAAAAATTGTTCACAAAAAAAACCTTTATAAACATATATATATTAAAAAAAATTATGTAATTAATTATTAAAAAAGTATATATAAATATAAACATAAAGGTTTATATATGTAAATAAGGACACATTACTAAGAGGTAGCTAATGAATTAATAAGAGGGTTTTTTGAGCTAATGAATCTGCCATTCATTTCAAAGATTTGATTGGAAACATTTTCAATTTTATTGTCAGCATGGAAACAATTTATACAGTAGTACCTCGGCAGGTTCAGCATAATTTTTATAATTTTATTTTGACGAAGTTGTAATTAGTTTTTATGGGTTTTGGCACTGGTTCCCCAAACTGAACACCCATATATAAAATCATGGATTGAAAAATTACTTTGGCTATTATAATTTTTTTAGCATCGCTAAACTTTGATTTCCTTTTGATAAGTGGGATGGATGCTAAGTTCAATTTTCCCAATAATATTTTGAATGCAGTCCTTGGAAATTAACTTAAGTTCAAGGATTACGTCTGAATAATGAACTTCGTCAGACATGGTGATTGTAGAGCTGTTGATTTGGAGAGTGGTAATTGGAAGCTATAAGGATTTTCTTTCTCTTCAAGTGAATAAGATTACCTGTGCTTTTCAAGCGTTAATTTGTGCTTTCCCATTATGAAAGTAATCATATTTGATAGCACATTGCCATTCGATCACGGTTTGCTTACAGTATTTATATGAGTACCATACCGCTACAACGCACCGCGTAAAAAGTATACCATAATTGTAAGTGCTGAGTTTTTCTACATATATCGAAGTATATAATATTTAAAGTGGACCTACAACTGAGACTTAAGGAACTCCAGCAGGTACTTGTAGGAGATCTGGAAAACAGTCGCCGATTTCTATGCAAATAATTAGATTGGTCAGAAATTGTTTGATCATTTTTGTAAGACGATTAGGTAAGCTTATCAGTTTGCAGATCAAACCGTTATGCCAGACTTGCTAAGGCATTAATCAAGAAGTTTTATGTTTGCTTCGCATACAATATATAATAATTTAACAATAAATTGATATGAATAACCTTATGTGAGTATCTCTTTCTTATAAAGTACGGCCCTTATAGAGCCAACATTTTTTCCTGGACATTTTTTCCAATAACAATTGGAAACCCGGCTATTTAATGCAATTAATTTTTGATTTAATTCAGCTCATTTATGTAGCAATAATGCGATCCCTTTGGAAATGTGGTTCATAATTCTTTCAACAAATTTAAACTACTTTATTCAATATATAAATTATTACTTATTATTATTTGGTTAACATTTCTTTCGTGAAAGCTCAAAGTGCAAAAGACCTGTGTGCTTATCCTTATAGGGAGCCCTCTATTACTTGTATTTGGCGGCTTTTCAATATTTAATATTTCTATAAATAATGTGGCTTGGTCGAATCTGTGCCGTGAATGAAAATCCTCTAATTTGAGGGGATTAAATATCTCCCTACATGATTTAATCATAATAATAATTATCTAAATAATTTTTTATCGCTTATTATTGTATTTGAAAGTTACTTTCAATATCTTGAAAATGAAAAAATTTAATTCGCTTTGCATATTTAGGTCCACAGTCAATCGTAATTTTTTCAATTTAATTCGTTTGAAATCAACTTTAGTACCCTCAGGGCTGGGTCTAAATTAAAAGACGAGGTACTAATCAGACTATGATTAAGACTAATCTACAGTTTTTCTTAAATTTCAGTTTAACAAATTTATGCGCGAATTTATTTTGACCTTTTTAAACGGTGAAGGGTTTATTCAGCATAAGCCAACATATTTTGCAAAGAACTAACTTAGGCCAGATTATAGAATTAGATCTGCAGACATTTAGAGTGGAGAAATATAAAAATAAATTTTACCTTTAGACTGATGTAGAAAGTTTATTTTTATATGAACAAAAATGTAAACTATTTTCTGGATCAGGTACTAAACTAAGTAAATATAAAGGAATTAAAACATAAATAACTGAAAAGAAGCGAAATGTATGGGATAAATAAAATGAAAGCAAAACGCATATAGTAATGAAAGTATTAAACAAAATTCTGCAGAATTATAAGCATACATACATATGTAAAGGTGTATAATACCAGTGCAACAATAATATTAATGCTCCTAGACATTCAGAAGAGAAAAGCACCAGTCACAGCTTTGTGCCAAACAAAAGACTAGTATTTTTGTAAACAAAACTGCGTAGTGTTCAAAACAATAATAATAATCCTTGGAGGACTACTTCCGCTGGCGTTGTCGTTGCAGTCCTATTCTCCTCTTGTTTCCGTTGGCGGCTTTCGCGGCATTGCCGTTGCTGACTGCCGTTTGCTTTATGAACATTTCCTGCGTGTTGGCTTTTCTCGCTGCACTTCTCGTAGAGCTGCTGAAAAAATAACAGAGAATCGCAGCCAAAAAGTTTTGAAATAAGCCGAATTTCACTTAAAATGAAAAAAAAGGAGTTGCTGCTGCTTGCGCAAAATTATGTGATAAAAATATTTTAAAACAAAAGAAAACAAAATAAAATGAAATGAATAATAAAGAACAATGCCTTTAAATAAAATTATTTTAGTAGATGAAGCAAGCAAAGAGGCACATAACATTTAAAAAATAATGCTATAAATCGACGCTTGCAGCAGCTAAGAAAACAAAAACAAAACAAAAGCAATAGTTATGTGAGGGAAAAAGTCTGGAGCATTGTTTACTTAGTTTTTTTTGTCCTTTTTATCCTTCCTTTTAGTTGCTTTCTTTCCCGCACCCTTTTTTCATTCTTCGTTTTCCTAAAAGCCAAAGCTTTAATCTTCGTATTCTTAAGGGCATAAAAGTTCAAACGAATAGTCAAAGGCGAATCGCCGAAATGCATTCAAGTTGCCTCTCAAGTATTTTGAGTTATTTTTATTATTATTTTTACAAAGTTCTCTTCTATAGCGATGCTTGTTGGTTTGTTTGCATTTACTTTTCCCTTTTCTTCACTTCTTCTCACTTTCCGCATAAGTGCCATGTAATTGAAATAAAACATTTACTTAAAGTAAATCTTAAGTCAAGTCCATTTGAGGTTACCGCAAAAAAAAACTAACACTTCAAATAATTAAGGCAGAAAAAGGAGTCATTAATTTGATGTGGTAAAGGATTATTTAATTTATTATTTCAGTGAGGAACTATTCTCTTCACTTCGGGCAAATAAATTGAGAGGAAGCATAAACCCTTTCTTTTGGCCAGTTAACTCTTTCCGAAAATTTGTGCAACTTTGGCTGCTTCTACTTCTAAAACAGTTATTTTCAAATAAAAATTGCAATATCATATTAAAATCGGGTATTTTGGCAATAAAAAGCATACAGCTTACTTTTACACAGCTATTTTTGTGAATAGTAATTTTTTTAAATTCCACTGTAGGGTAAGTGGCATGATTGTGAGCAAGAAGAACCACGTAGTAAACGCTCCTTCTTGAAGTGGGAAATGTCAACATTCAATCTTAATTTGTTCATTTAAAATGATTTGGTAAAAAGGGGTACCAAGTATTGTTCCCGAAAAATAATATTTTCTGAGCGGCATTTCCCAGAATAGGACAATAAAAATCAACGCACCTTCATGTCATACTTTATGCGCTACAAGTGACATATCCATCTACGCATCTCTCGTAAAACAATTGATTCTCGTGCTTTGATAAAGTATGGTAGGTAGGAGAATTGGTTAAAGTTCCACCCTGGGACTCGCAAAATAGCACTATAGCACCATTTTGATACCATTTTGCGACCTTCCACGCGAATATATCAATAGCCCATCAAAGCTGTTGATGTAATAGAGAAGGTTGTCGAAGGAAGGATCACCATGTTACCTTAATCGTCTAGAGAAAGTGCTTAATCGTCTCCTTCTCTGAAAGGACCCCACAGTTTCTGCAATGGAGACTCTTTATTTATTGAAATAAGTGCGTTTATCCCCCGTGGTCGGCAATTTCACCAAGAATAAATAAATAAAAATAGTACGTCCCCTTCTCCAATACCTAATGATTTTCGACTTAAGTACTTTTTACGTAACATTTTTTCGCCAATGGTCTAAAACTGTTTTGTGGTCAATCTTTAGCTCTAGGGCGATGCTACAACTGTTAGCATCCCGGTGATGTTGTCGACATTTTCCTTCTTCTTCTTCATCAAAAATGACTGAACAGAATCAACGAAAGCAAAAGTGAACGTAATTAGTTGTTACAGTATCGGCACCAAAAACACCATTCACAATTTCAGTAGCCTGGCTTGCATTTTTGCCTTTATCAAAGAAAAACTGTAAAATGTACCGAACTTTTCTTTGCTGACTTCCATTGTTAACAACCTGTAACTCACAACCGATTAGAACCAACCAAGAACAACAAAATACTTTTTTAATATGAAATGTCACCTTGACAACGAGCATAAACTTGATCATAAGAGATATCGATCACTACATCCATGGAGAAAATAATGTATTTGATTTTTGCCTAAATTAATAAAAAGTAACTGTATGAAAGCCCAGTACCTTAGCATGAGCGGTTCCAGAAAAAAGCTATGGTTTGACAATTTGTGTAAATTTCATTATTTTAGCTTTTGTGGTTCCGGAGAAAAACGATTGGAAATTTCAGTTTATATCGAAGGTGCCATGCCCCCGTTTTTCAATACTTGCCACTTTTCACCATAAGTACGGAATAAACATTTTATGCATTTCTGTTTCAGTTCCCTAGCGACTTCACAGTTTGGGCGATTTATCAAATGCGAGATGTCAGACAAACTTCAATAAAATTTATTTAATTATGCTTCAATTCCTGACACCTTTTCAAATCAATTTACAATATATTGTGCAATTAATGTTAAGAAGTCTGTATTTTTCATTGTAAACTAATTTTTTTTATATTTACCTTAAGCAAGCCTTGGCACTGATGGGTTTTCAAAGAAAATTATTTTACATTCATGTATGGCGATATTAGTTGGAAAAGATGAAGCTAAACAGCTTTTCATAGGCTCGAGTATCAATTTTAAGTGTTTATAATAATCTTTGGTTCATACTATTGTGTTATGGAGATGGTGAAGGCTGAAAGGTGAAAATTTGTATACACTGTTTGTCTCAACACAACCGTAAATGCTAACTTTCCGTCAAACCAGTAAGACATCGCCAAATAAACCAGTCGATTATTGGGAAAACTTTAGATACGGGAAAAATGAAGTTTCCTAATTAATTTTCTTACCATAGACAATTACGGAAAATATATCCTCTATTTTCAACGGCTTTTATCCGAGAAAAACTATAATTTATGGAGTGATATATTCAATGAGACGGTATCAATTGGAGTCGAACCAATTTAACTATAAACCTCCGTCCAAGTAGAAGGATATGTAGTGGCACTAAAAAGATACGACAGCTCGTAAAAAGTTCAGCGCTCGTTCTCAGATTTAGGTGAACCGTTGCACCTAAACGTAATTTTCGAGATGATTATTTGCATCTTTTCTTCTCAAATGATTCAGCAATTTTGTTTTCAGTTATAAAAAATTAAAAGCCATTAAAAAATACAAATCAAAATCGTTCAAAATTTGTATTTGAGTACAACAGTAATGTTTTCTATTTCATTGTTGCATCATCGATTCCTGTCCATAGTCTATCTAAAAGTAGTAGTTTCCTCTTAATAATTCAGAAAATAAACAAATAACAATTTTTGTTTGGTTATGATTGGTTTATTCGAAAGGGCAAATACTCCCAGTATCTATGGAATTGGATTTCATTCGTGTGCCTACTTCGGCTGGCTTCGCAGTAGCGCATCTCGTTAACCAAGTACCAGACCTTAGTGATTTTTGCTCCGTGACACATCGAGTTACGAGGTAGCCAGTGACATCGCTGAAACGGCTGCTAACTCGATTGCCGGACATGGGCTCTGTAGCATGGCGGGTTATCCTGCTGGAACCAAAGATCGTCCAAGTCCATATTTTAATTTTCCAATCACAAAATATCTTTTAACATGCGTCTGTAGCGCACGTCGTTGACCGAAATTGTGTTTCGAACAGCATTTTCAAGGAAAATGCTTGAAAATTCTAAGAAATCTTAAAAAAAGACAACATCTTTCCGCTTTTCTGGCTACATTTTCTATAAGAAGTCAACTTATTCGGATTCTAATTTGATCCACAGTTCAAATATTCAAATATTCATTATTGGTTAACAGGTTAATATGGTAAGTGTTTACATCTCAAATTAACATTAAAAACTCATCGTTTTAATATCAAAACTCGCAATAGAACCTAAAGACCGCACCGATAAAAGCAGTTGTATGTGAATTCCCAGGGGGAAAAATTCTTCTCATTAAATTCAACACCTAAGAAAATTTAGTTCTTTTCTACCAGTTACCAAATAATGGTTTGCTCAAAATCATTGTTCTAGACCGGCATATTGCTTAGAGAAGCTCCATCGAGCAAAGTACCCAATAATCTGTGAAGACAGCTGCAAAGCCAAACTAATGGTTAAATTTTTCCTTCGGAAGCTTGCATTTCGCCTTTAACATTTACATCAGATATTTAGCCATAGCAGCGATGTAAAGAATTTTTTTTATTTTTGTTTCGAAACACTTCTCTTACACATTTTCTCCACTTATGCCGTGCATCTATTTCTAACTATTTATTTTCCACTTACACACAAGACAGCGCAGTGCGCATCCTTCTTTTTCTCATTTTCTTCACCTCCAGCATTTAGATTGGAAAAGTGATTTACAATGCGCCAGTAGTCAGCAAAGTTATTTTACAAAACTCAGCCCGCAGCAGCCAAACAAGTTTTGCGCAGCGTTTTGACCAACTTTACTAGCTATCGTTTCCGCACTCGAAAAAAAGGATCTGCGGAGAGTTGCTTTAATAGACGTCGTGCATATAAAACTGTACTGAAATGTCCTGCAGTTGTGCAATATACATATACAGTGTGAGTGTATGTATGTATGTGTGTTTGGCGGTATAACTTTTTAGGAGATTTAATGCATCACCGCTTGACTGCTCTTACCTGTCGGCGTTGAGGGCAATAGAATATTTTTTTCTTCTAAATTGTTGTACTTACATCTCCTAGAAACTTATCTTCTGTATTAATTTTTCTATAATTCATTTTGACTTTAATTAATTTTCTTTTGGTCGGTGATTTAATAATTCCATTTCAGTGGCTTCTTTCGCATTCTGGTTATTAAGTAATTTAATATTTTTAATCGCTGACCGACCTCGTTATTCTACACAACTTTGCTTTGAATATACGTTTCCTGCCACCGCACAAGGAGTAGACTTATCTACCAAGCCAGCGCTGGCTTTCCGTTTCTCTGCTTTGATAGAATTCTTCTTATTTATAAATTTTTGTTTTTTTTTTAAGCTGACTGCTCTTAAAAGAAAGTTCAAAGTAAATGACTGACTGGCGAATATTCTGCTGCGTTTACTGCTATGGCGCCGTCCTTTTGATAAATACATATTTACACCCTTTCGCTTATTTCGACTTGCCTTCTGTTTTCTGCGCCGCGGACTATTAGATATTTAATACTTTTACTCTTCTTAATTTGTGAAAATCCTTCAGTGTCTATTTGCTCTTGCAAGCAATGGCCACAACTGTTTCTGTTGCTGCTGAATTTACTTTTTGTTGTTGTACAGCAGCACTGAACATAATAACAAAGGAGTAACCAAAGCTTACCATTGTCATTTGGCGGGCGTACAGCTTAAGTGCCTAAGCCGCTCATTTCTGCAATGATGATCAGCTTTTCTACTTTACTACTAACCATTGCCGTACTTTAGCATTTTCGCTGACACAGTGGGTGGAGTGTGGGTGGACCCGTATAATTTTCACTTACCACATTTTACCAATTTGCTCTTCTTCTTCTTTAAGTAATTCACCAAAACTTAATTATGCACAAAAATTGAAATTTTACCTTCCGTTTTTTAACTTTTCTTGTTTCCCTTACTTTCTACTTGTATTTTGCAGGTTTGGCGACATCCTTGGCGTCGGTCGTATCACAAACGCAGGAAGGCTCAATGGGAAACAGATTCCAATTACTGCTCGATTGTAAGTAAAAAGAAACGCGCTTGAGTTCCTTGCAAAGTATCATTTACTTTAGATATTATTTTTAAGTTATTACAATAGAATAAAATGAGATTGAGTTAACTTTTATAAAAAATACTGAACATATTTTGGTGGTTGGTTTTTAAAAGATGACTGGTTTTTAAAAAGAAAAGACGCAATTTTATACAAGGTAGGTGAAATTGGCAACCGCTGGAGCCGACGGAGCTTGTGCATGACTACTCTTCGTTTGTTAAGGTTCGAAACCCACTCTCTGCATGAGACACCAAATGACAAGAAAAGTATTTTCTAAAAGCATTCGTACTTGGCAGGCAATGGCTAACCTCTGAGTGCATTTCTGCTACGAAAAAGCCGCTGATACAAATCTTCTGTTACTCAGAGTCAGCATAAAACAGTAGGTTCCTTAATTTGTGGGCCAACTTCCACACCCACATATCAAAAATAGAAGAAGCAGCTTGACCAAATATGCCATTTTAATATACATATAAGTAAATTAACAGAAATTTATGGGCCCACTATTTGTGTACGTTTACCTCAGGGCGCCTATTTATACAAGACTTAAGCCAAATTATTTCAGAAAAATATTAAGCTTCTTATCTAAATAATCTAATAAATCTACCTTCTTATAAATAGCATTAATTTTTGAAAATATTTTTTTCCAAAATATAACCTGAGGTAATAAAAGAGTTTCAGCTTAAAATCCTTGCTTAGAAATGTGTGAAACTTTTAAGAAAATAATGAAAATTTTACGCCATTTTTGATTTGCAATTTGTGGAAGATAAGTTTATGGATATTTGAGATGTCATTGGAACGATATTTTCTCACCCTTCTTAGAAATTGGAAATTCCCATCCCATTTATTTTTTTACATATCACTTTTTTGATTCCATTGATGAAGTTTTGATTTTAGGAGTTATTTTCAAATGGGTTCAGTTCGCGTAAGAATTAATATATAACAGATATATTAAATTCGTAGGAAAATTCATTGCCTAATTAATATTATATAAAATCTCTAGATCCTCGAAGATGGAACATTTGAATCACAATCTGAAGCACAATCTTCGAAGTGCGAGGCATTAGTGCTGAATTAAACTCTTCCTCGGCTCCATAGCCTATAGAAATCGTTATGCGAGCCTTATAACTAGTAGTCTCCCCATATTCGTTTTTCAGCACCTCGTTAAGTTTTCTATTTTTCATTCGTCAAAGTGAAAATGATGCTCTGCAGGTGCCAATATTAGTCCAACTCTTGCTCTCTTCTCAACTTGTGGAGATAGGAAACCCAGCGGGGCTTGCACAATTATGTTCCGCATCTATTTTCCCGAAAACGTTGTTGGGTCCATGGTTAGTCCTCAACTTATTCCTAGTTACCCGTCACCGACCTAAGCACCTTAATTGCCGCTTGACTGCCTATAGGGAAGGAGAGAAGTTAGTCATACCAACCAGCTTTTCCGACATGCCAATTGCATAGATCACGGTTTGGAAAGCACTACCGAGGAATGTCAAGTGATCTAAATATTTTTGACATGATCTTAAATTTCATTAAAAATTGTTTTATTTGTTAATTGTAGTCTTGTCTTGAGTATAGTAAGAATTAAGCTGGAACAATTCTAAAAAAAAAATTAATAATCTTGGGATGCATATAATGTTGGAAATTTTGAAATGGGGTTTTTTAAATGAAACATTATCTTTTTAATATTTTTATAATTTGTTTCTTAGCATAATGCATACTTTAAAATTTGTTTGTTTAAAACAGTTTTGGGAGTTTTTTTCCCAAAAAAAAAAAAATGTTTTAAGTATACTTATTCCAAATTTATAGAAATATTAAAAATACGCGAAGATATTTGCATAGTTTAATTTTTCAAAATTGTTTCAGTTTACTTCTCACTGTACCTTAGCTTACAAATAGAATAATTTTCGAAAAAAAAAATTAAGAATATTTTGAATCACTCGACATTTAATTGTTATACGGTGGCCTAGAAAGATGAAAGTTGTTTGCCAACACTTTCAAGCTTTGCAATATTTTCTGCTTCGAACTTATTGTATTATTTCGTAATCTGTCACCAGTACGTATCATACAGAAAAAATAAGTAGTAAAAAAGTAATTGGTCGCAGATTCACTAATTGTTACTCTCTCAAACTATAAAGAGTAATTTTATGTTTTGGCGGTTCTAACGAAGCATAATCGACCTACATACGAAAACTGCGTAAAAGGTGTTTATCATAAACCTGAAATAGCTCAAATAAGAATCAAATATTTCATTTATTCAATAATATTGACGAAATTAAGTTTTTTCCAGTTTTTTATCGATTTTTTTTGTTGTTGTTCTAATCGTCGATTATCGAATTTGATGTGCAGTGCTTCAGATGCTAATTGTTTGCAGAGTTTGAAATGCATTCCATTAAATGCTTTTTTATATATTACTTAAACAAACAAACCATTTTTTAGTTAACTTAAGGTTAGAAATTCTCGTCGAAGAAGCGCCACCTAGGGGTTATCTCAGCTATGGTTGCTATAGTCTGTGCTTCGTTAATTTACTAAATCTTTCCCATAAAATTTGTGTTAAAAAATAGGTTGGGGTAAGCAAAGCACTTAATATTCGATCAAACTTGTTATCGTTCGTAAATTTTACTTGCTTTTTTATTTTGGATTTTAGCTATCATACAAATTTACAAAAATTTATAAAAATACATTGTTGTGTAAAATTTTTATGAAAATAAAAATGCACAACTTATGGCCACCCCAAACGAAAACCTTACAGAAACCTGCTGTTTGTCGAATCTAAGTGAAAACTATTCGAAAACAGATCGAATTTTTCCATTCCACTCGAAAATGAGAACACCACCACGAAAAAGAGTCGGAATGCATATCGTTTTACATTTTAAATTGAGTTGGAATGCAAAGCAGCCGTTTTTAGTAGTTTTTATAAGAGTAGTTTTTACGCGAGCAATAATACCTTTTATTAAAGTATATTATTACTATTATTTAAGAAATTTGATTATGTATTTTAAAATAAGATAATTATAATAGTAATACTAAGAATTCTACAATTTTATTTCAATAAGATTCGTTCAAAAACCCTTTACAAAATAATGCTTAAAAAAGAAATAATTAAAAAATTATATTTTTACAAAGGTTCGTGAAATACCTCCTTATGACGAAGGCAGACGCCTGTTGGACTTAATGGATATGTCAGTATTTGACTTTCTTACTGGGAATATGGACCGACATCATTATGAGACTTTCAAGTGAGTAATTTAATTTTCATAACCAGAAATTTACATGATTGAGGCCTTTATCGAAAGCCCTTTATCGAAAGAAATACTATAGTTCTGATTTGTACACCATAAGTTTGATAAGCGCAATCCTGTAATCACAAACAATAATAATCTGAAGAGAGCCACAGACATATGAACATATCTTAACAGTCGGTTTAAAATCGTTTCGCCACGCATTGTGGCACGGTTGACGATTTTAGTTTCACGTTGTTCGACGCTGAGTAAACATGGAACGCGGAAAGAAAACAATTATCACGGCACTACACTCCAATTGCGAAAAAAAAAAAACAAAAAAAAACATGTTTGTCAATTTTTAACCACACACTTCACCCACATCGATCTGTTTAAATTTCAACCGATTGTTGTGATTTGTTGAGTGTTTGTGGCCCATATTAAAGTTTGTTCATATTGGAGCGGCGAGAAGAGCTACAAAGAGAACACCGATAAAACAGAGATGTAATGTAAATATAAAATAGTTGTAGATATATACATAAGTAAACTCTACGCAAGTAAAATGGTCTGTGGACTAGAATTTCTGTATATCTTTATCGTTACTGGATTTTTCAATTTCGCTACTTTTGAACTCCCAAATTCATGATTTGTCGTTTATGATTCATCGATTTATGATTTTACGGTTACCAATAATTATTTTTTATGTGAAATGGGGACGTTCATTCGCATAAGTTCTGATTTGATTATGAAAACCTCCGAATTTTTGGCTTTCTTGATTAATAGGGTGTGCAGAAAATTTGCGAGTGTCTGTGTACTTTTAACTAAGTGATTAAGTGTACTGAAGACAGGAACAACAGTTCTTCCTCGGTGTCACTCATTTTTTTTATTTGCTTCACTTTCAAGCTAAAGTTGTACTAAATCTATGCTTTTATCGCAGCTCTAACATAAACGCACCATAAGTCGACTTAAGAGATATATGAGTTATATGTCTACTAATTTGACAAAACGTAAAATTCAAAAGAAAGCTTTTTTCGAAAGATACTAAAAAAAGAATCGCTAAACGTATTGACTTCTGTATAATATAGAAATCCTATATGAAAAGTACTTTTTCTCGAAAGCTATACGAACACGTCTACAGACCGTCACAAGAATTAAAATTTTCAAGAACTCAGCTCTAGAATCGTTGTAGCCTTATTCGTATAGACTTTACTTTTCAAAACACCCCTGTCTGATCTGCCAGTCCTTTTTCTATTTTCGACAAAAAAGGTTAGATTAGGTTAGTCTGGTTGGCAATAATCCACGCATAGACCTTTTGGTCCCTAGCGATACCAGATGGAGACCGACTTCTATGAATGCCGAAAGTAGACATCATGTAGGCTGCCAGTGTTTTTGGCGAATTTAAGCAGAACTGAGAGATCCGATTTTGAGACGTCCTCCAGACTCTCAAGCAATGGGGTTCCCAGGCATTTTATACGCGTTTTTAATAATGCCGGACAAACGCAAAGTTTCCTCAACATCCTCTCTGAATTTCCTGCATTTGTCTGTGTTAACAATCCCTATCTTGTTCGCATGTGCAGCCAATAGAATATGACCTGTTAGCATACCTATTATAGTTCTGCAGTCCATTCGGGAGAGCCTAAGTACGAATTGAGTCAGTTTTTTGTTGTTAGTTCTGCACATGACTTCTGCTGTTTTGCATGTGGTCAGATTAGTCCACCTAGCTTCCACTCGCCTTGTATATTGTATTCAGCGGTTTTGGTATGTCGTTCTCTTGTTCAAATGGTAGTCTCACAGCACTTTTTGCTATCTCATCTACTATTTCGTTCCCCATAATGCCTTTGTGACCAGGCATACAATAGATATGCAGCCTATTGTTTGCGGCTAGCCGTATATGTTAATTGTTGAGTTCTTTCTTGTTTTAGTGTAGGTTAACTCCGCGGCTTTCCCCACAGCAAAAACTTCCACTTGGAAAATACTGCTGTGGTCTGGCAGCTTGATAGGCTGCCTTATCATTAGTTTTGAGCAGTAAATACCCGCTCCCACTCCATCTGAAGTTGTAGAGCCGTCTGTATAGATGTGAAAAGTTCAATGGCCAGGCTTCATGCCTTTGTGCTATCCCTCCTCTTCAATTGTAGTACGAAACCTTCTCTCCCAATTAAAGTGCGGAGTCATGTAGTCTGTGCAACCTAAGCTCCACTTTCCTATTGAGCTGTGTCCGAAGGTTGACAGGTGAATAGCCCAGCAGCCTTTAGCCTCCTCGCGGTTTTCGCTGCCAGGTTTTCCGCCATAAGGTCAATAGGTGGCATGCTGAGTATCATTTCCAGCGCCGCCGTTCGAGTGGTTTTCATCACTCCTGTTATGCACAAAAGGTTTCATGAAATTTTTTTCACCAACCTTTGGCTTGTCGACTCGATCGGATGATTATTTCGACCAAACAAATCACATCGTTTGCGACACAGAACGCGTAAAATGCATTAACGCGTTTTGGATTTTTTACGTGACAGATGACAAGGCGGCCGCCGTAGCGAAATGGGTTGGTGCGTGACTACTATTCGGAAAAATAGGGAACGTAGGTTCGAATCTTCGTGAAATGCGAAATTTAACAAAAAGTTTTTTCTAATAGCGGGTATCTATATTTCTGCCAAGAAAAAACTCCTCTTAAAAATAACTAAAAAAAAATCAACATCAAGACGCATACCCAATTACGGGGAACAGCTCGGCCAAACACCCAAACAGGGTGTAAGCGCCAATTGTACATATACATACATAGATGACAATTTCATGAAGTTGGTAACCAGCTGATTGGTTCTCATTCTTTGCTGTTGTGCTTTACAAAAATATATTTTTTAAAGTATACGAGCAAGTCGAATTGAGTATCGAAGGTGGCATCATTAAAAAAGCAGTTACTCGCGATTTTAACAAGTCTGACGTCAGCTCCCTTCGTAATACAAAGCAAACGAACAAAACAAACAGAACGGGGAGAAATTACATATTTATGAAAATTCAGTGAATGGCTTGGTAGTATTGAGATTTGAACTAATTTAACTAATAATTTTAACATTTAAACTAAACAAACTAATACAAATGAAGTGCCGCGTATTAAATTGTTAAAACACAAATAGATATAAAGCCTCCAAATGCAGTTTGTTTTCGTTTTTATGCGGAAGACACCGTGTGCAAGAAAGTGTGCGTGGGTGCGTATACTTCGTTATGTTTGGTTCTTTCCATTGCTTTTGCCTACGCATGACTTGAGGAATGGCTCTATCTTGGAAAATGAGTGAAAGTTGAAAGCGTTTTCGTTGACAGCTCCGCACCATTTTCCACCCACTACTGACATTGTTTGTATCCTTTATAGCTTATTTCTAAGAAGATTTCCGGGACTTGTGCTAATATAACCAGCGACTTCTAGAAACACTTGCCAATTCGGCAAGCTGATCCCTTTGTCATATTTGCTTTATTTCTGCTTTGCCACTTTTTAATACATGATTGGCATTCGAGTTAATAAAATGTATAATAACATATTCGCTTTTATCCAATACAAAAATATTTTTCTTGATAGGTAGCCTGAACTAAGAAAATCTCTATGCTCGCTATCAGTAGTTACAAAACGATTTCAAACTAGTGAAAAAGAGTACAGTGAGCGCTTCCAAAAGCTCGCACTGTGATATGCACACTATGTAAATGCTATCTATGGCTGCAGATTCACTAGAAAATCGCCAGTTAGCATCCAATCGTTTTCTCTGCAATGTGCGGTTTGGTTGCTGTCTCTCAAACGTCGTAATAATTTTTAATTAACTTTTAATGAGCTACACTGAGATCCCGCAAAATTTCCATTTAACTCTACCACCACCGCTACCACTCTGCTGCGTATCGTACAAATTGAAGGAAAGTTTTCTTCGTATGTCTTCGTCCGTGAGGAGGAGAGCGAAATTGAATGAGGACTTTTTAGTTCGTTTGGACTTGTTTGGCAACAAAATATCGCGAAGTGACGTTGCGTTCTATTGCGCCGTGGTCTGTCTCTTTTCTGCGACGGTTTGGTTCCTGAGAACTAGAACTCGTCCTTTTCCTGTTCAATTAAAATTGTAAAAATTGCATTTCCTAATTTTTCTTTTCGACAATTTGACGCATTTTAATTGTAGTTTACAGAGCAGCTGCGTCAGTGAATTTTGCAACGTGATCTTTTGTGGATTTTTATTCATTTGCACAGCTTTTCAAGTGGGAGCTGCGAGAGTGCTAATACTTTAGTTGGCTATAAGTTTTCGTAAGTTGACTTTTGCGTGCGTGCGAATGTATGCAAGTATGCGAAAAAGTTCAAAAGATTTCAGTTAGTTTCGGTGACAGCACATAAATATTTGTGGCTGGTTAAGAATGAAAACTTACGTGCTGGATAAGTAAAGTTGGGCTCACCAAAGCGTGGCTGCAATATGCCAGTTTGTTTACTTAAATTGTGGACAGGCATAAGAAAGTTGGACGTAGAAAGTACTGTCACATGATAGCACATTTTGGGAAAAACAAATTTATAACAATGAAAGTAAAGAGCAAACTCTTCAGCGAATTGTGTTAAGAGACGTTACAAATTTTAAGACTAATCAATTAAATAAACGCTAACCGGGAACCATTCGCGAGTATTATTCAAAAATATCAAATGCAATAACTAAAATTTGCATTAAAAATTTATCCTTACGGCCTCGTCAACAGTCATGCATACATACATATACGCTTTGCTGCCCTTCTGGCTTCTTATAAGCGCTTCTTAGTTAATCCATAGCTCATATCATCAACCACTTATTAAATATGTCTGTGCACAATTCATGTACGTATCTAAATATTTTCTATTGAATTTGCATACACTCTGATGTGCCCACATCCACGGCGTATATGGTATGTATATGAACACATACATAGGTAAACATTGTTGCTGATAGCTTTACTTATATGCCTTGCGTTATATGTTTAATGCGATTGGATTACTTCCACTTACTTACTTACTTGGCCTTGTTTGCTTTTACAGCATACCCAAAATGCATTTCGTGCATTTGCAATGCAAACAAATTCCGAAAGGCTTGCTTGTGTATATGATGCATAGTGGAACAATTCGTATTGAAAATTTTATAAAATTTTCGATCTGCGAAATTGTTGACACAACCACACAAAAGAATTTTTTCTGGCCTGAGAGTTTGATGCGCCCATACATCATTTGTTGAGTGTTTGGATGTATGCAGTTTTATGTCTCTTCCGAATGTCAGATGGTTTTCTATGAGGAGCCTTTTCATGACAGAAATACACTCGGAGATTTTCTATTGCCTACTGAGGAGTGGCCACTGACTATGACTGCTGTACGTTTTTGGAGTCGCCGAGTCCTAAAAAAATACTCCAAAATACACTGAATCTCAAACAGTTCTAAACCTAAGACCTAGTAGTTAATTATAGAAGCCAGAAGCAACTCGCATAAATAAACAAATGTTTGCAGCACTGGAAAGCAACTGCCAAAAATTACATTTGTTTGGAAGCACTAAGCCGGGAGGGGTAGAGAGAGGCCCGAAAAAATTATGATGATTTTCAATAATTTTTTTTTTGCTAGTCAATATCTTTATTTTACAAGAAAAATACCATAGCATTAGTACATAATGTTTCGACTTGACTTTAACAAAATTAAAACAATAAAATAAAATAATTGTTGTAAAAGTTGTCGCTGTTTGTGTGGGGCCCGTTTCTCCAGAAGTTATTATCAACTTAAACTTACAGTTCTCCTGTATACCTACAGCGTACCATTCGAATCTTCCTTTTAATGCAGATTTGATTTTAGAAAAGAGATGGAAGTCACACGGCACAAGATCAGACAAATAAAATCGATGGCTCTAGGTATACTATACTTGGCTAGAAGCCTTTGACAGACAATCCCGAATAAACTGATGGGTTGCCTTGGTGAAAGTTCCATGGCTTGGCCTTCAATAATTTTGGTCAGTTTTTCCTCATTCTCTCACAGAGCTCGGTAGATAGCTCGGTGGGTAGCTCAATATCCGTAAAACATCTGTGTTTGTCGTAGGAAAGCGACCTGGGCTTTGATTATCTCGGCCAGCTTGAAATTGTTTTACTCATTCAGAAACATGTTCTCGCGGCATACAGATGTACATAAATTTATTGAATTCACTATTCTTTCAATTAATACACGTTTCAGTTATGAGGTTTTCAAATTTTATGTGAGATTTCACAACAATTAAATTTACTGCTCTATTTTTAAAATCAACATTTTTTCAGCGAAAAAAAAACTTTGATTAAAAGCATGAAACAATAATGACTCTGTACAACACTCGGCTGCACCAAACCAAGAGATTAAGTCATAAATGGTATATAACTTTTTGCAAACTTTTATTACATGCGTTATAAGCGGTTAAAGTTGAGGTCTCTGAACAATTAAATGTTTTGATTTGTTTTTAAAATTTATTATTAAATATAAGTGGTAATGAAAATATTTATAAGTATCATAATAAATATATTTATAATAAATATAAAATCATTGGGGCTTCTTAACAAATTTTAAAAATTTTACTAAATAAATTTAATAAAAAATTGTTAGAGTGTTGACTTTGAAGGACAATTTGAGGAAGTTCAGATGGAAGTAAATCTTTGTTAAAAAAGAAGTAATAATAAAATATTTTGAAATTCGAAGATAAGTTTTCATTACTTCATACGATTAAAACAGACAGATGTCTTTAATTAGTTTTCGCAATCGCATTTTTGAAATAACTCTCTAAACGTTGGTGGTCATGTGCATTATTAAAACATCTTAATATTTTGCTCTGCGGCCTTAATCAAGTGAATCAAAAATTATTTCTTGTCCAGAGAAATGTGCTTTTCTGACGATCAGTTTTCTTAAAAAATTATTAAGTTATTGGTAAAAACAAGTTTTTTGACGATTCTGAAAAGAAATTGGAAAATATGTTGTTAGGTTTACGGGAAGTATATTTAAGAAATACCGTGTTACAACAGCGATTAAATGAACCAACATATTTTTATACTCGTACCTATAGAGACTCGAAATCCCTCAATGGAAAGAATTTTAGAAAAATGTGTCGAAAACAAGTGATGAGTCGTACATACATATGTACACGTACAAGCGCTCTTTAGGTGCATATGCATTAGCATATACAGTCACTCACACCGTATCTGATACAGATACAATTTTTTTATGTGTTCTATAGTTCACAATATTTTGCGAAAAAGGTAAAACGTTGTATGCAGTTATTTAACTTATTTTGTCTTATTTAATTTCTCAACACAAAATACAAAAACCGGCTCACTAATTTTATTATAATGTATAAACAGAAGTAATGCCGCAGGTGAAATGATACAGTTAAAAAAGAGCAATTATTTATTTATAATTTTAAAAAATTTTAAGGAATTTAGTTCTTTATTGGGTATCTTTTATTTTCAATTAGAGTTTGCAGTCTAAGTGGCATGGAGTCAACTAATTTTTGAACTATGATGACTCTGCCACGCACTCTTCTCTTCACAAAAATATCTACATGTACAATTTTTTTTATTGTAATTTTGGGTAAATCAAAGAAAAGCACAATTTTTTTGATGTTGACGATAATATTCATTTTATTTGGTGCAAGTAGATTTGTTGACATCACTTTTTGAATATGATATCTCTCAAATGGCCGCCTTGAGCCTGTAAGGCGTATTGTGCCCGTTTTGCAGCATTTTCCATAGTTTTAGCTAACATTTCGGCTGGAATAGTGGCTATTTCCTCACGGATGCTTATTAAGTCAGGTGGCATTAAATCGGGCGAACGCGGTGGCCAGTCAAAATCGCCATTTTTTGACATCAAACGTCGAGGATTCAATTTCTTCAAAAAATCGATTGTGGTGCGAGCTGTGTGTGGTGGAGCGCCGTCTTGTTGAAACCAGAACTGTGGCCATCATATCGCGATAACGCTCCTTCTTTCTTCTTGATTTGACTTCTTTTGTTGAATGTAAATTTCAACAATTTAGGAGCACTCGCGTGGCGTGTACTGTTCCATGGTAAAAGTTTGCTTGGACTGACGCGTCTAACGCGGTATGTCATTAAGCGATCTGACGTCTCTGTCAAAAGATACAGGGTTGCCAGATGGGTCCGTCGAATATGGGCAACCCTGTATACTATACTTGTAGGCTCTGCTCGCTCTGCTTGTTGTGGTCGAATAGAGAAGGTAATGTTAACGTTACGTACTTAAAAAAGTTGTCAAAAAAATGAAATCAAATTAAGAAGTGATAGCTGGTATTCCTAATACAATTTGTGCCATCAAAACAGCTCACTTAAGCCAACCAGTCATATTTTTATAACAAATGAAGTACTACTCTGTAAGCTATATACATACAAGTATAAGATAAGTGGTTTTACCATTTCCTTGGCATATTTTGAATGGTGGTGTATATATTATTATCAAGTAAGATAACTTCGTATTCTTCTGTTTATATAAATATAGGGAATTTTCGGGACAGGAAACGGTCCAATTCGATTAATCATTGTCGATACTGTTTCCACGCATCAATTTTACCCGAATTGAAAATCTCATACCAGATTACCATAATCAGATCTGAAATTTCGATACAAATTTGCATAAAATTCAGCACATGGAAAAACGGATGTTTGCGACACGCAGCTGCATTTGTTACATAAAGTAAATTTCAAAATTTTTATCTCAATGACATAATTACACCTATATCCAATGAAAATAGCTCTCGTTCATGAACTAAATAAAGAAATATTTCAAATAAATCTACCCTTTGAAATTTTAGTATTATGCTGATATATTCCAGCTCATTTCACTGTATTCTGTTAAAATTATCATCTCAAGTGCATTTTCGAGTCCAATAAGCTACATAAGCTTGCATATGTACATATCTACATCTTTTCTAATATATGCACACAACAATGACAAGGGCAGCAAACAGAGATATATATAAATATGTATATATATATATATATATATATGTATGTATAATATTAACCACAAACCGCGCAAATTACTTAAACAGTCAAATATACTTGTTCGTGGCTCACACAAGATTCACATTGATCCCATTCAACTAAGTGAAAATTATTCATAATTCATACCCTACACAAAAGCGCGAGAGTCATACTAATCGCATTGCAATGCTTTTGTAATGATGCATGCGGATTACAAACTCCAGTTATTTGCATCGCCCGTAGTCATATTGAAGTAAATTGATGCCAGTACCAGAAGTTGAGAGAGAGACCACATATTATATATTGAGTTAGCTTGTGTCAGTTCATTGCACACGTTCACCCATTGTGCACCACCAGCTAATGGACAGCGCTGATGGCAAGTAACCTACCTTTATCAACCTATTTGAGTGTAAAATGCGTTGCTGCCTTCAAACGCCTTTAAACACTCTCCAACTATTCGGTTTCCTACTGTTCCGGTTGTCTCTATTCACAGTTTGGAATAACACCATTTTGACAGTGCTTAGGTACCTTTGTGTACTTATCAAATTATCTGTTGTGTTATAAAATAACGTAGTAAGCTTAAAGCATTGTAACGCATTCAACTGTGCAACAATTACCTACCATAAGTATAGCGGCTAATCGTACTATTATACGCAAGAGTTGCTCATACGCCACGTACTGCTATGGAGCTTAAAAGGCGGCATAAGCCGATAATACAGCGAAAAGTTCAAAAGCAGCCAGTGTGCTCAATTGCCGAATTCGGCAATAGGTAAAGCATAAATGAGTGTAATTTTCAAAAATGCTGCAATAAAAATATAGAGTGCTTCTTAATCCTCTAACTTTTGTGGAGTAAAAAGTCTGTGGTAATTTCCTATAAAAAAAGCCTACAATTGGAGGAAATTATGCATTTACTCAGGCAAAGTTTAAATTACAAAAGAAAATAAATAACAAAAATACAATCGACAGCAGATAAGCTTGAATTAGCTCAAGTATGTTAAATTGCAATAGACGCTATAACAATTATTGCTTCCTCCGTCTGCTTCCAAGCCACGGCCCTAACCAAATATACGGAGAATAAATGTGGAACCCAACGAACATTTACCGAGATATAACTAATAAATATGTGTAAATTGTTTTTTGATTTTATTCTGAGTATTATATCACTATGCAGCTTTTTGCGTTAATCTGAAAATTATAATGGGTGCCCCTTTTACATCGGTATTTAAACATTGCATACGTTTGACATTTATTAATCGACTGACTTGTTTAGAAATAATTTTGAAACGACATTTCAGTAAATTTTTTCGCCTTGAATAAAATGAAAAGTCCAACTGCTGGATGCACAAACAAAGCAAAATGGAGGTACTTTAAGCGGCTTCGTTTCGCCACTTCTCTGCTCGCTATCTCGGAACTCTGCTCACTTGACCAACAATATGCATGTAATTTGTTAAAACAACAACAAAATTATCGAGCAAGGTACGCCGCTAGCGAGTATCGTTATACGGCATAAAGCTCGGAACAGAATTGCAGCGAGACAGTAGGTAACGTGGTGAAGGACGGTGATCAGCTCAGCAATTTCCGTCGGAGAACTCAGTCTATTAAGCACAATTGTGACGAGGACGGAAAACACTATTGCTATGGGACGGTTTTTAGCTAACATTTAGGCGTTACAATAAAATTAATTTTTGACGTAATAACGTCCTATAATTCGATGTAGACGGCTGCACGCACCAAAAAAGGCGGCGTTATCTTGCTCATGCGTCGTTATCTTGCTCATGCGGCGTTATCTTGCTCATGAGGCGTTGCCTTGGTTGAACTGCAACCGAGAGCGCGGAACGAACGACAAAGATGCACAATCGGCCTCCGCGTTCGACAACATTCGACATCTGGCTCTCTCCTACTATATATGTATGCATATGTATGTATATGCGCATTTGTATATAAATTCACATACTGTATTTGCATATGCCTTCTTCCTGTGTGCATGGTAATGAACCATTTCTCTGTTTAGAATAGGACGATGATAGGAAAAGTAGGAAATGAAAGGTGGTGTTTCGAGTGTAATGGGTCTTGAAAAAGTCAAATCGATGATGTTCCCTCTTAGTGTTGTTGACTTATGAACGTCTGATGCACAATCGAAATTGAACATGTCTTTCATGAATTTTATAAATGTTTTGTTATTTTTCACGTTCGTGTAAATTTAACTTGATCAATTCCATTGCGATTCCATTTACCTCCTTCTCTATAACCATACAAAATATCTATCAAACAAATAAAATTAAAATTTTCTTTTGAAAAATACAACCATTCCATCAGTATTTGCTTATGACGTTGTCACCATAAACTATCCTCAGTAAACCGACTTTACAGACAAACTATTTTTTTAGTATTAAATATAGATACATAAAAAATAATAATTCTTTTGTTAAAAATTTTGGGGATACAATTTTTTTTTCGTCATTTATGAAATAAACTTTTCTTAAACTTTTTTTCAGTTTTTTTTCGCTAATAGCTGCGTATTCAATTAATTTTTCGAGGTATATTGAAGTACGTGTAGTGAATGCAGTGAAAAATAAGTGCAAAATACAGCATTCCAAGTCTGTTTTCACACCGATCGCAGTGCCACTCGTGCATTAGTAAGCATGTTAGATAGAAGTCAAAGATGGCGTACCGATTTTCCGCAAAAAGTCATTTGTTCACAAATTTATATAACTGAAAGTATAACCAATTTTCAGAATTCAAAATTTCAGATTCCTCTCAGTAAAAGACGAGTTTCTTAAATATACATACGTACATAAATGTGAAGTTAGTTAGTTTGTTGTTTCTGGTTTTCTAACTCGTTCAATCGATTGCAATTAAGTTAGACTGAGTTGTTACGTTCACATGGCTCTCTTGATAATTTCAAGCTCCGAAACTTCTACGACTGAGCCCTTCAGAAGTTATGTTGGTTTTTCCCTACTGAAAACTCTTATACATCTGCGTGCACAACAGAGTGAAATAACAATCAAATTTACTATTCGTATAATAAGGATGAAATATAAGCATGCTTCCAACCTGAGATAAAACTCTTTTAAATCCATGTCTACTGGGGTACTCTGAAAATAAATAAATTCAACAAAAATTAGCGTTGCTGCTGATACTCACCGCTAAACCATCTGTGCCATTTGCTGCACGAAGCACAGAGGTTAGGTTAGGTTAGGTTTGCCTGGTTGGTAATAAGCCGCGCATAGACCTTTTGGTCCCTAGCGATACCAGATGGAGACCGACCTCTATGAATACCTGAAGTAGACATCATATAGGATGTCAGCGCTTTTGGCGAATCTAAGTAGGGCTGGGAGCTCCGCTTTTGAGACATCTTCCAGACCCTCGAACAGTGGGGCTCCCAGGCATTTTAGTCGTTCTCTTGTTCAAATGGTAGTCTCACAGCACTTTTTGCTATCTCATCTACTATTTCGTTCCCCATAATGCCTTTGTGACCAGGTACCCAGTAGATATGCAGCCTATTGTTTTCGGCTAGCCTTTCTATGGCCTCCCTGCTCCGTCGAACATTTTTGGACTTAATATGAGCTTATTGCTCTTATTGCTGCTTGACTGTCCACGTATATATTAATTGTTGAGTTATTTCTTGTTCTAGAGTAGGCTAGCTCCGCGGCCTTCCCTACAGCAAAAACTTCCGCTTGAAAAATACTGCTGTGGTCTGGCAACTTGATAGGCTGCACAGAGGTTAATTGTATTCAAATTATTTCACTTAAACCTTCTTTACAACTGAAAGTAATGGAAAAGTAAAAGCTTAATTCACAATAGACCAACTATAAAAATTCAATGGATTATGTAAATGCAAATGATGCAGCAAATGGTAGGGAAAACGCAACTTATTTTACAAATGTTCTTTGAACCTCTCTTTTGTCTGTTTAAAATTACAAAAGCATAAACTTTCGCTTCAGTTCAGTTGCGGTGCACTAATAGTTTAATTAAAATATCAAAGGAAAACAATGAAAAAGGAATTGTGAGAAAAACAAACTCAACGCTGAAGCATGAAGGGAAATGGTGCAGGGCAGTGTTTGGTTTTTAAATGGACGCGTATTTTAGATATTTTAATTTTCAATACATATGTAGAAAAATAAAAGAAATCGGTTGGCGTTAATAAAATTTTATTCAAATGTATTCTATTGCTTCTCACATATACCCCTTTAGAAAATTATGAACCCATCATTATGTTTTTATAAAAATATGGCTCGCACAGCAAATAAATCGTATAATGCAAAATTTTAAACATTTTATTGTTTCCAATTTTTTAAATTTTTTCAAAACTTCGACTAAACTTTTAATTTTTTAAGCAGAATTTTTCTGTGTTGCAATTTCATAGCCCATTGAATTTTAGTTTAACACGGGGAAGTGTTGTAATTTTTCTCGGCAATCTTGAGTGTTTTCTCCATATACAAGCAAAATTTTGGACGTTCGTTATATGGAAGAAAATGAGCAACAAAAATTTTCAACAATCAACCGCTATCAGAAAAACCTTTTCTAACATTTTGATGTTTCATGCCCATGGCGGGATCAAGCCCGGACACTACCCAAAAGTACTCGTGCACAACTACATCCAGTTACGGCGGTATTACTAAGGAAATTGTCAAAATATTTATTTTATTATAATTTCCTTTTATAAAACTGCTAATTGCCAGTTGAAATTAACTTTATTACGAATATTCGTGCATTTGTATTAGATTAGCTTATGGAATAAAATTATACCAACTAGGCCTTAAGCGTAGCATAGCCAACAAATGCGTAAGTTAAGGTAAATATTTAGAGGTTGGCAAATTTGACAAACGTAATTAGTAGTTCTACAGATTGCTTGAAGTTTAAGTAGTAAAAATGTCGATATTTCTGTTGGCTTTAGACGGAGAAAGGCAGTCCAGACTATACTGAGAGATTCTCTTCCTTAAAACCGTTTACAGTTCCGAATAAAGTGTTAAGTTTTAATGAAAGTACAATGCGGCACAAATTACAGACTTACTTTCAGCTACAATTGCACGTATTATTCCAGCTTCTATATATCATTCAGATGAAGTTGCGTTTTATATATTAAATGAAGTTGCGTTTTATATATTAAATAAAGCCATAAATGTTTGCGCGGCCACTCTAGCCGAATGGGTGTGTGACTATCACTTGGTTGTGCCCGGGTTCGAAACACCTGGCATGAAACAGCAAATGATAGGAACAGTTATTTCTAATAGCGGTCAAGTCTTGGCAGACAATGTCAACTTCTGCCATGAAAAAGCTGCCATGAAAAACCATCAACCGCTCGGAGGTGGCAAAAAAAAGCCTCAATTTGAGGAAAAATATCAACACTAACCCCACAAATAGAATCAGAAGATCGGCTAACACCTCAAATCAGATTATATTATCAATATTTTTTCTGCACTATTTTTCAGTACTCGGTGAAAAATATTTTTATAGCAATAGTTTTGAGTTATCATTAAAAAAATATTTTTACTGCAATTTTTTCAGTAATCAATTAAGAAAAGGTCTGTATGTATTGCCCAACAATTTATTTGTACTTTTTGGTAGAATAATTCACTCCCAACGAAGTATGAGAAATTTTAAAATTTTTTCTAAGATTAACAAAAAGATTAAAAAAAAGTGTATATATAAAATAGGAAGTCGTGTGATAATCGAGATTCGTGTAAAAGAAAACTCGTGTTTGTATGGCAATGGCCTCTACAAAGTAGCAAAGTTCATGCTAATATACAAAATTTAACTGTGGGTTGATCACCACAATTTTAACGTAAATTATGCAAAATCTTCTATTAAGAAATGTCGTCCAGTTATGTGAAATATTAAATGACCAAAGGAAAACGATATCATCACTTTCTTGTTAAATATAGACTCTACCCCATTTTCCAGGATTTATTCGGTTCAAGTTCATCTTTCATTTCACTTGTGTAAAGGACGAAAGAAATCTGGTTTAGCTGAATATGCTTTGTGTGCATCGAAAAATGCTTTCCTGTCCTTAAGAATTTCATTAATAATAGTCAAAAGAATGACAAAACAATATTTTTCTAGAATAAGTTTCTGCTCATTTGGCCAAAGCAATCTGTATACATATATTTTATTCCCCTTGCGATCGGCAAATTTCTTTTATGGGAGTGCCTGCTAATCGGATCAAATTTAGCTTTTCGGAGTTATTTCCCTAGTGATTTACACAATTCGTTGAAACTCATTTGTTGTGTTTAATTTTAAAATACGACATGCATAGTGGCTACGTTTCTATGGATCTCAATGGATCTCTACTGCTTCCGAAAATCTTTCCTTTTCTCTTAATAATACGAATGCCGCAAAGGGTTATAACATTATTTTATCCTTGTGTGTTGATGTACGGTATGGATGATCCTATTGGCGGAATATCTTGGCATGTACATAGAATTACATTTTTTTACTAGTTTTTGTATTTCTTCGTGTACGAGGGGTGCCTTTTATACGTCGGGATTTGGCAACCCTGGTGTTGCAATCTGGCAACTGACAGCTGTATCGCAAAGTTTGACATTTTTTGGATTTTACGTACTCAGAACGTTTTGAAATACCAGCTATTTGTGTTGTTTACAGTAACTTAAAAGATTCATCTCGGTCCAAAAATGGAATTAAATCGTGAACAATTTCGTGCGATTATTTTTTACAACTTTCGACGTGGATTAACTCAGCACCATTGCATGGATGAACTTAATTCATTTTTTGGCGATGAAGCTCCATCAAGGACCAGTGTTTATCGATGGTATGGGGAATTCAATCGTGGTCGTAGTTCACTCCAAGACGAATTTCGTGAAGGTCGTCCAAAATCAGTTGTTGTTCCGAAAACCATTGATGCTGTGCGCGAACTGATATTGCAAGATCGTCATGTGACCTATTGTGAGATTGAGACAATCTTAGGCATTAGTGGGACCAGCATACATTCAATATTGCATAAACATTTGACTGTCAAAAAAATTTGTTCGCGTTGGATCCCACACAATTTGGCAATCGCTCAAAAAAAGGCTCGTGTCGATTGGTCGAAGGAAATGCTCAAAAAATACGATCGCGCGGCTTCGAAACACGTCTATGACATCGTGACAGGTGATGAATCATAGATTTACGCGTATGAGCCCGAAAGTAAACAGCAGTTGACTGTATGGGTGTTTCAAGATGAGCCAAATCCAATAAAAGTTGTTCGCGCACGAAGCACTTCCAAGCAAATGGTCGCCTGTTTTTTTCGGAAAACCTGGACATGTCGCAACCGTACCACTAGAACAACGCAGAACAGTAAATTCTGAGTGGTACACAACCATTTGTTTGCCAGTTGTCTTCCAAGAAATTAGGAAAACCAATCGCCAAAGACGGATCACTCTTCACCAGGACAATGCGAGCTCTCACACATCGGCTCAAACAACTGCATTTTTGAGCACCCAAAACATCGAATAAATGGGTCACCCGCCGTATAGTCCTGACTTGGCACTGAATGACTTCTTTTTATTCCCGTACGTAAAAAACAAACTGAGAGGTCAACGTTTTTCGACACCTGAAGAAGCGGTTGCGGCATTCAGAATGCATGTTTTGGAGGTCCCTCATTCAGAGTGGCAAAAGTGCTTCGACAATTGGTTCAAACGCATGCAAAAGTGTATAGCTCTTCATGGAGAATATTTTGAAAAACAATAAAGTGATTTTCGATTATTAAAATTTGTTTTTTTTCTCTAATCCCGACATATAAAAGGCACCCCTCGTATGTTCTACGTGTATGCAGCGTAGTAAGATTTTCGCAGGTTCTAACGAAAAAGGTATTACTGAGTTGAAATGGTTCCTTTCGTAGAGTAGAATCACTGCATTCGCCGATCATAGCGCCATTTCGAAGATTTTAGAATTTGAGAAATTTTTAAAATTTGGAAAAACTAAAATTAATAAAAAAATTCATAGTTAAATAATTTAAAACGACCAACAGCTTTTTTTCTATGCTGTGTAGAAAATTTATGGCGATATCTGTGAAAAGTAGCTCATTATTAGATGGAAATGTCTTAAATTAAGTAACTTTAAGCGAATTTTCATATGCAGCAAATGAGCGATGTTAGTATTTATAAGTCCACTGTGTGCCAGCTAATTTTTGTTTGTAAGTTCATTTTTATGTCATTATATATGGCGATCTAACGGGAAAAAGTAGTAAAAGCTAAACATTTGGCGAATTTACTGTATAGGAGACCAGCTGGCGTCGGAAGTATCCCCCTGTTATAAATATTAACATTAATCGGATATTATTGGAACAGGGTGTGGCCCACTTTTGCTTTTTGCCATTCAACTAAAAGTATTTTTTAACACTTAAAAAAAAATAAATATAATAAAATATTTTTTTTTCTTATTCCAGAGTTTTCGGCAATAACACATTTACGCTGCATGTAGATCATGGGCGTGGTTTTGGAAAAGCCTTCCATGACGAATTAACAATTTTGGCTCCCCTACTGCAGTGCTGCATGATACGCACATCGACGCTGAAAAGGATATTGGAGTAAGTGGAAAGCAATACAAACACAAAATTATTATACGTTTTTTGACTTTTTAGGATAAACATTTACTACTTCTTAAGCAATTTTTTTTCTGGCAGACAATTTTATTTTTAAATTAAAAATGTCTAGGAATCAAAAGTTGCTTGTAATATTTGAAATCAGAGTTTTTTCTTAATATTTTTTTTTTTTTCATTTCACCTGAGGCTATGCTCAGTAATTCAAATACGTGTAGTGAAACAGTAACAATATTGTGTATTTGGTGCGTTTTTAATAGTACTATACCACTCCCTTAACCCACGGTTCCCTACTCTTCCTGAGTGAAAAGAAACCAACAATCATTCTCAACAAGACAATGATCGTATTTGACAGATTTGACCCCCAGCGATTACTGGATCATCATCATCATTATCATTAGCTCTATAATCTTGGGTAGACCATTGTTTCCACAACTACGATTCTCCAATCCAATGATCCTCTACTATGCCTTTCCAGTTATTGATCCCCATTTTCCTCATGTCGGCTTTGGCCTGATCAATCCAGCATTTATTTGCTATCCCTCAACCTCTCCGTCCAATTGGTTGTTTATGGAACGTTATACTGGCAGTTCTCCATTTGGGCATTCTGTACATGTGCCCCAGCCAACTGAATCGTTGACTTTTTATAAAGCGTATTGCGTTTTCATTATGCATCAATGCGTCGAGCTTGTGATTGTATTTTATCTGATATGTTCTATCATCTAACCGAAATGAACCATATATTGCCCGCAGTATCTTTCTTCCTTAGTGTTTGGTCGATGTACTTAACCATACCTCGCTGTGGTATGTTGTACGGGTCTTACAAGCACTTTACACATTGCCATCTTTTGAGCAAAGTAATCGAGACTTGAATAATTTTATGTGTGCAAATAATGCTTCATTTGCCGCGCCTAGTCGATCATTTATTGCCACGAATGTGTCAGAATTATTGCTGATGAAGAGACCTAATCACCTTAATTTGTCGAATCTCTGTATACATTCACCATCCATTGCAATGTGCGCATTATCACACGTTTTCTTTGCGAAGTGCATGTATTTCGTTTTCTCTGTATTTACACGTAGACCCATTTGTAATACTATACATTCTTAATGGGGAACGCTACTGTGAAAGGTAAAAAAATAGTCGATTTTTGGGAATTTTTTTTTTTGTAAGTAGGAATGATTAATCGAAGTCCGGCAAAAGGCAATTTATTATAGATGTATTAAACTATGTCGATGTAAATTTTTATTAAAAAATATTGAAAATTGACAAATTTATGTAAATAAATGTAACGAGTTAAAAAAATAGTGGCTATAGTTGTACGTAGCCGTTTTGTTTTTTGTTGTTTGAGAAAATGGCGGTGATTTAAATTTCCATGTATGTTTTTCACCATTTTTTTGATTTTCAAGAGACCCAAAAAAATAGTTATTTTCCAAATTTTGAAAATCGGCTACGTACAACGATAGCCAATGCTATAACAAAAATTTTGAAAAGAAAGAAAATTAAAATCGGTTCATTAGTCTACAAGAACTCGTTGCCACCGTATCAAAAAAAGTCGTTTCGAGAAAAACGCGTTTGAAATAAAGCATCGTATCGTAAGCGCTACAGGGTCGAACCGACGGGCGCTCACTTAAGTGCACATAGAATCGGGAATAAAGCGAATTTCGCTTTAAAATTTTTACCACATCTTCTTGAGTAGTTATACTAGCAATTTATGTTTCGTTCGCCCTTAAGTTTTCTTAAATCATGACAATGTCACCGGCATAAGCCAACACTTATGAAGTGAAGCTAATAATCGATTACGGCCTCTTCAGAAACTTAAAAAATTCTTTCTTGGCCTTTTTCCTCGAATGAACTGTGGAAAAGTATTTTGCAGAGCTGCAGAAAAATTTTGCAAAACTAATATTATTGGTCGATAACTGAAGTAAAGGGAGACTATATTGCATACAAACTAGTTTCATTGCAAAATTCACTTTTTGTTCTTTTTTTGTTAATTTCAATACTTTTCCACCAACCGTATTAAAATAGCAAATTTTTCATGGAAAACTCAATTAAGTTAAGATATCAAAAGTGACAAATGTTCGAAGGCAAACGATTGATGAAGGTGGTAAAGGTGTTAAGATGTGCATTTGCAAGCTTACTGAATTAATAGAAAAAAGTACAAATTACCTACAAAGGTATTAAATTCCTATGATTTAAAAATGAATATAATGCTTTGTGTTGAGGACATGAACCCCAACTGTTGCTCACCCGCGCATACGAATTGAGCACGGCATAAAAGTTAATATATTATATGAAAAGTAAAATAACTACACTCTGAAACTATCGATGAAAGCGGGTGTTTTTTTTTATTGTTGAAATGTTTAATAATCCAGTAGATAAATACATGACATATATCTTCTAACTATGATGCCCGGCATACGCCCTCCACGGCTAAGAGTTACAACTTCCATTCGATCAGTTTAATTTTTGCCTACTTCTTCCAATAACTCTCACCGTATGACGTCTTTGCGTTCACCGTTGCGTCAATACGAAAAAAATAAAGACCGACAATTTAGAAGGTTCATGCCAAATCTTACGGCGACCGCCGTAGCCAAATGAATTGGTGCGTGACTATCACACGGAATTCAGAGAGAGGTTCGGTGAAAGACCAAAATGAAGAAATCGTTTTTTCTAATAGCGGTCGCCCCTCGACAGCTCCATGAAAAAACTTCTATTAAAAAATATCTGCCATTCGGAGTCGGCTTGAAAATGTAGGTCCCTTCCTTTGTGGAACAACATCAAGACGTAGACCTCAAATAGGAGGAGGAGATCGGCCATCACCCAAAAAGGGTGCACGCGTCCTGAAAGGAAATGTCACGACAGTTTGCAATTCTCAGCTCACGAACCATAGCTATCGATATCCATAGCTCTCATGCAGTTAAAAAAACACCCTATATAAACTAAGCAATCGAAGTTATTTCCAAATAAATAAGAAAATCGCATTCACTCAAACGAATTTCACAGACGAAAGCTAGCAAGTGAAACTTTACCCAAAGCAAGAAAAAGCACACTTTGTGGTAAGGGCTTCCGTAATTGCGTTTTAATTTGTACTTAAATTAATTCTTCTAAATATTTACTAGATAATGCAGCTTTTTATGTATCATTATATAACTTTTTATACTTTTCTTGTACTTTATTGCTTCACAGATTCCACAATGGGCCCAAACCGCTGTCTGAATTAATGCGCGAGTCCATGGCCGTCGATCCGATACGGCCTATTCTATGGGAACCCCACTTAGCGGCGCTCGATCGACGTGTAACTCTGATTTTGAATGGCGTACGCGATTGCATAAAGAAGAATCCGCCAGAGGAGGGCTTAGATTCGGAGGACTTCCTTTCGTAGCAACTAAAGCAACACAGGCGGCTAAAATTTAGCGAGGGCCAAATTCAGTTCTTATTGCGACGTAAAAATCGTGAAACGAGAATGACAGTTTAGCATTAGAATTTAGGAGACTTAATGTTGTAGTAAAATAAGAAAAGAGAACATGTAAAAATAGAATGGGGACTATGTAATTTTTGTTTGTGGTTGACTAGTTGAATTTAGAAAAAAAGCGTACGAAATCAAGAAGTGCATTGCATTAGAATTTACGATAAGCAAAAACAAAAAAAATAAAGCGTTAGTGTATCAATACACTAATGAAATATTAAGTAAAGGGCATGGGCAACGGCTTGTTGAAGGATAGGAGCTTTTAAAAACCCGCTGCTCGCCCAATAAGCTAAGCCTATGCCAAATTTTGGAAAAATATGTGACAATTCATTCGTAGGCTTAAAGTGATAACAAACATAATTAAAAAAATAAACTAAAAACATAATCTCTAATAATTTAACCAAATTAGTAAATAATTAGGAAAGCAGTAAGAATATGAAAGATTTGCAAATTCAAATCCCATACATTTTGCGGTAGTTGAAGTTTTTGAAAAATTTTTGCGCAAATTGGAAATGTACCTTTTATAAATAATTTATTAAATTATTTACTTAACAAAAAAATTAGTGGGAAAACAATAAGAGTAAAAACAAAACTGATTGGCAGCTATGTATGCTTTAAAAGAAAAACGAAAAAATCATTTTATAAGTACAGTAGTAGTCAAAAGTGCGTAACTCTATGCAGTGTAGTAAAAATAACAACGAAGTGAGCAGCCACTAAAAAGTGTAAAAAAAAGTAAAATGGTTTGACGATGACTCCTTCGAAACAACTAAATGAAAGACTAAATAACTAACATTTTATCATAAATTTGTTCTTTAATTTATTATTAGGATTGGTGTCTTTTAGGTTCTCAATTTAATTTATACAGTTTTTAGGTACAAAACGTAAAAGGGATTTTACTTAAAACTCTATTTATTTTTGGGAAAAAACATTTATACCATAAATATAATAATATAAATTCATGTTTAGAAAAGTATTAAATATATTTTTTTCAATTATCAACAACTCCAAAACAAAGTTATATATATACATATATATATTAGAGTAACAAAATTTTGTTTTAAGTTCGAAATCAAAAATGTCTATAATTAGCAGACTTTCTTATAATAATTTAATCTATAAATACATGTAATTCAAATAATTTCAGACAGGAATGGTCACAATTATAAATTGAGGGAAAACGAAAAGAAAAATGTGTGCAATATGTTATAGTCCATACTAAGTTTTATTTTTATTATTTTTATTTTTGCAAATCATTGATCAAAAGTAGAAATTCATATCAGTTTTCTGTTTTTTCTTTTTGTCTAAAAGTTTCATAAATTTTGATGTTTATTTTCTGGTCAAATATAATAAATATTCCCTGATCTTAATTTTATTATAATTTTTTTTTTAATAAATTTTTAAACAAAAGAACATATTTTGCTTACATACTTGATAAAAAATCTTAATCTTAATTTTCATTTAACTTTTAATTTTTTTTAAAACCTATATATTTGTTGAAATAAATATTCATACTAATTTTCTGGTTTTGTTGGTTTTTTTTGACGCACATTTTAATAAATTTTGATTTTTATTTTTTACTCAAAGTCTTTGATTCTAGTTCTTGATCTTAATTGTTTTTTTTTTCCAAAACTTTTGATCAAAAGTAAAGTTTCATTATTAATTTATGTTTTTTTCTTTTTTTTCAAAAATTTTAATCAATTTTTATGCTTATTTTCTACTCAAAAATAATAAATAGTCCTTGATGTTAATTAATTTTTTTTTTTCAAAATACAAATTTTTGATCAAAAGTAAATATTCATATTTATTTCTATTTTTTTTCTTCTTTTGCCCGAAAATTTAATACATTTTTATGTTTATTTTCTATATAATAAACAGTACTTGACCTTATTTTTTTGTTTTTTTTTCAAAATACATACTTTTGGTCGAATGTTTTTTTGTGCAAAATGTTAATAAATTTTAATACTATTTACAAATAATAAATAGTTCGTGGTCGCTATTTAATTTTTTTTTTTTTCAAAATAGTATTTGAAATATTCAGTATTAATTTTCTTTATTTTTTAATAAATATTAATGTTTATTTTCTACGCAAACATAATTAATTTTCCTCGATCTAAATTTAATTTTTTTCTAAATAAATATATTTGGGCATTTCTGCTTTTTGAACGGAATTTTAATAATTTTAATTTAAATTCCTTTTTTTTTTCAAAATACATATTTCTGATCAAAAGTAGGTATATATTTTGCTAATATTCTTGATAAATAATCTTCATATAAATTTTCTCCAACTGCAAATAAATTTTAATTTTTCTTTTCTACTTAAAATCAATAAATAGTCCTTGAGCTTAATTTAATGAAAATTGTTTCATTTTTTAAATTTTTTACATAATTTTCATTAAAAGTAAATATTTTAGTTGAATGTTTGATGAAAAAAGTCTGCATCCAATTTTTTTTATGTAACTAAATCTGGATTTATATTTTTTACAAACATAAATTTTAAATTTTAAGTTTTTATATTCTTGTAACCATCTAATTGCCTTTATTTGTATTCATTTTTTGCATTTTATTTACATACATTTGCTGCTCTTAATTTTTTTTTTTGCCTGAGTAATCTAAATTTTGTAAAGTTTTATTGCAATATTCCACAATCCATATTTTTTATTAACAGTATTTTTTAGCCAACATTTCATGCACTCTCGAAATTATTGTAAAGGCACCACATAATAACAAGTTTTTGCTTTTTACTTATTTATTTCTTTATTTTTTATTACACGATCTTCTATAATAAGCGAAGTTTGAAGCATTGTATAGGATTTATAAAAATCCGATGAATTATCAAAAAAAATTCAAAATATTTAACCAGAAGAAAAATTTAGCAACCATTTTTATAGACCACTAAATTTTGGTATAATAAAATGAAAGTCTGATGTAGCTTAAAACTCTCGTTGCTATCTCGTTTTGGATAATTGTTTTCACTGATTTTCCGCATTTTCTCCAATTTTTAAATACCTTGTAATAACTTCGAGGAGTGTGTTTTAATAATTTTTTCTGAAGCGCTTTTAAATATAATTTTATAATTTCGTGCTGAATCTAAGTAATTTTGTAAATGAATAATAATTAATAAATAATTTTTTAAATTATATTATTTTTCATAAATTTAGTAATCAACAATTGGCTCCGCAACAGTAATCATGTTTTTATTTTTAATAAATTAAAATTTTGAGCTATAATGCAAAATATTTAAAAACATTTACAGATTAACTTTATTTGTTTATTTATTTTTATTTTTTGTTTGTTTTTTTGGTTGGTTAACAGTTGCTCCTTGAACTTGGTTTTTTTTTTTTGGTTTTTTGATATTTTTCTTGTATTCGAAAATATAAAGAATTTTTGGGTATATCGTTTTGTCAATATTTTTTTGACTTTTTGGTGTGACATTTCTATCAGTCGTGCGCTTTGGTGCTCAGAAATAAGAATGCATTCTAGTTTTGGTTCTCAAAATTTAGTAAGAAACTTAATTGACTTTTTTTTATCTCACATTTATTTCAAATATTTTTGTTTCCAGAATACTTTTGATATACACAATTTGACGTTTTGAGTTTCTTTGCTGATATTATTAAAATAAAATTCATAAGAAGCATCAATATTCATGTGCGATGAAATAAAATAAAACTGATTGACCTTAGAATAAAATTAAAAGATATCAACAGCCTTCAGCTTTACCAAAATTAAATTTAATTGCTATTCGTAACAAAAACCAAAAACAAATAGAAAAATTTTTCACACATAATTTGCATTGATAAAAACTGATATCAGAATATGGAACCAAAATATGAATATAAAAATAGAAACAGGTAACCCTTTTTGCTTGGGAAAAACTTTATTTTTTACTAAAAATACTAAAAAGTCCTTCAAGTGAAAACGTTGTGCATTACATTTTTCATACATATAAAGGCCAAATATAAATAAATGTTTTTGAACAATTAGAACATATTTGTTACACAGTTTTTTATTGCATTTAAAAACAAGTAATTATTGTTTTCCATTTCTGTCTTGAATTGAAATTATTTAGTTTCATGTACTTACAAAATATTTTTACATACCTTGTAAATTTCTCTAATTTTTTGAAATTAATTATAATTTTTGTTTATACTATTTACTTTAGCTTTGAACACATACACACATATCTCATTAGTTGGTTAAAATGTTGTGCATACCTGTACTTGGAGTGTTTCTAAAACACATACATACATACACACACATTAATGAATTTACCTATGTTATGCATTCATCTACGTTATACAAAATATATTACATTATAATATATATCCATATAAATGTTTGTTAATTTAGCTCAGTTATCTAATGAAATGTTATGCAATTACGCAGTTCAACTTTTAGTGAAACTAACAAAACTAAAATTAATTGTGAACCTTGTAGTTAGTATATATATAATTACGTATGAAAAAGAAAGAATACCAAAGAATTGTGAAAAAAATTCTTATAACAGTTTTTCCTCACACCTGTCTCTATACATACTTACATACATATGTACATTTATGCTTGGCTACAGCAAAGCTCATTGAAAATAAACATTACAATTTAAATGATGAGGAAAAAATGTAGCTTTAAAATCCAATAAAAACATGAAAAATTAATTGTTTAGTTTAACTGTTTATTTACATAACCGTCTCTATGAAAGATCATATCGAAATTCCCATTAAAGTTTATTTTTAAAGAACTTATGTTTCCCAAATCCCTGCCGTAAATTGGAATATTGTGAGACTTATATCCGGGCGGTACTGCATCCACCTGCAAAAGTGTGCTACCAAAACCCTCTACACATGGTATTGAGCTTAAAAAATTCTCCCACTTCCCTTTCCATTGGTTAGTTAGCTTCACCATATCCAAAATAGTTTATTAGCATCTGAAGGCACTACCCATTTTGTTGAGCATCTAGCAACTGTCCATGCATTATTTCTAAAGTATGCGATTAATCAATTCTCTTTACCGCTTCCATCTGGTTACGCTTGTCGTCTGTTGTGACTCTCCCACTACATTCTCTTTATCTTATGCCTTATGGACGCAAGCTAAAGAGATTCGCTAAAATACAAGCAATATCGAAAAATTTTATAGCATACATTCAGGCGGCAACTTTTTTTCGTAGCCACTTGGCTTTAGTGTATTCGACAGCTGAGCAACTGATGTTCTGCAATAATGGGACCAAAGATTTTTGCTAACTTACACGCTAACACCTGCGCTTAGTCAATGCAAAAAGTGCAGCTGAATTTCTTTTGGGCTAAGTCTGTAAAAGTGACCCTAGACTGGGGTAATTATTGATTTTCAAATACTTTCATTTTGATAGTGATATATTTTTTAGTAGAAAGTCACCGCGAATTTTCTCAGAAAATATTGTACAACTTATACCATAGAGGAATGGGTTGTTGCATTACGTACTTCGAATTCTCTGAAAGAAATTTAGCCTAACTACCATATATTTAACATTAACTAACAAAAGCTCGAAGTCGGTGGTGAGACCTTTCAGCCCATCCCAATAACAGTGCAAGGTTTTCGGAAGACGTCCATACCCATATACAGTACGTTCAATTACTACAGCATAGGGGAGATATTAACAAGTTTTAACCATTTATTTGCCCTTATTTAATTTTAGTAATTTTTTTATGAAAATATAATTCATTCTCCTACGAAAACCATATAAATACACATTTCACACTTTGTGCAAATTAAAAAAAAAAATTCAACAAATTTTCATAAAAATTTCAAAATTTTTAAACAGAATTTTTAGAAAAATTTGGAGTATGCCGTTTTGTAGCCCTATGAATTTTGGACTAATAAAAAGTAAGTTTAAAGTGGCTCAAAAACTCTGTTAATATCAATTTTTGATTGCTGGTGCTTTTGTGCATTTTCTACATACATACATGCTTGAAATTTGTTTATATAACACTCAACACGTCAGCAAAAAAACAAAATTGCACAAAAATTAAAGCGACTTTTGAACGACTTCAAATTTATACTTTATTGCATCAAAATTCATTGGCCTATAAAACTTCATACTAGAAATTTTTCTGAAAATTATGTTTAAAGATTTTGAAATTTCGCTGAACATTTATTGATTTATTTTTAAAGTCTTAAACATGGATTAGCTTAACTTTATTTTCGTGAAGCAAATATATTTTCATAAAAAAATTATTAAAAAATATGTAAGAAGCAGACAAGTTGTTAAAACGTGTCAATAAGTTTCTGGGCTAATGTTGTATATATGTACGAATATATACATCTCTGACCACCCCCTAGCAACATTTTGTGAATTGTCATATTTCACATAAGTTCCAAGACCCTTTTTTTAATTTATGTAGGTATCTTTTAATAAAAAAATATTGCTATTGCTCGTATTCTATATAATGCATGTATAATAAAATTGTATTTAATGTTATTTAATTGTAATAAAACTTAAAGTTAATAAATTTTATTGACAATTTTATGCTAAATGAAATTCTGGTTATATGAAAAAATTTAACATATGAAAACCAAAATAATTGTAAATAATACTAAAGCAACGTGTGAGACATTTAAAGAATTTAAATAAAGAAAATACAACAATTCAAATTAACTGTACTTTATCATTCATAGTAGAGTTGCTCGTAACTGCGATTCGCTTGGATATGCCTGTAAGCGATTTTTCTGCGGTTTTCATGGCGACTGAAACAGTATTTATTCTGCTACTAACCTTTAAACTCTGACTGGGGGATTAAAACGGCCCTTTTATCAGCATTTATTTGATTAACCAGCTATCTTGTTCGCTCGGTGTCTACGTGTCTATCTGTCAGACTGCCTCTTTGTTTGTAAAGGAGATAATTTTTTGAAGTGTAAATTTGAATGCTTTCTTTCCGTTTGGAACGTTGAAGTTAATATATAAAAAATATGGTTCGATTTGGGTAACGGTTGCTCGCTTTAAGCGTTTTAACTTTTGACCTTCTGTGAAACAGAAATAGTTATTCAAGTAAAATATTGTAAAATTTTTACTTCCATTTATTATAATTTCTACGTAAACTTCATCTGCAAATCGTAGATATTTACATCCGAAATAAGTAACAGGAAAAAATATTAGTAAAGCGCCTTGGGAAAAGCTGAGTATTTATCGATGAAACTCGCTTCTCGCTCAGTAGTACATAAATAAAGTTGTAGCACCCAAGTGACGCATCAACTGCCGATGTCCACAGGGCCAAAACTATTTATTAAAATACAACAAAAGTTGGAGTATATTTAATATGATATATATAATATATATTTAAGACCTTTCCTCAAACAGAAAGTCCTCTTGTTTTCAGAAATATTTTTTCTTTAAATTTAGTAAGTATTGAACAATTTTAAAAATATTATAGAATTATACCTAAAAGCGTAACCTCGTATAACTAAGCACATCTCAGTCTATAAAAAATTATCCATTTGTATCTAACGACGATAATTCGTTGCTATAGCTTTTTTTGTTTCTCATTGAAAAGAAATTTGTTATACCCATTGGTGTGGAAACTTATCTCATCTGGGAAAATGTGCCCATCACGTTATGCTTTTGAGGAAATTGAGAGAGAACCCATAAAAACGTGGTTTTGAATGTTTCTACCCATTCTTTTCTAAAAAACCTGATATATTAGAGATTTAAACTTATGCACAAATTAAAGCTTGAATCTTACACTATAATAGCCAAGTATGCATATAAAAAAAAAAGTAATGCCATGGGATAAACCTTTTAAGGTCCAGTAAGTATAATTATTGTGAGCTCATGTCATAAAAATGCTCGGGCGTTTGGGGTTCACTAATGGCCACGCCCGGCAGTGGCTACCCCGTAGTTTTTTGCCCCAAAAATGACACTTTCAGATAGTGGGACTAATCAAATATGAACCACGTAACCACGCTGTAAAGATCTCAAACTGCCATGTGATTTAAACTATTTTGTAACATTTTTGGTCTCAGATACGTACGTCTTAAATCGCGAAAAAAAACTTATTTCATTCAAGCATTAGAAACCTCCCCCAACCTCGCCCAAATCCCGGTATGTGGTCATACTCACATTATTTTTCGGGGCTGTTGATTACAAATCCGAAGTCAGCTTATTTTGAAAATTCCAAATGACGGCAATCAGCGACTACAATACTCTCAGATTATTAATTTGATGGCCTTAACTTGCCTTCTTGATATTGCATTCACCTTATTATATATATATGTATAGGGTGTTTTTTTTAGAGGTTAGGTTTTCAAGATGAAATAAAACGTATATAATTTAATGTTATGGCCAAGAATTTAGCTTTATTATAAAGATAAGGGTTTGCCATTATGTTTTAAAAATAACACCCATTCAACCAAAAGTGAGCTTCATCGCTGAACAAAATTTTCTTCGATGCGTCGCGCGCACCGAACCATTATTTTCGTAATAAATTTGCACGATTTGCAAACGTTGTTCAGGTGTAAGTCTATTCAAGTGACAGCTGTCAAAAAGACCATCTACGAAAAAAGTAGTGCCAACTTGAAAACCTAACCTCTAAAAAAAACACCCTATACATGTATAATTGGCGCATACACCCTTTTTGGGTATTTGGCCGAGCTCCTCCTCCTATTTGTGGCGTGCGTCTCAATGTTGTTCCACAAATGGAGGGACCTACAGTCTTAAGCCGATTCCGAACTGCAGATATTTCTTATGAGAAGCTTTTTCATGGCAGAAATACATTCGGGGGTTTGCCATCGCCGGCCGAGGGGCGACCGCTATTAGAAAAATGTTTTTCCTAATTTGGTGTTTCACCGAGATTCGAACCTACGTTCTCTCTGTGAATTACGAATGGTAGTCACGCACCATCCCATTCGGCTACGGCGGCCCCTTATTACAAATTCATAAATCCATCGCTAAATGTCATCTACCCTTTAAATCAGGGCTATAATTGTATAATATATAATTAAAAACAAAAAAAAAATGTTTGGATCAAAAATTATTTTTCTTTGTTCGAAATTCTTGAGAAATTCTGTAAAATTAACCGAATTTACTCTTTGTTGACATCCATTGTTAACACCCTGTAACTCACAGCCGATTGGAACAAACCAAGAACAACAAAATATTTTTTTTAATGTGAAATGTCACCTTGACAACGAGTATACACTTTAAATTGATTGAACGATGCTTTAAGAGATATCAATCCATCCACCGAGAAAATAATGGACTTCTTTTTCCCCAAACTAATATAATATAAGATTGTAACTTAAGAATATAAAACTGCAGGCTTTTGAGTTTCTAATGTAAGATAAAAATTTAGTTACAGAAATTAAGTTTAGATTAATTAAGTCTTAAGTTCTGGTAATCCTAAAAGTATCGGACGTATTTTTAGCTGCATGAGAGCTATGGATATCGATAACCATGGTTTGAGAGCTGAGAATGGCATACTGTGTTGATATTTCAGTTTAGTGAAGTTTGGCAAGTCATCATGAAACATTTAACTCCAGAACGACGCTTCCAAATTGTGAAAAATACTTTGAAAAAAAAAGAATAAAAAAAAATGAATCTGTAAGAGGGAGAAGCTGCAGTTACTGTGAGTGACGAGTGCTGATTGAATTTTTCTTTCCCCATACAAATCAACAAACTTCGACGGCATTTGGTTCTTAGCAAGCGATTTATTGCAAAATTCAAGCCACCATTGATGCCATTCGGCCAGATTTATAGGAAAAAGTAGTCACAAATTGGACTGATCGAATGGATAATGTAAGCCGTGGCCGCGGCGGGCATACACCAGATTTAATATTCAAAAAATTAATTATCTACCAGATTAAACTAAAAAACAAAAGTTCGTTTCAACAATATTTCTGATCTATATTATTATTTTAAGTTCCCCAACTCTTAAAAAAACACCCCATACAATAATTTACTAATGCAGAATGTGGTACAATTATAATCCTCACAAGTTTAAGCTAAGCCTCTCTTTTAGTTTGACGAGAGCGTTGAGTATTTGCAATGAATAGTTGTATGCAGCACTTCGTTGATAGCAAAAACTTGTGAAATAGTTTTGTCTTAACTTGACGAGGGGCGATCGCTAAAATATTAAACGTTTTACGGATACCAAATCACTTTATTTCGATCGTACACTCAAATTTCGCATAACCAGCCAATACGTCGCGCACAAGCGCATTCACTTGCAGCGCCCGAAAATATTCGCTTAATATTACAAGTATTTATAAATAAATAATATTATATGTGTGCAAATAAATATATATGTGTATATATATATATATATGTGCGTGTGTGTGTGCATCAGGGCTCTCAAGTAGCACATCGTTAACACTTGCTGGGTCGCTTTCGATTTCTCTCTCTCACACTGCCATTTCCGCTCATACATTTACATATTTTGCTAAAAAACTTTATACATGGAGCATATTATCGCAGTAGGGCTTTGGATTGGCTGCTGCGTATTTTGAATGGACAATATTGACAAATAAGAATTTTCTCTTTCCAATTTTTTTGACCGCGGTATAATAATATACATCAGAAACCAGAGAGAAACAATTGCCCACATTTATTGTAAGTCGATGTTTTTTTTTTAATATTGTAATTTTTAATATCATAATAAACGAACATTGGTAATCGCAGGTATTTTACGCTGATCTAATCATGAATGATAAGTACTGGACTTTTCCTATTGGACGCGACTCGCGACGCACTGGCGCTCTCATAATTTGTGAAACTGACAATAAAGAGCACTATAAAAAGCATTAGATAAATTAGTATTCGCTGTGAAGTCAAGTTGATTGGTTTAGTTGATTGGTGTGCGGTGAATTTACATCTCGCAGATCGCACGTTGTCGTAGACAAAATCAATAGTGAATTTATTGGTTAGTATGTAGTAAATGTGATAAGGGTTTAATTGCAAGCATTCATGTTTGATTATATTGAAACTGCTCTAATGTTCTCGCTTTACTTTAAACTGCTGTTTTTTATACTTACATATATCAATTAGTCTTCGCGTGGAGTCCGATAATGCCTCATATTAAGAAAATGATTGCGTAAATTCAGCATAATTAATACCGATTGAATTCAATGAATTTAAAGTTTTCGTGCATTAATTGCAATACAAAGCCATCTTTATGAACTTCTTAACAAGCGCAGTAACATGCTTAGCTTTTGAAACGGGTTTATAATCGATTTTAATAAAATTTTAATAAGTAATAAATTTAAGTAAATTTTGCAAATCGGTATTTAACAACTCTGCGCATTATGCAATATCTAGTTTTTACTAATATTATAAATATTGTCATAAGACAAAATGACTGCATTCTGCGAGAATAACTAATGTGTAAAGAAAATTTGTTTATAATAAATGTTTAATGCTTTTCAGAAAAACAATTATGTTTACTAGTATAATGGCACGGATTCTTATAATTTTGTGATTTTTTGTACAACATATAAACGCATTTATTAATTGTTGTAGTTGTCGTCCCTCCTTAATTTCTGGTATGTATGTATGTACTTATACATATGTGCTATACCTGTATTACCTAAAAGCAGTCAATTTGACTCCTTTTAACATTTTAAATAGTCAAATGAATTTTAATGTTGAATTGAGTAAATTTCTTATTTCTTCCAGTTCGGCTCTGGATTGGAATAAGATTTTATATATTTTTTTGATTGCCATCACATGATGACATATATGTAGATCATAAATTATACTGAAAAGTTGCAGTTGTTCATTGACTAAAGTAGTACGTGTTATTCGAATCCTTATGCCAGGCATGGCCATGCGAAGGAGAATCACTGACTGTAATCCTACGATTACACGCTTTGACAGAGTGGGAGAGCCGCGAGCAGCGCACGTGCCGACTTTAGATAGGCTTGCTTTATGCACTGCCAGTCGTTCAAACACATTGTTCTATTGATTTCTTTTCACCCTGAATTCAAGAAAGAAATGTTAAATAGAAGAGAGTTATTGAAGCCGGAGCCTACGGGGCAAAAAATTTAAAACTTAGTTATTTATGGTCAGCAAAATGAGGCCTCGAATTTTTGAGAAAAAATATGCCCAGAGATAGGTTCAAGCGAATCCTATGATTTATTCGTTTTGGCAAAAAACTCGAAGCAGGTTGACGCCACCAAACAAATAAATTTGTCTTGGGACAAGTTCATTGAAGATAGTCAAGCTTGCTGTCAACCAGGGAAAAATATAACAGTTGACGAGCAATTATTTCTGACAAAATCCGGTTACAAGTTTACACAGTCTGTGCTTAATAAACCCAACAATTTCGGCATACAATTCTGGCTTGTATCAGAAGTTAGCAGAAAAAACGATTTGAATAATTTCCCTTACTTGGGGAAAGATAAACAACGACCATCGTCAATGCTTCGCAGTGAACACATTGTTCTAAAATTTGTCGAGCCATATACAAACTGCGGAAGAAATATCCCGACCGATAACTTTCTCACTAGCTCGAAACACTAGTTGGAACTATTAGAGTAAATAAAAGACAACTCCCCAAAGCAGCCGAACAAGCGTAGGATAACAGCTTCGTTTTTCGACTTTTTTATATAAGTCAGAAAACTGTGTCCTTACAATATATAAAAGCAAACTGAATAAAGTAGTAGCTGTTCTAAGTTGCAGGCATACATTTGAGAAAATTGATAAAAGTTAAAAAAAATGTTACCTGTACCATGTTTCTGCATAATTTTATATCAAAACAAAATTTTGAGTTGATATGACAGATCAAATGGCAAAAAAATACACAGTTAGATCTAGTTCTCGTAGATGGCCCCTCCAAACATTTTTCGATATTCTAGATTTGAATGCTAGAAATGCTAAAAAAAGTCAGAGCATATGTGGAGACGGTTTGCACAATGTATTAAAATAGATACATAAGTGAATTGGTGCAGGTAAAATTAATCACACAGTTTTACCTGTATTATAATGTATCATGCTATATTATGTATCATGATATTATATATTTGTATTACGATATAAAAGTTGATGAAACAACTGGAAACTTATATATTGTGAATCAATACTATTATAAATTTGATTCAGAAATTATTATGGTCATGGATTAATTAATGAAATTTTTTTATTATGATTTTTCAAATGTTTCCAATACATGAATAAAAAAATTATGATATTTGAAATACACAAATATAGGATCGCTTAATACAGGTAAAATCGCATATTTTTCACATTTAATTTTACTACATCTATTCACATATATCATGTAAAAAGTTTCAACATAAGCTATCCATTTATATATGTTTCAACTTTTTTCTATGACTATAAATACTAAAAAAAGGTATGACTAAATTTTGCTCTCCGTATTTATATAGCGTCGAATACTCGTAACGTCGAAATATCGACGTATGGGCCAGATCAAATGGCCAAAAAATACACAGTTAAATCTACTTCTCGTAGATGGCCCCTCAAAACATTTTTCGATATTCTAGATTTGAATGCTAGAAATCTTTGGATCCTTTACAAAGAAACGCCAGGAATACAAATACAACGAAAACAGTTCTTGTTTCAATTAGAAGATCAGTTTTCTACAGATTACAGAGTTGCTAGACAGAAAAATTCATCGAAACAGTCACCGACTAACATTCGTTGTGTACGGTCACTATCTCTTCGGGTGTGTAGTAGTTGTACTCGCTTTGTATTCATATTCGCGTACCTACGTAAACACATTAATAAATCAACATAAATTGTCCGTGTACAGTTGCTTACGCGAGTGATCTCCGAGGGTTAAGTGTTATTATATAGGTGTGAAACAATGCCCCTTGGGGCATCCCCACCTAGGGAAAGTAGGTTCGCCCTATTTTCTCCTGGTGTTCATAGCAAGCGAAAAACCCCAACAAAACTCGAGAATCATACCCTGAACTACCTAAAATTGTTTTTGCGAAAACAGACGATCCTAAATTTATTGTGAAGATTTTGTTTCATCGGAAGATTTTGTTTTCAATATCCAATTATTCCTGCTTTGCAGTTCACAAAGCTAAATTAGTTATCAGCAAGGACATGGAAGCCTCTTAGTGCTTAATAAGAATAAAAAAATCGCTGAGAAATTCATGTCTTCAAAACTTCTTCCCGGTATATGTTTAATTAATGTAACTTATCAAATAAATTTAAACTGTGTGAAAGGCACTTTTGCCCCTTTCTTTAACAACCTAACCGATGCAGAAATCGTTATGGCTTAAAAATGCATGGCGTAATCGCTGCATACAAATTCCAAACGAAGTAATATACTGACTGTGTACAAATTTCTAAAAGCCAACAACTTGTTAAGACGGAACTAATTGCATTTACCTCTGCTTATTTTATTTAGTTATAAGCATTTAAATAATTACTTAACGTTAGACCTTATTTAAAGTTAATTTACATTTTTTGGCATCAGACAGTCGATGGCCCATATTGCTAAAAAAATATATATTATGAAAAATGTTAAAAGTATATCTGTGGAGGATGTGCACATAAGATGTTTTCCACTTTCACTTGCTTAACCCTCCGTTGGACACTTTTTTCAAAACCTTCGGTTAGGCATAAGGGTCTGACCTTTTTTCGTCCTACTTGAGGATCCTTTTAAAAGGTTATATCCATAAATCGATAACTAATTAAAATTTAGGAAGCTACCTTAAAGCTCAAGTCGTTAGCTTTCATGTCCGAAGTCGAAAAAGTCTGGCCAGATCCGGGTGCTCCACGAAGGGTTTAAAAAGAAAAGTGTAACGGAGGGGTAAGCAAGTGGAAGTGAAACTCTTTTTATGTGTACATCTTCCGCAAATATACTATCTATATTTTTCACATATATTATTTGCTTTGTTATTGTGGCAAAGTCGTACTTATTGAATTTTTCGTTTGTCAGAATATGTTGCATTTGATGATGTTGCAGTTAATCTCTGTGGGTCTCCATGTTCTTCTAACTGAAACAAAAACTGTTTTCGTGATATTTGTACTCCTGGCGCTTCTTTGTGAAGGATCCAGGCAAGTATAGCATTCAAATCTAAAACATTGAAAAATATTTGTAGGAGACATCTACGAGAACTAGATTTCACTTTAAATTTATTATTCATTTATTACTAGATTTATTATTAATAATCATTCCAAATTTTGCGGGCCTGAATTTGCTGACCATAAGTAATTCAGTTTTAAATTGTTTACCTCGTAAGTTCCATGAGCTTATAAAATCCCAATGAATGCACTTATTTCCAGTAAAGATGTTGTCCAATCGTACCCCAAAATTCGGCGATCTTCTTCTTCTTTGTACTTTCTTATATGTTTGCTAATATAGTTTTCTATTATCAACGAGAATGCATTAACAAGACTATAAGACTACCATAAAATATTATTCCAATCCAACGTCAAACTGGTCGTATAAGAAATTTACTCAATTCATTAATAAAAGTCATTTGATTTATTACATTTTTCAAGTAGTTAAAATGACTGATTTTCATCAATCCAGGTATAACACATATATATATATATATATATATATATATATATATATATTGTATATATGTATGTAGGAAATGAAGGAGGGGAGAGGCAGCTACAATGATTAATAAATATGTTGTACAAAAAGTCACAAAATTATAAGAAGCTGTGTCATTATATATGTACATAATTGTTTTTTTAATTGAAATTTAAAAGCAGTCAAAATGACTTGCTTAGGCAATCTAATGTTAAGGACATGGCACTTCCCATACAAACTGAAAATTTCATACTACATATTTTTGAGATGTGGTATGAAGACATATTTCATCACGACCACGTTACTGAATCTCAGTTGGAAATACACCCAACTCTTTCTTTACACGGTAGACACGTTCTTTAGAAAAGCGTGCAAAAACAAATCCTGTAAACAAATCCTGGTAAATTTCGAGACCTGTAACTCGTAATTAATGAATTATTTATCATTGTTTATTGACTCTTGTGAGCAATATACTCAAATTAGCACCAAATCAGTTTTTAATTTTATTTCCTAAAAATATTGAGGACTTGCACTTGAATTCTCCTGTTATCTACTCTATGTCAACGTGTAATCTCAGCGATCTTGTGATTGTATAAGTACAAAAAAATAGAAAAACAAAACTTCACAGAGAATGTTTCGTAGTATTATCGACATGATCTTAACCTTTGAGTAACATTATTATTAAGTAGCACAGTTGGATGACTGTTCACTAATCATTTATCAATCAGCAGTACTTACAAAGAATGGCATCTTAGGGTAGCAGGTGTTCAATATAAAAATTTTGTTATCTCGACACTTAGTATTTATTTTTTAAGTTTACTTACAAAGAATGGCATCTTAGGGTAGCAGGTGTTCAATATAAAAATTTTGTTATCTCGACACTTAGTATTTATTTTTTAAGTTCACGTATTTTGGGTGTGACAATATTAGTTGCATAACACCGTGCGACAGTGAAAGTTATCCAGGAACATTTTCATATGCGGATGAAATTATAGATTTTATGTCTCAATGCTGCACACTGAGTTCTTAATTTTTTCACCAGCTTAATTTTTAAAGATCTTTTAAGGGCCAAAGAAGTAAGTTTTTCAAGAAACGATAATAAAATACTTGTGCTGGATATACAAAAACAAGTTAATTTTTGTAGTAAGGTGTAATAGATTAGAGCAGTGATAGTTCTTTGCCATAAATGGCAGGCTTGTTTAGACGTACATATTTATGTATGTGGATATCATATACGATATTTACACTTGAAATAGTCGATGTCAAATAAGAGTTATTCGCTGGGAAGTGTTTTTGTTGTTGAATTCAATTAAAAAGGCGCGTGGCATAGCCACTGATATTTATGATGAGTCTAATGCTAGCAAACCACTAAAGAGTTTCGTGGATCGCGCTGATATTTCTATGCGGAGCCCATCTGCTATCAGAAAGATTAGAAAAAATGATTGGAAAGATTAGAAAATATATAATAATTAATATTTTCAAGACTATGGTTCAACGATTTGTCGACCATAAAGATTAAGTCATTTGATTTTCTATTTGCATACTTAACATTTGTATATAGTATATGTATGATTTGTTTGATTTGTACTTTTAATTTATTTTATATCTACGATGTGCCGTGAAAGATTAAGTAACTTTTCTAATTTCGCGATCAGCGTACATTTGATTTTAAGTTTTATTTTTGTTTTGCTTGTACGCATGCCCATGTGTCTACATGGCATATTATTGCTGTTTCAACTATATGAGATATTTAATTTATTTTCTACAACTTAACAACGACTAACTTTTGAACGGTTTCGCCCGGCAATTTCGCTAGGAAATAATTGAATAAAATATCCGAATTGTGTGGCCAAAAAACCGCAGAGACTGTGAACTCACCAGATTTTAAAACTTTAAATGGCTATGAAAAATTGGAGATTTGCATGAATTGGGGAGATAAAGTCCATATCGTTGGAAGAGTTCAGGCCATGCCAAAGCGCTTTTTGATTAGAGGTGGTTTGATGTAAATTCGAAAAACTTAAAATTTTCGAAAAAACCACCTTATTTTTTGAATACACCTTGCACATTGTGCACTACTACATGGTTCCGAACTAATGTGTTTCTAGTGAATACACATGGCTGGGGTGCGTACTTTATCATTTTTCATAGTTAGTTTAACCCCGCGATATCCTAGGAAATTACAGTTATCAGAACACATTTTTTTCATTTTTTAGGTGTCTCTGCAGTGTAAAGGGCACAGTTAATCTATATCTAATTTTTGTATGAAACTTATTCAAAATGTTTTTTCAAAGTGCTATTCGAAAAGCTGCACAAGCGCTTACTCTCGTACTGTGTTGCATTTGAACATTTATCTGGGCACTCAATAGCAGGTACATTGTTGGAATGTGGCTGTGGTTCTATTATTGATGGCACACGGGTATAAAAATTCCTCGTTTCGACTTTTCAGAAACGTTTTCAGAGCCTTCAGGTTTTATGCCGCCTCCAAAATGGCAAACATTTTTCGGAATCCACAGTACTCACTGATTTCAGTTGGTAGTTATATAGATAGAATCTCTCTTGCCAACAAGTGCTACTTTGGACTAAGTAGGCAATTGAGTAGTAAAATCCTCTCTCGACGAACAAAACTAACACACTCTACAAGACTCTCATCATGCCCGTCCTAACGTATGGCGCAGAAGCTTGGACGATGACAACATCCGATGAAGCGACTCTTGGAGTGTTCGAGAGAAAGATTCTGCGTAAGATTTTTGGACCTTTGAACGTTGGCAACAGCGAATATCGCAGACGATGGAATGATGAGCTGTATGAGCTTTACGACGACATAGACATAGCGCAGCGAATAAAGATCCAGCGGCTACGTTGGCTGGGTCATGTCGTCCGAATGGATACAAACGCTCCGGCTTTGAAAGTATTCGATGCGGTACCAGCTGGTGGTAGCAGAGTAAGAGGGCGGCCTCCTCTGCGTTGGAAAGATCAGGTGGAGAAGGACTTGGCTTCACTTGGTGTGTCCAACTGGCGCCGGTTAGCACGAGAAAGAAACGACTGGCGCGCTTTGTTAAACTCGGCCAAAATCGCGTAAGCGGTTATAGCGCCAATTAAGAAGAAGAAGTAGCTGCGACCAAGAACAGAAACATTTTTTTTGTACATTTTGCATTTTAAATCTTTGCATTAATACATTAGGCATACATTTTATTAATCTTCGTGAAGTGAAGGTGTTATGAAAAAGTTAACAAGCACACTGCCACTTCGCTGACTAATTCTGCTGATTCCTTTGTACATTTTCGTAACATTTAGAAAAAAATTGGGCTTAATTGTGAAACCGCGTCTTAGTTTTATTCTGTTTTCTTTGACTACCAAAAAAACCTCATCAGCCCTTAGCATCAGAGTTTGTAAATTAAAAAAATGATGCTTCGCATATAAGAAGACCGGCTTTTGTTCAGTATAGTGACTTCAATTTTTGTAATTAAAGTGATTTTTCAAAGGATTTTATTAAAATATCTAGGCATATCCTGGATTTGGTTGTTTTTCGAAAAATTGGGCATTATACTGCTATTTTCAATAATTTTATAGGCACGTAAGCATAGATGCTTAAATTCAATTTTCCACGTGGTCGAGGGAAAAAGGTCAGTAAGTTGAGAATCGACATTTGGGCGTCTTCTTCAACGCTTCGCTACATGAACATCGCGAACAGATTTATTTTTTCAAAGTAAATTTCCACAATTTGTAAGCATTTTCTGGCGTTAAACGTTCATTATGACTTGCCAAACCTTACTGAACAGATATCTTAGGGTAGTTTGGTGTCCTCAACTGTCAAACCATAGTCAACGATATTGAGAGTTCTCATGCAACCAAAAAAATCACCCAAGGATCCCTCTCTTCCCTCTTCTTTTTCCAGTTTTAACGTATATTTTCAAACGCAGCAAGCGCTGTATCGACATATTTTTAACTCGACATTGGTTCTTAATATTTCGTCCACTAAAAAATATTTTGAGAAAAAAATAACATTTGTCTGATTTTTTTTTGGAAAAATATGGTGGTTTTAAAACAGTATTTTTAGCAACATGTTGGCTTTAATTTTATAAAAGGCAACACATGAATCACCTAATCTGGTCCTAGTAAACCACCGCTTAAAGCTTTTAGTAATAATCGCCATGTAAAACATTTTCAAAATCTCCGGGTTTAGTAAATTTTACCAGATTTCTGAACTATTCATGCACCAAGAAATATTAAACTGCTCAACATTTTACTTCTTCTTCAAAAAAGATACCTCCCTTCAGTTTGCTCTCACACAAAGTATTTTAGAATATTTTATCTGTCCCCTATTCTTAGATCTTAGAAAATTATTCTTTCAAGTGAGTGTAGCCTCAAAAAATTCGGCACAAAAAAAAAATATGGCACTTAGGGCGCCAAGTAATATGCTGCAAAATATTTAAAAAAATGATAGTTTTGTATTTCGTCTTAATCAGAGATACCAAGGTCATTCGAGGCACAGTTGGTTATATTGAAAATTGGCGCATGCAGAATTTTTCATTTCAATTGGCTACTTAGCCTAAGTAGCACTTTGAATAATTAACAGTCAAGTTTTAAAATATATTTCTATGGAGATACTACAGTTGGCACTAAATCAGCTTTTAATTTTATCTCCTAAAATGACTGAGTACTTGCACTTAAGTTCTCCTGTTATCTAATCTCAGCATCTTTGGATTGTCCAAAAAATATAAGAATAAAGCTTCACATGAAATGTTTTGTAGGATTATCGATAGGATCTTAACCTTTGAGTACCATTAATATTAGGTAGCACAGGTCAATCACTATTCACTACTAATTGATTAATCAGCAGTGCGGCATTTTAACTTGGCAGATTTTCAATATAACTATATTATTATCTCGACACCTAATACTTACTTTTGATGAAACTAAAGATTTTATGTCTCAATGCTGCACACTGAGTTCTTCATTTTTTCATCAATTTAAGTTTTTAAAGGTCTTTTAACTAGCAAAGTACTAAATTTGTCAAAAAATCATATAAAATACTTGTGTTTAATATTAAACAAAAAGTTAATTTTTGTCGTAATTTGGGGTAATAGATTAGAGCAGTGCTATATCTTTGCCATAAATGGGAAGTTTGTTTGTATACAGACGTACATATTTATGTACAAGACTTGACCACTCGCGACTTTTTTGTTGTTCCTAAAACTAAAAATACGTATGAAAAGGCGGAGATTTACCACTATTGTGGATCTTCGCATTTTTTAAATTTTTTAAGATTTTTCTTTTTTTCCTTTCAATTTGCTCTTACACAAAGCGGCTTATAGTATCTAATCCGTTCCTTATTCTCGGGCTAAACCCAGGTTGTCATATACCAAAATTATTCTTTCAAGTGAATGTGGCCCTAATAAAGTCAGCGACAGTAAAAGTGAAAGCTTATCGAGCCAAGAAATGAGGTGCAAAATATTTGTTTACAAAATTTTGTATAGTTTTGTAGTTTGTCTTATTCAGAGGTACCAAGATCATTCGAGCCACAGCTGGTCATATTGAAAAATAATTTGGATCAACGAGTAACTTGCTTTCGAAAAACTAATTAGTCTATCAAATGCGCATATGTATGTATATATGTACATAGTTTTGATATTTACTTAAATTTTTCGAATAAGAATGCCTAGTAGAGTTGAATATTTTTATGTATATAATAAAAGAGGCCTGGCAATAGGCAAATTTAGGGTAAAAAAGTAGTTTGTGTATAAGTTCGCTGTGTGCAAAATGTGCCGACCTACGTTCAACGGCAATGCGCAGGCACAAATGAGAAAATGTGCGCACACGTGTCTTGGTATTTGTTCTGAGCTTAGTGGTTTTTCGTTTGACTATGCCGCGCGTTATTACTTTTGCTTTTAGCATTATTAGGACAAAATTTTTCAAAAACATTCTTCTGCTGCTCTATCCGTTGCCTTGAATTGCGTTGTTGCATTGAGTAAGTAATAACATGGAGTCACAATCAATCACTCAATTTTTGGCAAATCGTCATATGTATGCGGTAGATCGAGTGAAAAGAAGAAGGTAAATAATCGCGATAAGTTGTATATGGGAGTAGGAAAAAGAAGTTGATGCTTCGTGTCGATTTGTTTTCGCCCAAGCACTGAGCTAGCGGACGTTAAACCTATATATTTGTGTGCACGCAAAAATTAGGCATACATATGTATCAGAACAAATTATTTCTTCATATAACATAAATTGTTTGATTCGCATCTTTGTATTTTTGGAGAATTGTTAAACAAAATATGTATTTTATAGTTATTTTATTTTAATATTTATATCTTATCTATTTTATGTGGCGGCGACAAACTTAAGATCGCGCGTGTAATATAGTATAAGAAAAAATCAACGCAGCAATCACTCAAGTTACTTCGTTGCCCTCTGATCAAGGACTGATTAGAGAGTGTAAAGGTTTGATTATGCGACTCGCATAAACTATAAACTATGAGATAAAAATCTGTTGAATACACTTTGCATATGTCTGATTACCCAGAACTAAGTGCAACTTGCGAAATATTATCAGTCTGTTGAGTTTAGATTTGCTGAAACTTTTGCTTAAGTGCCACTTCAAATACGCTGATATCAATATTTTTACATATTTGCATGAAAAGCATAATTTTTTGTTTTTTTTTGTTTTTAAACTAATTGATATAGGAAAATTGTTAATGTAATACGACTATTTTTTCTAATACTACGTTTTTTCTATATGTATATGAAAATATGCGAAGCATAATAAGCCTTAAGTTTTCTAAATTTATGCAATGTTGCAAGTACATACTTATTCATTTACTTTAAAAAAAATTTAACAAAATTGGAAAGACTTCTTTGGGATTAATGACTAAAATAAAAATTAGAAGGCCCGTAATTAACTTTAAAACTGTGTTCAGTTTTTATTCAGTATTGCCAGTAAAATAATAAAGTAATAAATTCAGTTGCCGAAAAAAAGTCGGTTTTATTTTTTATGAACAAATTGACCCGCCCTAATGTACATACATTGCACCAGATCATACTATACATAAGTTTCAAGGTGGCATTGTGCTTACATTTTTTTTGATTTTTGTGGTGAAGCCAATTGTATGTTAGAGAGATTCAAAATGGACGTAGAAGAGAAAAAATTCGATACATTCTTCAGTCCACTACAACCAGTGTGAACAGTTGAAGCAAAACGGCCAATACAATGTGGGCTATACTATATATGGACCTAATACAATATAAAGTGCCTAGTCGAGCCAGACTATCACATTATTCCTTTACTCAGGAGTTGATGATTATAAAGAAATTTTCTTTTATTGAAAACGAGTCATTATAATTCATTTCAACATCGAATTAAAGGCAAAATACGATCGGCACTTTTTACCTCACATAATTTAATATGAGTAAATACCATCCGCTCGCCAGACTTGCCAATGTCCTCCGAGTGTATTTTCGCTATGAAAAAGCTCCTTATAAAACATCATCGGCCGTTCGGAGGCGGCATACAACTGAACAACGTCAAGACACACACCACAAATTGAATAAGGAACACGGTCAAACAACATGCAAAGAATATACGATCCAATGATTATATACACATACGCGGTTACCGGGAAAGTTGAAAATACTTGAATACAATAAAGATAATAATAATTTCTAAATTAAATAAGCACCCCGTAGGCGGATTACGGGCTCAGTTAGTACCAGTTACAATTTTTTTAACTTGTTTTTTATTTGCTTCCATAAAATATTACACGTGTCATAAGACAATAAGTAATTTGACTAAAAAGGAAAAAAATGAAAGAAAGATCATTTAACAAAATTAATGCCACTAGTAAACAAAAGTGAATACAAAAAATTTCGCAACAAAACTTTACTATTGACTACATATTTTATGCCAGATATTTTGGTATCTTTCTTTTAAGATGTCTTTGACAATATTTCACTACTTCCCATCATAGAATTTGTGTGCTTATGTGTCTTCCGTATTAGTAATGGTCCTAAGTATTTTAGATTGGACTTATTATATTTCCAAATAGGTGCAATTGTTATTTGATAAATGCGGAATTTATTTTTCAATGATAATTTGGTCTGAGGTCAGCCGGTATAGATTTCAAGAGCAACTTTTGATTTAATTTCGTCGTTTCTTTATATTTTCCTGCCAATTTAATTTGGAGTTGTTTGTTATGCCCAGGTGTTAGGCTTTGTTGTAAATATGTCGTCAGAATTACCAATCCTCGCCATGTTGTCCTTTTATTTGCGTAGTTTCTTGTATTATTTCACCTGCATCAATCTCGATTTTCGAATTTTTAAACCAATTTAAGGTTATATTTAGCTCGTTTTTAAGATTAGAACTGTGTCGGTAGCAAATATTTCAAACATACTATTATATAACTTCGGTGCCATACTAAAAATAGACAATTATATATCAAATATAATGGCGCCTGCCCTGACATCCAAGCAATAACCGCAGTCATTCCCCAAGGCAAACATTTCTTAAGAAAGAACAAATTGCAAAAATACGTGACTAGAAATTTAACAATGTAAACTTTCTTATTTATTATAATTCATGACCGTCCGTATTCTTGTTACGAGTTTTCTTTATTTTCCTTTAATTTTTTTTGATGCTTTAAATTATGTCAGATACTAAATAAGATGTGTTTGGAATCGATGTTGCGTCATGTTTGACTGCCTGCTGAGTCAACTTATATTCGTCAAAAATTAGTCCGTTTTGAATAGCTGAGCGGATATACTAGTTTTTAAAAAAAAAAAAATACAAAATAGTTGCCATACAAAAATTGTTTTGTTTAGTAAAACATCGTAAATTCAAAAGCTTATTAAGCAGCCATTCTTAAATGTCAGAATAAGCTGTTGGTTCAAATTTTATTGACGATTTTTATTAACTGACATACCCTTTAGTCACACGTATAAGCTGAAAAAATTCGGATCTTTCAACTAAAATTAAGTGGGCGTACCGCGAAAAACAATATATTTTACAATATTTTTAAAAGCCTCTTTTGAACTGCATATCTCCCCAAATTAACCAGAAATAATCTAAATAATATTGTTCTTAAGTATCCAGGACGACTTTTCCTTTGTATATATATAAATTGCATCCGAGAGTGAGCGAAAGGCTGTTATCGCAATTTAATTTTTGATTAGTTAATTAAATAATTTTTCTTATAAAACCGCGTACATAATTAACAATAGTGAATATTATGAGACGCACACTCATGCATACATAAATAGTATTTATTTGCTCTATAACACTTGACTGATAATTAAAATTAGAGGGCACTGTGTGTAAGGAATATAAATACGTAAATAATTGAGTGAGCGAAAGGCGATTGACTTTCATAATTGAGTCTCGTGGAATGAATGTGTAAGCATACATGTTTATCTATTACAAGCAAATTTATATATTATATGTATGCTTTGGCATAATAAAGCGGGTCGTATACAGGCCATAATCATTACGCAAATATATACACTGAATGAATAATTAAATTTGTTCGTTTACAATAATACAAATTTGAATAAATTTTGCTATAACATTTCCATTTATTATATTAATTTCTGTTGCAGTAAGAAACTAAGGGAATAACAAGTTCTAAGTAAATATGTCGGAATACGTTGTCGATGTACGTTCAGACACCGTGAGCTTACCATCTCCGGAAATGCGTCAAGCTATGTTCGATGCAGTCGTGGGTGATGATGTTTACGGTGAGGATCCGACAATAAATGCGCTGCAAGAAAAAGCGGCCAAGTTATTTGGGAAAGAGGCGGCTCTTTTTGTACCCAGCGGCACCATGGGCAATTTGCTGGCATGTAAGTACCTATTCAAAAACTTTTAATTATAAGTATACCAGGTTGACGCAAAATTAGATATATAACTTTGCACATTGCGCCGTACGTCAATCATATTTGACACTTATACAGCTGCAGTAAACAAACAGACAAACAATGGAGCGCATAAAGGTCAAAATAAAGATTTTCATCACGCAAAATCATTTTTTTTTTCTAATTAGTAAGAAAGTTATTCGAAAATAAAATTGGATGATAAATTTTGCGCCACCATGTATTGGATCTAATAAATAGAGGAAAGCATGGATTGGATTTTGACACACATAGAAAATCATTTAGCTTTATGGTGAAAATGGTTTATTTGTTTTTATTGGGCCACAATGCACTGATATCTCTAATGACGGCACTTCCTCAGACTTTTTGTTCAATATCACCAATCAATTTAGAGTCACACCACCTAGGTGCATGAGCGATCATCTTACGAGAAGTATCATATAATTTCGCAGAGGAAGTGCTCTTGGGTTTCATTAGCCAGCTCGCAAAAACGCCAGACGCTTATTTCTATCAATCCTAGTTTCCTGAAATGATAACAAAGTGAACTGTACCACATTCTAAAGCAGGTTTGAGAGCTTGCTTGACATTTTTCAAAATGGAAAGACAAATTGTTTTCAGTGTACGTAATCAAAGCTGAATCAATATAAAGTAAATTTCCTTTAACTGCTTTAAGCAGTGTGTGGATACGAGATTAGACCACTGAATAATGCGACTAACATTTCTATAGGATTAGCCCTTCAGTATTGATATAACCCTCACACGGGGTTTTTCTTACTTTGCCTTGTTTCGCAGGAAATATATTGAGTTTAAGAATAAAGCAAATTGATTTATATTTTATAAAACTTTTACAAACTTAAACTCAAACTTATAATTAATTAAAATGTGTATACGGGTATGAGTTTGCATTGCATCCACATAGACTTTGAAGATGATTCACAATCTGTTCACGTCACGCATGGAGAACAAAAAAAAAAATAGAGTACATCTTTGCTTAAGAAAGTTTGGTAAAAGCAATCAGCAAGAGATTTCTAGTAATTTCAGCATCCCAGTGTCAGATCCTGGGTCTTTTATGACGGTTTTTCCTCATGTGTCTTGAAATAGCACTTTTAGCATTAATGCATTAAAATTAAAATAATAGGACACGTTTTTTCTTTAATAGTTTTAGTCCATGAAAGTGCATCCATTGAAACCGCGGGTACAAAGAAAAGTAATAGAAAAAGTCTATAATAGCGGTTGCTCTTGGACAGGGGATGACAAAAAACTCAGAGTATTTATGGCATGAAAAAGCTTCTCATAAAAATTCATCTACCATTTGGATACGGCACAATACTGTAGATCCATCCATTTGTGGAACAACATCAAAACGCACACCTTAAATAGGTAGGAATATTGTTAACTATGGATTTAGCCCTTTTTACATAGTCACATTGTCGCGTTTTACATTGTCACCAGCATTTAAAAGAGCTGTAATGGAATTTCTATAACCGAATGAGTCGATATGTGGCTCTAATTCGGCATAGCACGGGTTTAAAATAAACTTCTCCTACGTCACAACAAATGATAGAAATGTGTTTTTTCTAAAGCGATCGCCGCTCGGCAGGCATTGGTAAACCTCCGCATATATTTATGGCATGATGGACTTTCTCACAAAATACTATCTTCCGTTAAGAGGCGACATAAAACTGTAGATAACGAAATTTGTGGAACAACAGGAAGTCGCACACCTACAAGGAGGAAAAATAGCTCGACCAAACACCCAACAAAGGATGTACGCTCCCATTATATAGAATGGAAGATATCATACTAGTGGTCTTAAAAAAAACATTTACCCATTCTTATTATGTGAGTCAGCCAGGAAAGGTACTAGTCTTCAACTGCTCAGTGATACAAATTCCATTGGGATACCTATGGTCACGAGCAAATTAATAATTAAGCAAACATTATCCAAGAGGCCAATAGAGCACGGAGAGATGAAGGCAAATGCGTAACAGGTTACTGCCTGCTACCACCACATATAAATAAGAAAAGCCGGCATTTCTTGAGACTAGGAGTTTTCTTCCATGAATATTGTAGAAGTTTTAGAGATGAGGAAGAAAGAGTTGGGCATTTCCTTTGCAATTGTTCAAGCTTAGCTAAAATCAGAGCAGGTTTTCTAAGTAAATATTTTTTTTTTTTAATTCTGTTCCGGAACTGTCTGGCGGTTTTTTTCAATTCTGTTACGGAACTATCTGACCAATCTTCCGCTTTATAAGAGCCACAGAATGGTTCTACGTAGAAAAATAAATGAGGTTTCCATGTCACAGTGGTATCGCAACACACCTGTGTTCTAAGTGAGCTGGTCGTACAGATCGACTACCATCATAATCTTGCCTAACCAACTTATTCTAACCATCCTACATGTTTTCAAATACCTCAGTAAAGATGAAAATAACTTTAAAAAACAAATTCCCTGTAGTTGAAATGCCATTCGTACAATATTTTAACGGCTTTTATAATGTCTGCTCAAACATGTTTTCATAAATCAACAAAACTTATTTTAATAGTATATTCTATTACGAAACCCAATTGTTACTCTTCTCCCACCAAATCGATACGAGGGACGCAGTCCATATGACGTACGGATCATTTTTATTTTGGTCGCAGGCCAAGAAAAGAAGGCGTTTGTTAAAGGTCGAAATGAAACAATTGTTGTGTTAAAGAAAAAACTCATCAGCCGAATAAAAAGCTAGAGTTATACCATGGCCAATCAGTTATTGAGGGAGGAGAGTATAGTTTTCTATATGTGACCTGGTCTATGAAAAGGTACCTTACGTGTCAAAAAATCATTTTTCACTTTTTTGTTGATTCGAATAGTGTGTGAAAGGCTCTTTAAAATGGTGAAAACCAGAAAGTTATAATTTGTTTAAAAGTTTGTTAAAAGTAAAAAAAAAATAAAAGTACAAATACGAAAAAGACTGATTTTTTTGTCATGATACAAGTTAGAATAACGAAGACAATAATTTGTGCAAATTAAAAACTGAACCATTCCTGGACAGTCTGAGGTGTAATGAATACGATACTGAAGTCTGTTTTCAAAAAAATTTTGTCACCGGGTCTTATAAGTTTTTTTTACACGCGTTTTTAGAAGTTTAAACTTTAACTGCTGTTTTCTGGAAAACTTGTTTTCGCACGTAAGGTACCTTTTCGTAGACCAGGTCACATATGGTGAAAAGCGGATCCGATAAATAGAAAATGCTGGAATAAGAATTAAAATGTTGGCGTACGGATTGAAATAGTTTATTAAGTACGTTTTTTATTGTACAATACAAGGTTAAAAAAAAAAAGCATTAAATTATCTTGATATTTGGGAGGGAATGTGTATTAGGACTAACTTCTACCATAAGAGATGAGCTGGTATCGAAAATTTTTTTTGTGGTACAATAAACGCTTACGAGATTTTGACCGAGTTTAACAAAGCTCCGCTAGTCGTTTACTTCTGGTGCTAACCGGCGTCAGTAGGACACACTAAGTAGAGCCAAGTCCTTTTCCAGCAGATCTTTCCAACGCAGAGGAGGCATCCCTCTTCTTCTGCTATTACCAGCTGATACCGCATCGTATACTTTCAGAGCTGAGTATCCATTCAAACTCTGTAAACAGTTTAATCATAAGTATTAGTGCCAGCATTTTTCTACATCTAAAATCTAGCTGGTACTCTTGGGAATGTGGTTTATTGTGCTCTATTATCTTACTTAACTGGTAACAGTAAGTAACTTAGCTAACTTACAAACTTAGTAACTTTATGCGAGGTCCAAGATACTCAGCAGGCTTGAATAAAGTGTAATTTTTTTATGGAGAGCATTTTTTTTTAAATTAAAAATATGTAAAATACTTCTCTTATTAGATCAGGCAAGGTAAAATTTGAACTAGTAGTAGGAATTCTTTATTGAATTGGTAAAAATCATGGTTAACAATTGATTTAATTCATACGTTAACTTATTTAATATACAAGTACTAAGGTAAATAAAGAAATAAATAAAAAATTGAACTATTGGCCGTAAAATATGACTATATTGCACACTGTGGTCTAACAAAATATTGTCGTCGTCAAGTGAGTAATCAAAGAAATTATTTCTTAAAGTTCCCATTGCGCTCTAATTCCATAAGCACTTAAGACCACACACCATATACCTATAAATATTTTCAAGCTTGGAATTTTAACACCTTACTCTAAAGTGAAATTCCTTTATAAATGCAATGGTTTTGTTGGAATTTCTGGCTGCTACTGCTGCTAGGACCAAGGAATGTAATTCACTTTCATGGTTTCCACACCTTCATGCTGAGCTTGTGTGCTTACCATTTGCCACTAAGTGCATAGAGTTGAACACTTTTGTATATGTATTGTATATGCATAAGGTATTGTAAGGATATGTATGTATGTATATATGAATTTTTAAATGTATCCTCCTAGTGCATGCTTACCTCTAAGTTTTGGCGAAAAATCAACAAATTTATGTTCCCTTCGAAAATTTTATATACATATATCATATTCTTATCTTGCCACTTTTACACTTTTCAGGTATGGTTCACTGTCATCGGCGTGGCACGGAAGCAATTGTGGGTGATTTATCTCATGTATACCTCTATGAGCAAGGTGAGTTTCATTTCCAAAAAGAAGAGTCAAAATGAAATTAAAAATGTTCAAATAACAAAAAAAAAAAAAAAAAATAAGAGAAGCTGGAGAAATGCTAAAAAATGTGAAAATTCAGAAATCGAGCGCGTCCCTTGGTATTAATTCCAGTGGATATGAATAAGGGATGGGTTGTTAGTGAGGGTGGGTAAACGATGGAAGAGCAGTCAAAGACCCGCATAATGTTCCACGTATTAGAGTGTGTATGTGAATGTATGTGCATACGCCAGTATTGCTGGGTATCAGCGTGCCAAACATTACTCCGGATATGCGCGTATAAGTGCCATGCCATGTTGGCCATATCCGGTAGCATCCGCACAGAACAATGCGCATATACACCCATACACTTACAGATAAATTTATGATTTACATATCTACATAACTACCTGTACGGGCACGACGTTGAACTTTTGACTAGGAACATTTCCAGTTTTGTTGCAGTCATTAAAATGCGCACAATAATGCAATTTGCAGCAGAAAAAATGTATAAAGCAGAAAGTAATAGTAAATGGTAAAAAATTGAAAGGAAAGTGGAAAAAAATTTACTCATCCGACATAAAACAGAAAAAACACACACATACTATGAACATTATAGCCTGGTCGAAACAAATATACATTCATTCATATTTATTTAGCTGACAAGTCCATGTAGCGCGGTTTGGCAAAAAATTAAGGCAATAACAAAACTTTTTTGATGTACTGCAGTTCGGTACCCTTTGGCTTTTCTCGATTTGCCATAGTCTCGACTGATTTGAAAGTGGGCGGTGTTGATAAATGCAATGAAGCACCGTCAGCACAGGTGTGCTGCAAATGGTGAAAAAATATTTAAAACAACTGATACCCATAAGAGTGGTAAATAGAAAAAGTTAGCTACAGTTTTGGGAAACTTTCATTTGTGTATTGAAAGCGGCTTACATAACCAAATGACTTGAGCGTGAGTGTCTAACATACCTTCGGCTCCGTGTGTCTAACATATCTTTGCATACAAAATAAGTGATAGCAAAAGTTTTTTCCAATGTAGTAAAATCAGGGTATCGGGAACTAATTCGTGCTAGACCTAGATTGAACCAAGATTGCTCATATAACTCAAATCAGGAATTTAAAGACCCTTTAAATAAATTGATTTATTAAATACTAGCAAACCCGGTCCCCTTCGCTGGGCACACTAAAATAGAATAGATATGGTTTAGAACAGAAAATATATGATTTTCATAATTTATTTCTTTATTCTTTTATTCAAGCGCTTTGGCATAAACAATATTTTTTGTTTTTCTATTTGGTTTTGAGTAAATATAAAATATAAATTAAAAATCAGGAAAAAAGAAGATTGTTTTTAAATTTCAAATCAACGCATATGAATAAACAATCGTCTTTTTTCCTGATCATCCATGAATTTTTCGTTTCAATTTATATGTTTTATTAAGCATTGGAGCTTTTTTAACCATTATCCATTTATATTTAAAAAAAAAAAACGAAAAAAAATTTTTTTTCCACGAACACATAATTTCATTCGGATTTCACATTAAATTCTCAAATTTCGTAAGAAATTATTCACTGTTCCAAAATCCACTCCAAAAAAATTCACAAACAATTTTTACATGTTGCACTTACGTTTTTTCTTATGGCATCCAAATCAGAAAGAAATATTGACACATTGTAACTCACACTGTCAATTTGACAGTTCAGTTCCGCCCCAAGCGTTAAAAAAGTAAGCGACATTATGGCTGGTTCAAAAGAACGCTGTACCCGTAGCCAGTGCTCCGAATTACAACCAAACTTTACGAAACTCATTTTCAATACTTACTTAACAATGTGCATAAGTTTGGTTTAATTCGGTGCAAAGACACGGCGGGTCCACGTTTTGGCATATATTTCGAGACCCTAGTCATCAATAGGTATGGAAATTACCCCGTATTAAAGCACTTATCAACAGCTTTCATTTGATACCCATATTGTACATACACAACCAATATCCAAACTATACGGAAACCATCTTCAATACCTCCTTAACAATGTGTGTAAGTTTGGTTTAATTCGGTGCAAAGACACGGCGGGTCCACGTTTTGGCATATATTTCCAGACCCTAGTCATTAATAGGTATGAAAATTACCCCGTATTAAAGCACTTATCAACAGCTTTCATTTGATACCCATATTGTACATACACAACCAAAGGTTACCCGGGCCCACGTTTTGACCTATATCTCGAGACCCCAGTCACGGAGCGGCATGAAAAATACTCTGTACTAAAGCATTCACCAACAGCTTTCATTTGATACCCATATTGTACATACGCGTCCGAAGGTTACCCGGGTCCACGTTTTGACCTATATCTCGAGCCCTATTTCCAAAATAAAATATAATCCATGTTACTCGTGGATGATGTAGCTTTCGAATGGTGAAAAAATTTTTAAAATCGGTCCAGTAGTTTTTGAGCCTATTCATTACAAACAAACAAACAAAGTGTTCCTCTTTATAATATTAGTATAGATGTGCATATGTATATATATGCATACCCACTTGTGTTATGATTTCCGCTAACGCGCACTGTACTCACTGATCGGTCCTCTCCGATCTACTCTCAGCCACTGACCGATCTTCTCAGTTATTAAGTATATATGTATGTACATAAGTTTATACGCTCTTTCCTTATTTCTTATCATCGTTTATTTGTTATTCAAATAATTTAAGCTCTCCGTACATGCAAGATACATGCATATATAGAGGCTGTTTATTGTTATTGCGATAGTTTTTTGTAAATGCACTTTTTGTCAAGTGAAGCTAGCGTATGTATGCACGTGCTGGCATATATCTCACTGTGATACTTAGATTTAGGAATTCTTCCCCGTACGAAAGTCATAAAAAATATGTTTTTTATTTAATATTGCTTAAGTGCGCTGTTATACCGAGAACATTAAGATGAAAGTTTGAGCGAGCTTTAAAAATCTAAAAAATATTTACGAATTCAATTTACACTTGTAGTTACAACATTTAAATTCAGTTTAAGTTTTTTTACATATATTTACTCTAGTTCTTTTTTAAGTTTTTAAAAATTTTCTACCATTAAGTTTATTAGTTAAAATTACTGTGCCAACGAAAGCAACGAAAGAACACGAAAATTTAAAGGAAGACAATAAATTTAATGATCACGCAGGGTTGTGTTTAAGGACTCTACGCAGTTTGCTTTATCGGCAACATTATATGTGTACATATATACATACATGTACTACGTATGCTAGATACGAATATTAGTATATATGTACCTATATGGTATATGTATACAAAATACCGGCAAGCATTTCCACGAAAAGAAGCTCTCAGCCGCCTACATCCTTTGAGAACTATTTCATGCGACTTTAACCCGCTATGGTACATTTTCCACAAAATCTATCTTTTCACAAAATACCTCCTAAAAAACAACTTCCTATTTTAGCTATTGCATTCCGAACGTTATAATTTTCTAATTACCAAAAAAAACCATATTTATTGCGGCACATTCTGAATTTAATTTCTCCACGCCATTATTCATGCTTAACCTATCACTTTGCTTGCAGGAGCACTAATAATTTTACCTACACACACCCAAACACATTTGTATATGTACCTACACATGTATAAGTACCTACATCAGTCTAATTCTTTAACTCTTTCTCCTTAAGGTGGCTCTGCTCACATCGCCGGCGTGCATTTATCGCCACTCCACAATAACCAGGATGGTACCTTTTGCCTCGAAGAGTTGCGTCGCAAAGTACGCCTGGAGGATGACCACGAGCCAATTACTTCGCTGGTAATAGTCGAGAATACACATAATATATGTGGTGGCAAGGTGATACCGCTGGAGTGGCTCGATAAGCTGGCTGCAATGCTGAATGGCGACAAACGACTACAGCCGTACGGCAATCGAATTGCTTTGCACATGGATGGGGCGCGTATCTTTAATGCCGCAGAAGCGTTACAAGTGCCTGTGGCGCGTATAGCGCGCGATTTCGATTCAGTAAATTTTTGTTTGAGCAAAGGACTATCGGCGCCAGTGGGCTCAATGCTTGTGGGACCAAAAGCCTTTATTAGAGAGTGAGTAGAGTGCGTAAAAAGGAAAGCAATAATGAAATAAGAGGTATGCGAGGGAAGTATTTTGAAGCATGAGAAGGTTTGCTTTGAGTGTTTGCGAGGCAATTACTATTGCCAGCCAAGTGATTATTTGATTCCGTTTAAATGGAAAAGGGTGAGAGAAGTGGACTATGTCACAATTTTATTTTGCGAGTTTGTCATTTTGTTCTTTCATTAACACCACAGTAAGATTCAGCACTGTCTTTTCGCACCTTTTGCTTCCAAATTGTTCTAATCTTCTTAATTTGTTTTTGGTTTTGTTTTTTTGTATCCGTTTGATTGCCATTATTAATTTTCCTTTTCTTCTTTTAAATTACGTTTTAGAGCACGACGTCTGCGCAAAGCTTTGGGTGGGGGCATGCGCCAGGCAGGCGTTTTAGCTGCTGCCGGCATCGTAGCATTGGATAAGATAGTGCCGCTGCTGGGAAAAGATCACGAAAGGACTCGGCGCATTGCGGAAGGTAATATGGCTTGCACACCACATTTAGCAATATACTTGAGTATTGATGACAGTTTGGCAAGAAGTGAAGTGGAAAATGACGATGCTGTCCTTGATAAATGCCCTTGATTTGGGCACTCAGTAGGCGGTATTAAATTAAGTCTAGACGCTTGCCATTTGTCAGCTGTATTTCAACTGAAACTAAATAATTGATTCTTATAAAATGAAAACTAATCAATTCATTTTCGTTACCTCATTCTTTTTCCCCACTTTTTTATTATCAGCAATACACAACGCCCACAGTCCCAATGTCTCAGTCGATTTAGACAGAGTTCATTCAAATATTTTGCTCATCTGCTTACCGAATCCGAAATTTACTGCCAATGACTTTGCGGAACGTTGTCTTAAAGTGACGCCCGACGAATTGGCCGCCGGCGTGTGTGGCACAAACAAAGAGCAGGGTATTGTGGTGAAAGTGAGTGCACGCGATTGGCAATTTTCACGAATTGTGTTGTATCATCAGATTAGCGACGTGGACGTCGAATTGACAATTAAGAAATTCAATTATGTAATAAAAGAAGCCGATAGCCAATGGCCGGCTTAATATTTGTACGACTTTTTATATATTCACAATAAATGTGGCACATGCATATATCGTTTTATTTTTATTTTTTGCGTTATAAATTCATATTTTAATCTTAAAGTTAAATCGCTTAAATCTTTTTTAAATTCTTATACTATCTTATATCTATAATCTGATATAGAAATCACTTATAGAGAAAATCGCTTTTCAGCCTTTAGGCAGGATTGAAGTGTTAAATATTCAAAGGGCTCTGAAATCTCTTCGGATTTGGATGTTTGACTTGGAATCGGAAAGGTATTCGACAATCCGAATGTTTTTTAATAATCTATGCCAAATACTAGCAATTACCCTAAAGCAAGCCACATTCAACAGGGTAGCAGTGACTTCGGGACTTCTCTATCTTGAGCTGCGACTGAAATGTCAATGTCTGAACCTTTTACAGATCGTAATTTCAATTGGTTTCATTTCAATTTGAAAATCGACAGTTGCACATACTGGTTTTAAGTAATACAATGAACGTAATTACGAAAATTCCTGATGTTATGATTCTATATGAATTTTCTTACTCTGCACATTATCCAATAGCAATATACTGTTTACGTTTAAGAATTTATTAAACGATATTGGGCATTCGCAGAAATGGTGCATGTATCACAAAGAGCTAGTCCCCTGTTGTTGAACCCCGGTCTGGATAGATTTTTTCGACTTTGGACGTGAATTTTACATATATACATCATAGCTAACGACTTGAGTTTCCCACACTTTAATTTTTTATCGATTTAGGGATATAACTTTTTAAAAAGGATCCGCGAACAGGGCGAAAAAACGCCAGACCCGGTTGCTGAACGGAAGGTTTTAAAAGCTGTATCTAACGGAGGGTTAATTTGTACATTTATACTTTCTTGTTAGAAAGTCTGACTGTGTTATTAATTTTATCTTGTTAAATGACGAAAACGCAAAAATGAAAGCAACCTGTTTTTATTCTACACATTCAAAAACAAAACAGACACATTTATTCGTTTAAAAAACAAAAACATATATTTTTTTAATTCCTTCAACTTTTATTTTTCAACAAATTTGTTTATGAACTTTTTTGATTTTTCGAGTTGACAAAAAAATTGCAAGTATTGCCTTTCTTATCAGAAGTAAAAGAGGGGGTCACGCGAATCTGGTACAATTCTTATATACACTTCAAGTAGTTCTATCACAATTGAGAAGTACAAATTGAATACAAATCGTAATGGAACTCTCAAAAAAAAAGGAGTTAATTTTAGCTGGTGAATTAACCAGTCAACTACGGAAACTTACTCTTAAAAGTTACCCAAGCGACGACGAGTACTCGCATCTAAGGCACTAAGATGGTCCCATTATTTATCCTGTCAAAGTGTTGTGCTCGTCTTCAGTTCGGATCCGGTTGGAATACGCAGTTTTTTTTTGAGATCTTTTCATGCAGTCTATGGTAAAATATTGGACCCCCTGTTAAGAGGGTCTTTATACGCGTTGCCTTGTGATCGATTAAATTCGCTGACTCTATCCCAACTTATTGTTCTCGTTGCTTATTGATAAATCGCATGCCTTTAGATTTTGGTATACTCTTTTGTCTGTGCGCTTTGATTGGCCGTACCTCCCTATATAAAAACATTTTAATTTTCCCTCCCATATTCTTTGTTGTAATGAATTTTTGACGTCACAACGTCTTATAATTCGATGCTGCGTTACCTTGCTCTAAGGCGTTCCATTTAAGGCTTGAACCGCATGCGAGAACGCGGAACGAACGGCAAAGAGGCACAATAGGCATCCGCGCTCGGCAACGTTCGACATTTGGCCCGTTCCTACTTCAGTAAGCGATGCATCCGGACAGCTGATATATAATACAATAATACAAGACTAATTTAAAGCCTATGGGAAACTACATACACACATACACATGCCTGTATGCACATATGTACGTATGTGTATAACGAACCTTGTTCCAAGAGCCAAATGAGTGTGAGCTTTTACTCACTTAAAAATGTGTAAACAAATTAACAACAAACATGCCAACTATCGCTTTTAATGCATCATTCCATTCATTGACTGGCACATCTCAAATTTTATAGTATACAGTAATTGAACGCGAATCAGCAACAGGTTAGGAAGTGAGCAAAGTTTTATTAAAAAAAAAACAGAGAGCATAACTGAGTCTAATGTACACAACTCTTTTTACAACAACTTACAATTGAATTTGCAAAAATAATTAAGTAACTAATTGAACAACAACTTTTATTCAGTTTACTTACTGAAAGAAATAATGTCTTTTTTTTTGTGGGTGTTGCAAAAACTGTTTAGGGGTGGTACTGAGCATAATTTTGCCAAGTTTTAGATTTTAACGTTTATATATTTTTATTTGTCTTATAAAAATAAATTTTGTTATATACATACATATAAACATTCAAAGTGTGTACAAAACTGAAAGCATTTAATCAAATTTAAATAAAAACTTAAATTTTTTTCAAATAAATTTGAGTAAAGTGAGAATTTTGGTATCATGTAGCTTAAAGTAGCTCAAAATTTGCGTCGAGTTTTGCTAATTTTTTTTTCGTTGACCGTGGTCTGTATTTTCTTCTTCTACGTTGTATTAACACTCATATAATTATTATAAACTCCACTAACATTCTATACACTCACTCAGTGGAAGACTTATTCTTTACATAGATAGATTTCCTAATGTTAATACTTATCTTTCTTACATACTCACCTCTGTTAATCTCGCGGAGAGAACTCTCCGTATAAAAAAGCGGGAGCTGGACGCAGGTATATAAGCATAGATCTTTGTAATGAAGAAGAAGGAACGCTACTCTGAAGTAATTTATTCCCCGGGCATACCATTGCTGCGACGGCTGCTTTGTTGATGCATTAGGCATTTTAAGCCCCTTCATCCGCAAAAACACCAAAACAAAAAAACCTCTGTTAATATTGTGCTATTCCACTTTTTCTTTATTTTGTTAATATTATCAATTCCTGCTTTACATAGATACTTACCTTTGTCAATGCTAATATTTATTTACATTCACATACACACTTACGCTCTTCTGTTTACTCTAACGTTAATCGACACTTACACTCATACATCTGTAGTTGCATTCTCTCTGAGACCTCGTTTAATTAAAATTGTTGTTAGCTTTTAAGTGAGAATTTGTGTTTAGGTGCTGACGAATAAAATACTTTCATGCAAAATTTCTCCTACATCGATATTATATGGAGAAAATGCACAAGACGGACCCATAAAAGGAAACTGTCAGAAATCTACACGATGTTAAAGCTACTGCCAAGTTTCACTTTATTGTATCAAAATGCAATGGACTAGAAAACTGCATAATTTGACTAAAAATTCTGATTAAAAAGTTTCAAAGTTTTATGAAAATATATGAGTTTTTTTAATTTTTTTTTAAGCTTTAAGTTCTATAGTTTTTGTTGTACTATAAGCTTTGTTTTTATGAAAAAAAAAAAAATTAAATAAAAATTAATTAATAATCCAAACTTGTCAATTCATATGTATGTCGGTCTACTCTCATTGCGAACATAGCTGTATATCTGGTGGCACCGCAATAAAAACGAATTTAATCAATTAAAAATGAATTTATGTATGGAGCTTATTTCACAAACAAATTTATGCACATAAAAAATAAATGCATATAAATGAAATAAATAAATTTATGTACTTAAGTTTTCATTTTTTTATATTTTCCACAACTTGTGTGTATGACAACCGCTCCGCATTAGAGCTTTGGCTTGACGTTCATACGCGTCGAATGCAGTTAACTGATTAAGACGGCTACTGACAGAAAAACGAAATCAACAACAATAAAAATAAAAAACGCATTAATACAATGATGCCCCCAACCATCAACACATATTTCATATCTGAAAAACTTCGTGAATTTTTTAATTTTCCTTTCTCTTTTAATTATGAAATAGCGGAGGATTTATTTCGAAAGAAATTATATTTGGATCAATGTGATTTATGATTTAATCACTACCTGTATAATTTACGGCTATGAATTAGCACGTAGTGAAAAATATGAATTTCGGTCATATATCATAATTTTGGTTGAATTTATTTTTGTTTTCTAAGATAATATCAGAACCATAGATATTTCGCTTCAGCGAGCTACTTACATACATAAAGTATATGAAAAATTATTGTTGTGTAACAATTTATGCAACATAAATTGAAAAAGCGATTTTCAGCCTTTATGCAGCACTACTACTATATAAATTTGATTTTTAATACTAAAATCAGGAATAAAGTGAAAAAAATTAAAATTAAAATTTAGGAAATAATCGACGATCGAGTTTTTGAGATAATGATAGAAATTTATCTTGCCACGGGCAAGTATTTAATTCTTAGCCAAGAACGCTAGACAGTTATATATCCAGAAAATATTCGACGGGTGCACAGTTGCATCATTGCGACGGCCAATTATGAGCGCTTACCGTGAAAATACTCACTCGCCAAATTTTCCCCTAATATTATTAAGTCTTGTGTCGCCTGTGAGACATGCAGTGCCGTATTTTTGAAGCTGCAGCTCTTCTTCTTCTTAATTGGCGCGATTTTGGCCGAGTTTAACAAAGCGCGCCAGTCGTTTCTTTCTCGTGCTAACCGGCGCCAATTGGACACACCAAGTGAAGCCAAGTTCGTCTCCACCTGATCTTTCCAACGCAGGGGAGGCCTTCCTCTTCCTCTACTACCACCAGCTGGTACCGCATCGAATACTTTCAGAGCCGGAAGGTTTGCATCCATTCGGACGACATGACCCAGCCAACGTAGCCGCTCGATCTTTATTCGCTGCGCTATATCTATGTCGTCATAAAGCTCATACAGCTCATCGTTCCATCGTCTGCGATATTCGCCGTTGCCAACGTGCAAAGGTCCAAAAATCCTGCGCAGAATCTTTCTCTCAAACACTCCAAGCGTCGCTTCATCGGATGTTGTCATCGTTCACGCTTCTGCGCCATATAGTACGTTAGGACGGGCATGGTGAGAGTCTTGTAGAGTGTTAGTTTTGTTCGTCGAAAGAGGACTTTACTTGCCTACTTACTCCAAAGTAGCACTTGTTGGCAAGAGAGATTCTGCGTTGAATTTCAAGGCTGATATTGTTATCGGTGCTAATGCTGGTTCCTAAATAAACGAAGTCTTTTACAACCTCGCCTTATAACTGTCAACAGTGACGCGGCTGCCGATACGCGAGTGTCGACTGTTTGTTTGATGACAGGAGGTACTTCGTTTTGTCCTCGTTCACCACCAGACCCATTCGCTTTGCCCCTTTATCCAGTTTGGAGAAGGTAGAACTAACAGCGCGGTTGTTAAGGCCGATGATGTCAATATCATCGGCATACGCCAGCGATCCTCGGATATACGTATATGCATAGATGCAGTGACCGCGGAGGGTCGGTTAACATCGCTTTTTAGCGAGAATCAGTCACAATAATGATATCTTCTTCCTCACCTCGAAATAAGTAAGATCCAGTGATGCCACTATGACATAAAACGCCCCACGCGGTCAACCGTGGTGGATGCATTGTTGTGGATTATGTGCGTTCCAAAAATGGGAATTTGGCTTGTTAACATAATCGCTGAGCATAAAATGGGTGTTTTTGTTCTCGCTAAAATGCACTTCTTCGTATTTACAAGAGAGCCAAAATTTCGAAAATATTTTTTAATAATTTTCACACGTTCGGCGAGCGTCAAACGTTGCGGAACAAAATTGCAAACCTACTGAAAAATTTGACGGCTGGCTGTCATTGGTAACTTTGACAGTTGCTGAAACATAACAATTCGAAAAACTATGATTACTATATAGTCCCGCTTTATTGTTCTAAATTAAAAAAAAAGCGATAACTCAAACTTGTCTTAATATTCTAGCTGTATGAGAAGTAGCCATAAAGTGACGTCCAGAGTATCATTGAAAAAGACTTGATTTGCAAAATAATAAATAAAGTAAGTGCGTCCAGATATCAATCACTGTCGATCATTTCTAAAAATTCGATGAAACATTTTTCAAACCGGAATATGATTATTTTTCGTATGCACATTTTAAGACATTTTCAAAAGTATTCCTTGTAATTGCGCATCAGCATCTGCTATACACATAAACCATAAGTAAAAGCGCGGAATTTGAGATCAAGTTCACATCATGAGTGGCATAGCGACCGCTTTAGCGTAATTGCTTGTGCCTGACATCCTTTCAGCTGCTTCTAGATTCATCTCTCCATAAGCCATGGCAAACCATCTCCCGTTTGCAAGCCACTTAAAGAGCTAGCATCTATTTTTGTAGAACAGTAAAGATCTACGGAAAATTCAGGCATCGCACGTTGGAAAAGATTATCCCAGTGAAAGAAAAAATGACTGAATACCCCTACAGTTTTCATTAACACCATTTGTAACAATTGAAAAGTTCCCCAACATTAAAAACTTTAAAAACATAAAACTTTAAGAATTCACCAAAACGATTTTCAATTTTATCCATATACAACTTTATTTTCTCAATAATTGCAAGAAAATGTTCATAAATGGCGGCGACGTAAAAAATTAAGAAAAAAAATATTTTAAAAACAAAGCTTTGCTAGTAACACAAAGTAAGCTATTGGGACACTCTGTATTCGTGGGCCACTTCTGTAGAGTGTGCGACATGGTGTAATATTTGGACTAGCGACGTCAGTGAGCCGCAAGTAACCTTTTCTTCATTTATTTATTTATTTTTGTTATTTAAATTTTTTGTCAAAAAACACAAATGTTCCCTGACTATTGCCTTAGTGCAAATATAATCAATATATTAAAAGAATAACAAATGAGACAATCTTAAGCTAAAATAAACTTAATTAAAAAGAAGACGATTATATTAGCGAACTAAATAATGTAGCAAAGATGAGAATTGATTTTTAGTTATTGTAAAATCTAATGATATGGAATTCGAGATCTCGTTAAATTCACGCAGAGTCTGGCTCAAATTCACGCATTAGACTCAAAATTTGTTTTTAGTTTGTTGAGATAAAAAGGTTAAGAGCTTCGTAAAGTTCTCGCCGGAATAAGAAAGTTAATGCGTTGCAAAAGAATGCGATAGAATCGTCCTTCTGCACTCAACCAACTATTAATGCAATTAATAACAAGCGGGAGCTATGGGAAAGAACATTTTAGAGATCTGTGGGCATATTTAAGAAACATGTTTTGTAACCTTTCTATTCTTGCGATAGCAAATTGGTGATAAGCTCTCCAAATAAATGAAGAATATTCCAAACCTAGATCGAACAAACGCGGTACGAGTCAGAGAAGTTTGAATTGTTAGGTCTGGGTTTTGCCCAATATCAAATTTGATTTTGAGATAATATAATTTACATGACTTGAGAATGAACAATTCCAATCAAAAATTACGCCAAGGTTTTTGATTTCATCCACAGAGTGGAGGACATTATTAGAGATATGGCACGACGATTGTAGAATAGAACGAGATATTGAGTGATTTTAAAACATTTTTTAAAGTTCAAAGAGATGCATGAATTTGTGCACCAAGAAACGAGTTCATTAAGGTCAGCTTTTAATATAAGCACATCTTCTGGATTTCTTATTAAGGCATATATTTTTAAGTCATCTGCATTCAAGGTGTGTTTAAAAAATAAGGTTAAGGTTTCAAATTTCGCGGGCTACGTACATTCGACTTTCGATTATAATTTTCTTTATTTTGATACACTCGCCTCGAAGAAATGTTCTCGGTTTTAGCAATTTAGCATGTTTGGTTTCTTTGTGAGAGGCATAAATAAGACAAGTGTTTTGAGTGTTCGGAGATATTCTGCTATCGACTCTTGGCTCTCCTGGACTCTTCCATTGGTGCGATTGGACTTTGCTTTCGATGTCATCACCATATACCCATAATTCGTCGCCAGTTATGACCCTTTTAAGCAAATCTGGATCATCGTTGATGTCATTTAACAATTCCGGAGCGATGCTAAGCGATAATAACTAAAATAACTTGGAGTAACTGTTGCTACTTTCCAATCATCAATGAAAATTCCAGCTGCAAATCATTTGTTAAAAATAATTTTTAGTGGAGCTGTTAAGATGGGACACTTTTTATAAGGAAATTACCGAAAGACCGTCAATGTCAGTCTGGGATGAGGGCTTCAAAGTTAAAATTCCATCTTATTTCTCTTGGATATGTTAAACATTGAATATGTGAATATAGCACCAATAATATGGTATTACATCACATGCAAGTCGAGTTACAATACACATTTCTGCGTGAAATGGCCCAATGAAACTCTTCATCTACCGTCCAAAGCCTTCCTGTAAGAGTGGTTACTATACCTGTACTGATTAGGGACACACCAGCAAACCAACCACAACGTCGACACAACTGTTCAGGACGTTAACGGGATAATCCGAATAGCAGTTATTTTAATCGTCGATTAGTCTGTGTCTGACAGCTATTTCCCTTTTTAAATCTTAACTGTGGTGAATATAGCAAATATGTGTGAGAGTGTGAAATATGGCCAAGAGTGTACAAGTCAATGATAGAATATTGACTCCACTTTTTATTTATTTTATATAATTTGCTTATAAAAGCGGGGTTTGTTTATATTTACGGTCTAACTATGGAAAAATGAGCATTGGTGGTTTAAAAATGGTTTTATTTTTTTCCGAAATATTCTTCGTGCTGATCAATACAAGGTTTGCTTTTATTTGAACCAATTTTCGAAGCACGCTGTTCAGTTGCGTTTCCAGAACAATTTTTAGATTATGTGGAATCCTACGCGAACACACTTCATTACTACAGACACTACAAAATCTAAAAACGGCGCTGTCGCTGATATAACAGCAAGATTCAACGAAGCAAAAGCAGCCTTTGCGATGCTCAACGTTCGCACGACAGTCGGTTCTACGTTACCGGAACGACCCGGTTTTATATCCGGCCAAGGACTGTCACTTCAGCAGCATATAAGTATGGGGAATGTTTATGCTGCTACAACAACAACAACAATGCTCAAAAAAGTGTGGTACTCCAAGCAGCTTATGGAGAAAACGACAATCCGTATTTTTAATTCTAATATCAAATCAGTCTTGTTGTATGGTTGTGAATCCTGGCCAACATCACTGGAGGTTGTGTTTAAATTGCAAACTGCTTGGTGACCAGAAAACTCTATAGCGCACGCTGAATTGCACAGAAGGTGCAATCAAGTCACAATTGACGTCGAAATCCGTATGAGGAAGTGGGCATGGACTAGACACACCATCAGAAAACCAGCCCAAGGAATACCAATGATGGCTTTAGAGGGGAACCTACAAGGGTATAGACGAAGGGATAGATAAAGAGGATCCTGACGACGCAGCCTAAATGACGAAATCACTCGCAAGGATCACACCTGGTCTCAGTTGAGACAAAATGCAAACCATAAAAATAAGTGGAAATCATTAATTTGTAACATTAAAATAGTCGTCGCTTAAGTTTTCTTAAATAAAATAATGCTCAATCTAACAGTATGTGACATGACGATCTTGCTTAATTATTTTGCAGAGAATCGATATTTTCTGGCACCTTCTGGACGACCTTCGCGAAATTCGTGGGTGGGCAAACAGCGACCACGAGAAACTTCATTGTACCAATGATAAAAGATGGTACTTGATCGCCGTATAATGATGCTTGTTCATCGATGCGTTCTTGTCTTGTTAATCCCCGTCGATAATTGTGAAAAATAATAGGCTAAACATTTGCACGATTAAATTCCATTATTTATGGAGATAATTTTTTAAAGTCACTGTAAACAACATTAATATGGCTCACTTAACAAAATGTTCAGAGTGCTTTTATGATAAAATATGTCAAACTTTTCAACGGAAACGTCGGATGGTGCTGACAACACGAGGAGTGCCCAAGGTCAGAAATGTAAGTTACAACCCTGGGAAGGACTAATAGTTGCAATAATCGCAATAATTGCAATAATTACAAATTTTCAACCGCTCCGAGATCTCAGTTCAGGTTTTAAAGCTTTTCGACGAAGCGCATTTTCATTTCGGCGGCTATGTTTAAAAATTAAGTTGCTCCTACTGAGGATAGAAAATCCTGCATGTAATTGTCAAGATATCAATGCAGCCATGATGAGTAGTGCTTTGGTGTGGATTTTACATTAGTGGTAGCGTGAGCACTACCGGGCCATGATTATCTACTTTTTGTTGACCATAGCTATGTAAAGGCTATCTGAATAATGTATGGCTTCAGCAAGTGAGAATGCCATGCTGCCAGTTCATCGAATAAATAATTTTTTGTGCGTAATCGGTACTAGTGTGTCAATAGCTCATCATTTAGCATGCAAAGCCTCTTGGCATGGCACAAACGATTCAGGCCCTTGAGGCATGCATTATAATTAATAATTTCAAAACATAGCAACATTCATTTCTACATATATATATATATATAGATATATATATATTTACGTATGTATGCACTTATCTATGTGTATATAACATATGAGCTTATAATTAAAATATGAGTGCATATATTTAGTTCGACAGTCACTAATCCCCTTGAGAGATGCTTTGCCTATCATCTGCCAAATGCTGGCTGGGTTAAGTCAAACGGCATTGAGAATATACATACATATGTGCAGATTTATGTGGACACTTATGTATTTATGTATATAGCGCCGTAACTGATGGCATATTTCTTTGGTCAACATAGGTGGCATTAACTTTCATGAACACTGACGTTTGGACACAGTGATTGTAAGCGTTGTCATTTTTCAATTTGTAGCGCTTAGGCGGCAATGGCATGGGTGAATAACGATAGACAGACTGCCTAAAAGTATGTGACAATGGAATTCTTATTCATTGCATAGCTGATTTATAGCAAAATGGTACTGATTGCGGCCAAGCGGCGATACACTGGTACATTTCTGAATTCAACTAAGCAAATATTTCTTTACAGTTCTCCGCCAAATACAAATTCAGCTGCTTTATAAAGTTGCTTCCTGCTCGACTAATTTCGCAAGTAAAGTTTTTTGCAATTGTATCTGATGAAAGTAAATTATACTCAACAGTACAGGGACTTAAGTCGGCTAGTCTCGGGGCGGGGGTCTTCGGAATACTTGGAATTAAAAAAAAAAACCGGATCCCGGGATTGACATGCCTAGTATATACTCAGCACATTTAAAAACCCATATCTTTTTACTAATTGCCGCGTATTGTAATTTAATATATCCTGCAAATGTAGTTTTTATTTCAGATGATTTGTCAAATGCACTTCTGCTGATCGTTTTGACACATTTAGAAAAATTTCTCGGACTAAAACAGCTAAATTCTGCCAAAGAAAGAACATTGTTTACTCTCTCAACTGCGCTCTTTTTTCCAACTTTTCGAGTACGGGATCGCATTCCAGTATATTCTGGTAAACAAATTAAGTTTCGATCGGTAAGGAATTGTAACTTTTATTGCCGTTAGATAAAACCACGCCCACTTTTTCGTCCATCGTTCCATCAGTCCGTCTGATGTTGCGAGCTGTAATTCGCATTTTCTAAGAGCTTATTTTATTAAGAACATTTTTTTTTTTACTTTTTTCTGGTTTTTGGTGCTTGTTTTTTTACAATAATCCACTGTATAAACTTACTTGTAGAAGGGTTGTTTGAACAGTCCGTGCAAAGTCAAAGAAATGTCCCTATTGGCGCGTACTGAGGTTCTGGAAGAATACACACCAAGTTTCAGCCAAATCGGTCTATCTCTTTGTGTGGGGTATTCGTTTAAATCAAGAAAGTCAAGAGATTTTTCTTTTCCATCAGCTGTGTCGCAAACTTATTGGAAATATTCTTCCAACTCGTTCCACATCCCCATCCTATTCTACAGGCTTTGATTCCTCGAACTACTCTTTGTTCCCCAATCCGAAGAAATGGTGATTGCAGAAACGAATGGCTATTTTTTAGACTTGGACAAATTCTATTATTCGGAAGGGATCAAACAACTAGAACAGAGTTGAATTCGCTCCTAAAAGGAGATTATTTCGAAAAAAAATGGTTAACCCCAAACAATTAAGTTTGTAGTTTTGCACGGACTTTCCAAACGACCCTCGTATACACCCTGATATCGCTCTCTCACAATTACATTTTTTAAATTGTATTTCAGAAATAAGCATCTTTGCTTGTGCACTTGTACTGTACATACAGGCACACGCGGATAAAGTAAAGTTGTCGAATTTGAAACGTTGTGTGGAACTAAGTAACATTCAATACAATGCAGACCGTTCACTCTCGTTAGACTCTTTTCACGTTTAAAGTATATTTTCCTTTTTTGCTTTCGCATTTGTGGTTCTTAACTCGCCAGAAAAAATGCGAGCCATCGGTCAAATTGAATTAATGGAAATTAAATTCGTATTGGCAAATGGAAAATCAATTCACTTAAGTGTTGAAATGCAGCAGCGGAAGCAACAGAAGTGAAGCTTCACGTACCGCTAACAATTTCAGCAAAATGAGCGAGCTTTTCGAGTGCCATCATAAAGTTAAAACTTTATCTAAGCCGCACCATATAAAATTTTTTGGGTTACACACAAACCTATAAAGGGCACATAAATATGTATGTATATACAGGGTCCGGCACTCGAAGTGAAACCAACTTCAGACCGCTCGCGCAGTTGATGCACGGGCTTCAGCTGTCTGTTAATTGGCTAAATGACAATCCAGAGTATTGTTTACAAGCGCGCGAAGCATTTTGCCGAGGGTAAACGCAAGTAATGGATTTCAATAGTGTGATTTCATAATATTTGGCTGATCACAACCAGCGATTGTTTGTGAGTTCGAGCACCTTAAAGTAAATAAAGTTTTTGTTTATCGCAGCATTACTCGTTACAATGATACTGCTAGCATCGCGAAACGTCATGGAGGTGGTCATCAAAAGACTGCAACGTCACGTGAAATGGTTCAAAAATTAAAAATGATGTCAAAGTCAGGCCTTACAAGGTCCAAAAGTCGCATAATCTCACACCAAAGCAGCAATAAGTCAGACTTGAGAGAGCGAAGGAGTTGCTTCGCTTGGCCGAAAGCGGTTAATTTCCGAATATTGTGTTTTCTGACGTGAAAATTTTTCAAATTGAGCAATTCGTAAACTCCCAAAACGATAGGGTTTATTTGACGGACCGTTCATACGAAAATTTGAGTCATCGACTGGCCACCAGGAGTCGGCACCCCCCACAGGTAATGGTTTGGGCTGCTGTCACCGCAGATGGGCGCTCTCCAATCGTTTGCATCGAGCCTGGCGTCAAGGTAAATGTGAAATATTATCGGGAAAGTATTCTGGAGTTTACTTTGAAGCCGTGGGCAGACAAACATTCCGGTGGCAGACCTTGACGTTTCAACAGGCCACGACCCCGTCTCACAATGCTCGAGCGCACCAAGAAAGGCTAAAAAATAATGTTCCGAACTTCATAACGTCCACGCAATGGCTCTCAAATTCACCAGACGCGAATCCGATGGATTATTCTCTTTGGGCCATTTTGGAGAGCAAGGCCCGAAACTAACCAGTATCGAGGAGCTGAAAAAAGCCATTGTCCACGAGCGCGCCACAACACCTGCAAGTCACATTCGGGCAGCTTGCGGTTTGTTGCTGGACCGTTTCAAGGTCACAGTCAAGGGAAAAGGTGGTCATATCGAGCAAAAGTAATTTGATTCTTAGTTTTATATTATTTTTACACATTTTTTATTTTGAATTGAATTAAAGTAATTTTCCAAACTAAATTTATGACCTTTTTGATTGGTTCCCCTTCGTGTGCCGGACCCTGTATATACATATATATTTAACTCTTATCTGTGGGCATTTTGGCTTTTTCGCCTCGTGCAGAAATCACCAACACAATGCTGATTACCGCCACCTAAAAATTGCTGCGCGCATCACTTTGGAAGTCCATGTGCCATGAAGCAGGCCAGCAGGCGTTTGCTTACTCCCAATTTCTAATAGAATTGTTAAGCGCTAAAATTATTCAAATCTCGTTTTTAGTTACCCAACCACGCTCACAGATTTTAGTTCAAATTTAATATAACAAATTTGTTCCTTGGCAAAACTTTCGCCTGTTCGAGTATAGTAATTATGCGATAGCAATTTGGAGCTTTCCTTCTGTAGCCTATCATCGTTCTCGTCTGTTTATAACATGCCTCCTTTTGCTTGCTTCAAGCACTTGTGCAGCGAATTATTTGCATATTAAGCGGCGCTTCAGCACTTTAGGGTGTTGCTGCTGCTGTATGGAGTAAAATTTCACTGCCTCTTTCGCGTGGAATGCGCTTGCGCAACGCAGCTGTTGTTGCCGAAAGTTTTTACGCAAAAAGTCGTTACCCAAAAAAAACCCAAATGTTTTAAATTTGTGCAATGCATTTCGCCTAGAGGCTCTACGCTTTCACTGAGCAGTGTGATTCGATGATCAAAAAAGGGAAATTTATTTTAAACGAAAAGTTCAGAAAATGTGAGTTGTATTGAGAAAGTTAACTAAATAAAGGTTAGAAATTTTCGTACAAAGTCTACTTAGCTTTATTTAAGTTCATTAGCAAAATTCAAATAAAAGGTATGATAAGAAATATCAGGCTCATATTTCATGACCAGGATAAAGAATTGTGTAAGCATTCATCAAATATGTAAATCACGATATAATTTCATATCCAGCAGATGAATCGGAAGAGCTTGAATCAGCACATAAGTTATTTGACGTATAGATAATTTCGAATTGGCGAATTGGCTTCACCATTTGGATAAATGTTTCAATTAATATTTACGCATTGAAACACAATCTTGTTCTCATTATAGTTGTATGTAACAGAAAATATTAATAAACTCGTATAGAAGGATGATAGATTTACCACTCACCCCGTACTTGGCAACCGAATTCTGCGCGCTCATTTCACACGTATTCTCGCACTCGTCACTTGCGAAGCGAATGAAAATATAGGCGAATCGCCAGCGAATTCGGTGCAAAATGGCGACCGAGTATCGAAAATAAATTTTCTGTATTGTCATTGTCGAAAAAACTACATTCGCTTATTCTTTTCGCATTAAAATAATAGAAAAAACCTAAGAACACTTTAATCGTATATACATACATATATAATCTATTTAATAATTCCAAAGGCTATAGAACAAGAAATTGCAAAAATAGCTGGATATACTAGAAAAATGTACGAGCTAAAAAAGCAGGAACTAAAATTATTCGAAATAAAAGAAGAAAGAAGAAGGAAGACAATTTAGAAAGAAAGATTACACAAAGAAACGATGGAGCTGGAAGCAAAAGAAGCCGGATCTCAAATACAGGACATAAGATTAGAATTTAGAACCACAATAAGTGAAATCAAAAGAGGCTGAATATGTGAAGTAATTTTGAGTTTAATATTTTATGAAGTAAATGAATTTCATGAGTGATATTTATTTATTTTTTATGAACCTAGAATAATTTTTAATTTTTCCTGTATATGGTGTTGAAAAGTTTTAAATGAAATAAATAAACCTAATGAAATAAAATAAATGATTTTGAATTTATTAAATAATTCGTCCTACAGCAAAGCATCAGCTGCTTGTCTTCTGGAGCCAGTAGAAGCATAAATCGTAATATGCATTCCATCAACGCATTCCATCAACATTTGGTATTGCTGATCTAGAGAAACATTTGCTTTTTGCATGTAGAGAAAGCTTGTTGTATCTCTTGTCATTTCTGTGCTTATCGAGGCACTGCAAATTTCACTTTTCGTTATGGTGCACTTTCACTATTCCTTCAAAATATGCGAAACTAATTGAAATTCATTCCCCACAGTTTGTTGGCAACAGCCATGAACAAATAAGCTTAGAACACGACACAATTTTAGCATTGACGTTTTGAATTATGACTGGCGACAATGAAATGCATTCCTACTGGGCCGAAAGTTCGTTATGAATCTGCAATTGCAAATATGTAAAAAATATAACTTGCTTAAAAACGATTATCTGCACTAAATACTTACATTGCGGTCGACAGCTTTATAAGATTGGAGCAATTTCGTATGAAACGCCGCTGACAAAGAAGGTTAACTCCCGGCTCCACATTGTAACTATCCTCGAAAAAAAGATCCGCTCTATTAAGCACTTATACACACACTGTTCAAATTTTAATTCTTATGAGTACTCAAAGTTTTGAAAATAAATGACAGAAATGTCAAAAGAAGATGAACTAATTTATTTGCCTTAAATGGCAACGACATAATCTCGGCGAATAAGTTCATTCGTCACTCACAATGCAAATTTTAGGTGTGTTCGGCAAACCATTCGCTTCGCAAGTGACAATACCAGCTTTAATTAGTCGTTGCTCAGACGGCAACAAAGGAAAATGCGAAATGGCTGTGTTAATTTTTTTTATATAAGAGATTGTGTCTCAGTTTTTTCATAAACAAACCCTTGTCATGACCCATGTGACGTTAGTCAGTCAGTTGAGTCTTTCAAATTCGATGAGAGATGGTTAACGCTCTGATAATGGCCACATCTTTTGAATTTTTTTTCACCGTGCACATATTACTCTTTATCCAAGGTAGGTTAATATTGAAAATAGGCGAAATCGGCAAATTAACCTATTGTAATATTATACGCAAGTTGTAAATAACTTACTGTTATTTTACTTAGACTCTATTTTTTTTTTTTGCATTATGATGAAATGTATATAACCTATGTAACATTACAACAATTTTTCAACGGAAACAATAACTATTTTGTAAAAATCTCATTATAATTCTTTTGGGAAGTTGTCTGAACTTTCTGAAAATTATTTTCTGCATATTCAGAAAATCTAAAATGGTCCTTTTATCCTAGGGCACATAACAATTGAGTGCTCGGTGCATACTAATAAATCTTACTGAGTTAAATAGTATCTACAGACTATTCGATCTAAAGTTTGCTATACCAAGATTTCTTTTCCATTCGAGAACTTCGTCCCGCTATTCATTAGCTCTCTTTTGTTCTAGCACCCATAAAATACATATCTGGTTATTTCGTTATAAGACATTAAATTTGAAATAAGTAAATGACTTTAAATAGATGACTAAACGAGTTTTATCGTGACTAAAATAAATAATTATTGAATAACATCTAAAGCATTTTATTAGGTAAAAGAATTAAGGCTGGACTTAATTTTATTTCCTAATATTTGTACATCGACATCTTTAAAGGAACTTCTTAGCGCTTGAGAAAAACTTTAAAATTTGTTTATTGATTGCATAAATTTACCATTTTAGGTATGCAAGCTTTATTCTTGTATTAAGTCCCAAACATTTAATAAAAAATCTCCCTTCTCTAAAAATTCGCAAAAGTGTTTTTACATCTAATGACATTTCAAAAATCTGCTTTATAATACGATATAACGAGTAGTAATGAAAGTAGCTTCTTCTTTGTAACTTGATTAATATCAGCTTCATTAAGGTTTGAATTAAAATCATACGATAAATTTGGAGTGAAAGCCTAAACTACAGTTAACATAGAAAACATAGAGGTTTTAGATTCCTAAGAGTGCTGGCCCAATGTAGGCTGGCTTTGCTTGGCTTTGAAAACTTGTATGGCCAATTGGGTGCTTTGAACGCTGTCATAACAATTAGATGACTCGTGAAAGGAAACAGGGATGTAAGCCATATTCAATAATATTGGATTGGGGAGTGAGTTTGTAGCGTATTTACCGAAGACTTTTATTTAATAAAGAAAACATTTATTATATCAATAAGTTAGTTAGATGTTGCTGTTACAACCTCTGTCCACCTCTCGACCAATTTGTTGATGCCGTTCCGCCAAGAATATAAGAACCTCTTTGTTATCGAAGGTAACGAACGCCCTTCATATGGTTTGACAGGGAACGGGAAAGGTGGTAATCGGTCTTTGCAACGTCCGGAGAATACGGCGGATGCTGAAGGACCTCCCACTCGAGCTCTTGGAGTGCAGCTTTGACGACCTGTGCAACATGGGGCCTGGCGTTATGGTAAAGGAGTGTGGTTTGACCATGTCGACCAGTTATTTTCAGTCATATGGCCTCATTCACGTGGTGTAGCTGCGCAATGTAGAGCTGCTGGTCGACCGTGCCATTCTTTTCGAGGATTTCCCAGTGCACCATGCCCTCCCAGTCCCACTAAAAACATTTCATGATCATCTTTCGATGAAAATCCGGCTTGACTCTCGGCTTTGTTTATGACCGCGTCTTGCTCGATGGCGGGCGACATGCTGAGGCGACTTTCCTTGTTTTTTTCGCTGAGCTCGTGACTCCCAATGTTTTGGTAAAAACCATTGACCCTCGCCTGTAGACTCGCTTATGACACGTTGTTCACTTTTGCCCTCAGGGTATTCCACTTCTAAGCTCAAAAACTAATAAAAAATTAAATAACTGGACAATGCAATTAACATAGTTTTGTAGAGCAGAAAGAGTTCTGTCGAATGAGAACTTACCCTTTTCCAAGCAGCAACCAAATCATTGTAAAATAAAAGGAAATATAAAAAGGTATGAACTTATTCCCCAACCCAATGCATTATACATTTTTGAATACTGATATTAACTAGAAGCTGTGAAAACATATGGGGCATTTTTAATTTTAAAAATGTACAGGATAAGACTCCAATCAGGCTAATGACAAAGGTTTTAGGTTCTAGTCATAGTTCTATGTTGTTTTTGTTAGGCAGTACTTAGTCATAAGGCGACAACAAAATCGCAGAAAAAGAGCCGTTTAATAAGCAAAACGACAAAATCTATGCTAGAACTTCTAAAAATGCAAAAAATATTGCGCCAGGGGTTCGACATGGCCACCATTTAGCCTTCGTAATGGTTTGGTGAAAAGTGTCTTGTACATCTCTTCATTTCTATTAAAAAAGGGTTAAGATCGGGGCAAAAATGTACCAGGAGGATATCTTAGTAGGTGTGTTGAAAGCAGTTAAGCAGTACTTTCTTCAATGGAGAGCTTTGGATCTTCCAGCAAGAATTCGCCCCAGCCCATAAGGCAGAAACCACCCAGCAGTGGCTAAAACCAATATTCTTGGGTTGTTTGCCTCAAAAGATTGGTCGTCTGGAAGTCCAGATCTATGGATGCAGTACAGCTTACGGTCAGAATTGGAGAAAAAGACCTGTTGAATAGCTCACAGAAATTTGGAGAATCCCAAAGAATCTTTGGTTCGACTTCAATATAAATAGAAACTGTGCGTGCTGCAATAACTGAATAATACAAATACAATAATAATACAAATACGATAAAAATGCTTTACACAGTCAATTTTTTATAGCGCTGCCACCTGAGTTTTATTGTGAAAATAGCAGCCTTTCACATATTTCAGCTGAATATTAATATACAGGTATCAAATTCAACGTGTTTAAACAGTCTTTGATAAACTACTACTCTAATAAATACTACTGGCCAATGTTGCCACATTTGTTTTTCTTTTTGGAAATTAATAAATGAGTTACAAAAATATTGTAATTGTAAAAAAGAGATATATCATTGTAAAAGTAAATATACAATAATATTTGGTGAAATAATATTTTGAAAGACGTTGCCATATAATTTTAAATAAAAATAAAAATTAATAAACGAATTTAGTTAAATGGTAGGTAATGGGTATTAAACAAAATGTTTTCACGAGAATTAATAAAGCTTTAATTAGAATTATTTGTGTATGGCGTTGCCACCTAGCTTTTAAGGTACAAATGTTAAATAGTAGTAAAATTTAATTAAGCAATAGGATGCATGTATCAAGTTAGTTATGAATGAGAGCATTTTAAGTGAAAAGCATTCTTGACTGGGATGCCACTTTGTTTATATTTTAATTTTTTTCGAAATTGGCTTATAATGCAATATTAAGTATGTACATCTACTTTTTGAAGCTGCGACAAACGAAAACTGTATTGAAAAGAGGAGCCCATAGCCACGGCGAAAGAATTCAATAGGCTCTCAGCGAATTTGAAGGCATCACTGATTCTATGATGTGACTTAGGTTGTAACCGCGGTTTATTTACGACAACACTGAGTTTGTGTTGTTGATAACTCAAAATATTGTGTAAAATTGGAACTGAAATTCCGTTGATTAAAATTAAAAAAATTTACCTCGAATAGATCGACCTGATCACACTGCCTCTGAGTTGAATTATACGCCTCTATAATAATGGCTGATGTAGATATTCTTATTTCGCGCCTTTAAATATGCCTCCAGGCGGTATATATGTACTTTACAAAAGTATGCACGTGTGCCCTTGTGTGCGCAGGCGCGTGTGTTTACTTGGCATGAGATGACTGTTGATGTTGCAAACTTCAAGAATTTCAACAACGCCTTCAACTATTTGCATATGCATGAGCGTGTGTTAGTGTATGCAGCTATGTATGTAATTTGTATTCGATATTGAGTAACGGGAATAACGGTATTCACGCCGTTCGCTTTATGACCATTTTGTAGTTTCGTGCGGTGGTTAGCTGCAGAAATTTAAGAAGAGTGCAATTTACAGATAATTTTGTGAAACAAATTACATATTAAAGTGGTATGTAGAAATTAGCCATTGCAGCCGGTACATACACACGTACATACATACATATATATATAATTCAAAATATTCAGAATTGTAATAAATAGGTACACTATGATCGTTTTATTTCCATTTTTTCATGGACATGGCCGGAGGGGATGGTGACAAGCTATTTCAGATATGGGAAATCGAACTTCATCAATAGTTTTTTGAGTTTTCTGGACGCCTTCATACCATTTTTTTTTTTTTTTTTGAAAATTGTGCCGCTAGCCATAGCCACGGCGAAAGAATTCAATAGGCTCTCAGCGAATTTGAAGGTATCACAGATTTTATGATTTTATGTCACTAAAACTTGATATTTTCAATCTTATACCTGCACCTAAATATTTATTTATTATTTATTTAGTCCATAAACACAAGTTTCCTACATATAAATTACAACGAAAAGTAGAACATGACTTACATTACTAAAAAATCACATGAAAAGTAATTAAAAATACACTTTCCGGAGATGAAAAATCTCGAAATAAAAGCGAGAGGACCGATCTTCGTACTTCCAAAAACTTTAAGTTAACCAAAAGTAAATGAGATGTGGTGCGATTAATTTATGGGGATAGGTTCACAAAGCTCAATGAAGGCAGAGCGTATTTAAGAAACTTTGTTTGGACCCGTTCAATGCTGTTTATACAAATTTAATGGCTTGATATCCAAAAGAAAGTAGCGTATTTCAGATTGGATCGAACGAAAGACGTACAGTGGTTCAATAAAGAACTCGTGGTTGATATGGTTTTAAATAAAAAAATGTATATTAAAATGCAAATCTAATGCGCTTATGTGTCTCATTTACTTTCGTTCTTTCAAGCGCTTTTTTCCAAACAACAAAAAACATAGACAAAAATCAACTTAGTCCTACATAGAAAATACAAGCATAAAAACTTAGCAAAATACACGACAAAAAATACCTCGCACATATATATAAAGTAGAGTAAGGCAAATAATATGTAAGAAAAAACAATATAATAAATATTTAGTCGGCAAGCCTTTATTTTTTCTCACAGCATTCAGTCTTCTTGGCATGGATTCGATCAGCTTCTTGCACATTAAAGGATCTATTTTCTCTCACTAGGTCTTTCTTGTTTCTAATAACATCCTTTTTCAGTGTTGGTTTTTCTAATGAGCAGACAGATGTGCAATTATATTGATGTCTGGAGATTGTGAAGGTGTTTCAAGTACTTTAGGGCAGTCGTACATAAGCCACAGACAGGCATCAAGTGCCTTATGCTTGGGATTGTTGTCTTGATAATACTGGAAATTATCCTTAATTCTTTTCAGTTGTTTGGACCAACTTTTCTTTCATAATTATTAGGTATTGTTTGTAATCCACATTGCCGTTAATGAAGCATAAATTTCCAGTACCAGTAGCGGACATCCAACCCCATACTATTACCGACCCATCCCCATGTTTAACTGCCGGACGTAAGTCTTTTTTTCAGCAACTCTTCATTAGGTCTCCTCCACACATATGATTGTCCACCTGACCTAAATACTTGCGTTCATCTGCAAATAAAACGAGCTGCCAGAGTTCGAAATACTTGACGCCATGACGCTTTGCGAATTTTATTCTCTTGTGTCGGTTAATCTCGTTGATGAAAGGTTTTTTTCATGCAACTCATCCATTATAATAATTCTTTCGCAACCCTTTACGTATACCTTCGGGGTTGCAGTTAATATTAATGTGTTGGGCGACTTGTGCTGCGAGCTTAGGAGTGCTCAAATTAGGATTTTTCTTAATTTGTTGCACTATCCACCGTTCATCTGCAGCCGAAAACACTTCTGGTTGTCTCGATTTCTTCTTATTTTCCACGGATTTTGTTTCTTTGAAACGTTTTATTACGTTGTATACAGTCGAATGGGATCTATCCGCTATTTGTGCGATTTTCCGAACGGTTTTACCCTTTTCATGATGACTCATACATAATTAAGTTTCTCACTTCAATTGAGCTTTGTCCACGCTTGTCTACCCATGTTTACCTATAATTAGGACTTTTATTCAACAAAACGCGACTAAAATTTTATTATAATTCATTACGTTTGGTTCTGCCTTTGCACTGTTCTACCGTGAGCAAATTAATTGTGGAATTCCCCGTTTTAAAGTGCCAAACAATCCCAATAATGCCAGAGTCCGATTTCTTTTTTGACACCAAATTTGCGAATGCTGCATGATAAATTTTGTATAACAAGGAGGTGGTAATGGATTTGTAAGTTAATATTTACTGAAGCTGTATGCTATGCGAGTTATTTATTGAGTCACTGTATAAGTTTGTGCAAGTGATAGAAGAAACGGATCCACTGTGGTGGCTATGCGTTTGCAGATTTGTGCTCGTTGCCAAAAAAAAAAAAATTTTTTTAAATGTTGAGCTCCGAAGTACAAGGAGAGAAGACTTAGCGTCAAGGTGGAAGATCCCGGGATGCCAGCGAATTCGTCATTGGTGTACGTCGCCATGTTCACAAGAAGAGATCAAAACCCAGTCCACGAGACAAGTCACATAGTCAAAAGAAGAAACAGACACATGTAGCACATCTATCATAGACGAATCGAGTAAGCAGAAAGCAAAGAAAAAGGGAACGATTAAAAACTGTACTGCATGCATGGAAGGTCTCTCAACTGCAAAAAAAAATGCTCAACCGACCTTTTTAAATTTTTCAAATTATAGCAGATACTAAGCACGTACTGCTTGAATAGCTTAAAAGACATATTAATTTAAAAAAAAAATCGCAGAATGCTTTCTGTACAATTTTTTTAAATGATGTGAAGTAGGAATTTAGAAGTAGAATTAAAGAAAAATCGGAAATTCAAAACCCCAACGAGCAGCCCTTTTCAATCTAAGTTTACTGATGATTTCTATTAGCTCGCATACAAAATTTATGGCAAGTTCTCATTATAACATAATGTTTGCCCCACCCTGTAAATATGGTTAAATTTATGTGTAAATGCTTCTGCTAGAAAAATATATGCATTGATCTGTATGGCGCCTAAAAGTGTGCAACAGCTTACTTCAATATTCACTCCAATAGATTTGAAGCGTCATATATATACATATATTCTTGTGTATACATACTTACATACAGCCATATATACATTCAGTCATACATAAATGAATACATGCCATATAACACAGCTGAAGAACACAAATTAATGCAACAACAACGCATTATTTTTATCAACTTTGTAGGCAACAAGTGGCATGACTCACCCATCTATTTTTATATTTACTTATTTGTTTGCTTCACTAGGTTTTTGTTTCTGTTTCCCATTCTACATTTGTTTGGTATTTGACAACACATTATTTCACATGTCAGGATGGCCGAGCGGTCTAAGGCGCCAGACTCAAGAGCGATTCTTGCTCACAAAATGTGCTCCCATAAGAGCCCATTAGATTTGTGAGCTTCAAACTGAGCGTTCTGGTCCTCTCTGAGGGCGTGGGTTCGAATCCCACTTCTGACAAATACTTTTTTTTATTAAATTATGTATATAATAAATGTTTATATTATATATGTAATAATTTTTTGTTTAATAAATTATATACATTTTTATTTATTTTAATGATTCCATTCGCGTAGGTGCTAGTAAAATATTAATATGTAATACATACATATATTTGTGTGAATAGGTATAATAGTGTGGTAGGATTTTGGATTGAACTGTAAACACAAAATTTACGATATCGAATTCGTAACTAAAATTATTTTAATAAAAAAAAACAAACAAAAAATTGCTTCACTTTAAACTTTTGACATAAACTGTGTTTGTTGTCAAGGATGCAATTTGGAAGTAAGTAAAAAGGGGCATAAGTTTATGCCCTTTCTGAAAAGGTAGCAAACATTGAAAAGGGTCGATGTAAACTATAAAATAATTGTGTGCTATTTCGTGAATGGTACTTACATAATTATTTATATTTTTAACTTAACCATTCCCGTATATTTGTCATGTACTTGGCATCTACTTTAACAATTTCTGCAACTTTCGTTACTATTCACATAAGTTTTGACAACCTATATTTTAAAAGCTAGAAGTTTCACATAAAAAATGTATGTTTGCCATTCTCAGAAGACCTGTGTTAAGCCATGTACGAGTTTTGGATATTAGCTGTGCCATATCCAACCAAGCCCAATGAATTTTATTCATAAATTTAATTAAATCTACCGCACAGAAAGTATTTGACTGTCGTTGGATTTCAATTTAATCGGTTTCGTTCCAGTTCGTTCCTTATTTTTCCAGGAGAAACTTAAGACAATCAGAATTTAATCTAAATAAAATTTATTTAAATAAAATAAGACTCTTTAGATAACAAATGATTTATTTTGTTTGGTTAGAAGCGTCAACCAAAGGATTGGACGTATCGGACTCGTTCCAGCAATGCCCTCTTGCGATCTGGCCCGACCTCGAAATCCGTTGCGGAAAAGTGAGACACTCAAACTTTTTCACCTGTTTTCAATGAAGTGCCACACCATTTTACCCAATCTTTTCTTCTCATTTTGTCTTTTGGGACATGAAAAAACTCAATGCCCGGTTTTGCCCATGTTTTGTGGTACAACAAAAACAGTTGTTTAAAATCATTTATTGATTTTATTTAAAAGTATTGTATTACATTTGTTTAACTTTTTAATAAATAATTTTAATTTTTTTAGCAAAATTTTTCATTCTATGATTTTAAGTACCTTTTCTTTGCTTGAAATAAAAGGTAGCTTTTCCAAGAGGACATCACGAATTTATTAAGTAGCTCAATATGGCTAACACAGAGTAAAAATAAGACTCTTACATCACCGTTAATTATTGCTTCATTCTCAATTAGCAAATTTATTGCTTTGAAAATTTTAATGTTCTATTAGCGGAATTAATTATTATAAAACAAACAACAGAAGGTACTTCTTTAATCGTAATTTCAGCGCTCTTAAAATGTGTGTTAATTTATAATGCTATAAAAGAAATACACTACAAAAAAAAATATTACATTACCGGTGATGTTGCATGAGCGTCTAGTAGATCCTCGTCAATCAAAGCTCTATGGGAAGCATTAACTTAAACAACATATTCATCAAAATATTTCGCATCTTCTATATGTATTTTGGTTTGGTGTATGAAAGTAGTTTTTGCATTTTAGATCAAATAATGCAATAAATTTCGCACACTAAATACAACAGATAAGGTACTCACTATACTCCTGCTGTAATACCGCGCTACGCTCCACTCAGTCACATCCATTCCGAGGGTTAAAACTAGGGTTAAGTAATAACATAGTTAAAATCTCGAAAAAAATTATTCTGTGCGCGCAGTGCAAGTGCTGTCACTGCATTTCCACTCAAATATGTTGCGCGTCTAATTTTTGTGAAGTAAGAAGTGTCTAATAAGAAAGCCTTTATATATTTCCACAATATTAAAATTAAACGTTTTTTTCAACAAAAAAGTTTCAACGTACATATATATATAAACATATGTATGATATATATATATTATTTTTAGTATTACGACCGTCTCCGCTTGCGTTCTGAGCGACTCTCCTCGATTTGTCAGGAGATATCTTCGTCGACCGACGCTGCAATTCGGATATGGCGATGTCACAGTGCACACTACCTAGTTGCAGGGCTACCAGCTCGCTGACAGAAGTATGAAAAGAAGAGGAGAGGCAAATGATGACGACGAGTTATAGAGATATGCAACGATGCTCGTAAACATGAACGGTAAAAAGACTCCAGGTAAAAAGTTGACAAGGGATGCTTTCCATTTCAATTCAACCGGGCTATTCGGGTCATGTTCTTCGATTTCGATGTAACTCAAATATGTTGCTCTCTGGTCAAAATAATGAGACACGTATTTTTTTTTTTTCGCCCGAAAAAAATTTTTTTCAAGAGTTATCGGCAATTTTGTTTTTCGGCTCAAACGCGATTTTTTTTAATTATATAAAAAAAAAAATTTTAAATGCCCATAACTTAGTCAAAAATGAACCGATTTTAATAATTCTGGATTCAAAATGATCGTAATTACTTACACGAGCGACTTCATGTAGAAACAATTGCAAAAAAGTAGTTGAAAATTTTTTATTTAGCAAAAAAGAAAAAAAATTGAAATTTTTTCAAAATTCAATATTTCAAAAAGTGTATTTTTTTTTTTTATAACTTTTTCCAAATCAAAAGGACATCTCAAACTTTAATTGAGCTGAATGCCTAGTAGCTAAAATGAGTTGTTTTTGAGTAATGAATTTTTGAGTAAAAAACCTGTTTCGCACTTTTTGTTCTTTGGAAAATAAAAAATTTTCAACTACTTTTTTGCAATTTTTTCTGCATGAAATTACTCGTGTAAGTAATGACGATCCTTTCAAACCCAAAATTATTAAAATCGGTTCATTTTTGACTAAGTTATGAGCATTTAAAAACAAAATTTTCTTATATTATTAAAAAAAATCGATTTTGAGCCGAAAAACAAAATTGCCGATAAAGCTTGAAAAAAAAATTTTTTGGGCGAAAAAAAAATACGTGTCTCATTATTTTGACCAGAGAGCAACATATTTGAGTTACATCGAAATCGAAGAACATGTCCCGAATAGCCCTTTTGAATTGAAATGGAAAGAATCTATATAAGAAATTTTTTTTTAATTACTCATAACTTAGTCAAAAAAACGCCGATTTGAATGATTTTGGGTTCAAAATAATCGTATTTACATACACGAGCGACTTCGTGCAGAAACAATTGCTAAAAAGTAGTGGAAAATTTTTTATTTTCCAAAGAACAAAAAGTGCGAAACAGGTTTTTTACTCAAAAATTCATTACTCAAAAACAACTCATTTTAGCTACTAGGCATTCAGCTCAATTAAAGTTTGAGATATCCTTTTGATTTGGAAAAAGTTATAAAAAAAAAAATACACTTTTTGAAATATTGAATTTTGAAAAAATTTCAATTTTTTTTCTTTTTTGCTAAATAAAAAATTTTCAACTACTTTTTTGCAATTGTTTCTACATGAAGTCGCTCGTGTAAGTAATTACGATCATTTTGAACCCAGAAATATTAAAATCGGTTCATTTTTGACTAAGTTATGGGCATTGAAAAAAAAATGTTTCTTATATAATTTAAAAAAATCGGGTTTGAGCCGAAAAACAAAATTGCCGATAATTCTTGAAAAAAAAATTTTCGGGCGAAAAAAAAATACGTGTCTCATTATTTTGACCAGAGAGCAACATATTTCAGTTACATCGAAATCGAAGAACATGACCCGAATAGCCCGGTTGAATTGAAATGGAAAGCACCAAGGGAAAATACCCAATACGCGATTTTTTATTCCAAATTTTCACTATATTATGAATATATTATATATATTCTTTTTTATATATTAAATATCTATATATAAAAAAGAATAGTTAAAAAATTTAAAAAAGAATAAATGAATAAAAAGACAAAATGTTATGGTTTGTAACTGTATTCGATGACATCAATCAGCTTTTCAAAGGGATCATAGCGATTTTTAATTATTGACTTGCGCCAAAGATACTCTAAAATGATATCCGCGAAGTTGCTTGGATTGTTATAATTATCGTTTTGAAAGAACCGTTTTACCACTGCGTATGTATACCATCGCTCGTCACAAACGGATTGTCCGGGTCGCTGTGGTTTACTTTTAGGTGCTCATACCCATGATCGTGAAGGCAGTCGTATGCTTTCCAGTAATCCGTGTGGATTGTTGTGCCTTCCTCCACATGCTTTTTAATCAAAGGTATGAGCACCTCCGCCGAACGCACGTTGCCCGGACATACCTCCAGCCTTAAGTCTTCGCTGCCGTTCTCTATCATACCGAGAACCCAATGGCCTTCCACTCTTCTCCCTAAATTAACAACAGAAATATTTTAATTAATAAAATGTTTTATATTGCAGGCATACAAAATTTACCTTTATTATATTTTCTTTTGCCGAATTTGCTCTCATCTATTTGCACGACTTTGCCCGGTCCTCCTATTTTTCCTTTGGACTCCTGCTTGTCAACCTGATATGTTACCACAGCCTCACGACAATAACTGTACCAGTCAGTTATTGTTTCGTTAGACAAGCAGGAGCCCTCGACGAAATTTTCTTCTCTCGTCATGGCATTCGACCAGTGATGTGCATACCCATGCATGATGTGAAAAATATGGGGGAGCGAAATCTTGGCCTTTTCAAACCAAGTCCCGCTCGCTCTAGACACCCCAGAATTAGTTCGGCATGACGCTTTTCTGCACCGAAAAATGCCCAGTGAGCTGTTGCCCCTCATATGCAGTGACATCTGTGTCTTACGCTTTTTACATAATTTCGACCGCAGAATGAGGCCGTTATCCTCGGCAAATTGGACGCACTGCTCTGTTGTCCCCAATCTCCTTATCACCTTAGCAAAATTCCATCGCTGCTTTATTTCAGCAGCAGTGAGAGCATTGCTTTTGGAAATTGCTGCTTCTTGCAAAGTCCTTCCACTGCTTGTGGAAGGTATATTTTCATCTAAAAAGTATATTAATATAATTCAATATGTACATATATGTTTTATAAGAAATAAATTACCTGCTTCCATTTGACTCATTTTGTATTATTAAATATAATCTTAATCACTGAATAGAAAACTTTCAACGTGTTTTAAATGGCAACGGTAAATGGAAAACACGAAAATGCAAAACAAAATGAAAGTAAAAATTACCGTTTTTCGAAGATGCAGGGATGCATTCCCAGTAGGTACGATAGGAGAAATTCGAGTAGGATGGGAGAAATTTTAGTGTTTTTGTGTAAAACTCCTTTCTGCGTAGGCGGCCTTCGACGGCGCTTAAAAAAATAAATAAATAAAATAGGCGGATACTAGACCGTCTATGCTGTCCACAGTATTTTTGCGTAAAACTTTCTTCTGCGTAGGCGGCCTTCGGCCGCACTGTAAAAAAATCACCCTTAATAGTGAAACACCGTCTCCGCTGCACATAGGAGTTTTACGTGAAGCGGAACTGTATTTCGAAAATCATATCGATATTGTATTTATTGTATTTATGAACTCAATATTTACACCTTAGAGGTTGTAAACCCCCATACCCTCATTATTCTAACAGAAAAGAGTGTGTGGGAATTATGTTCCTATGTTGCTTCGTTTTCAGTCGCATTCTATTATTTTTTTTATTTTTTGCTTCTGGCAGCACTCCATTCAGCCATGCTTTTCAGTTATTGTAAATTTAGCTGGCATATTTGGAGTTAGCAACTTAAAAATGCAATATAAATTGTTAATTTGTGGTATAAATAAATAAAAAGAGTTAAAAACGTGTGTGTATGTCAATATAGTTCCAATATTTATTAAAATAAATGTGATAAGTACACTTATTCTATCGAAATTTGGTGAAGGTAAAAGACAAATTTTATCAACAAATAACTTAAAAACTATTATTAACTGAAAAGTTTTGGTGCTAGTTTTAGCAAAATAAGCACGAAATGAACATCTCTTGTGAATTTCATTGGAAAATTCGTAATATTTCTCTCAAAACAAGTGAGGGGGTAGTGCATGGAGTCGGAGCCGTTGACAAAATTAAGAATATGGGTTATGCTAAACAAAATTTTCTTAGTGACCTAGAGCACTCTGAACTCAAATAAATCTCCTTATCTTTCCGAATTATTGCAACTACAACCAAAACAAAATAGTATATTGGGAACAACAACATTTTCGGTTTCTGCCCTCTCAGAAAGCATTGCATGATTGCAGCAAAGCAAATGTCAGGCGCGCAAAATATAACGATTCGTAAAAAATCCGCAAGAATTCGCTCTCGCTGTTATGAGCAAAATGTATTGGGTGTTTTTTTAGCTGCATGAACCACCGATATCGACAACTGTGGTTTGACAGCTGATAATGGCCAACTGCGTTGGCATTTCTGAATCGTTTCACGTCAGAACAACAAAACGCTTTCAGATTGGGGAAATTTACTTTGAACAAAATAAATCTGTTCGCGAAGTATATAGAGTGAAGTGAAGAAAAAGTTGTCGAAATGTCGGTTTGTCTTTATTCCCAACTTGCTTCGACTGCGTGGAAAATTGTATGTAAGAATCTTGGTTTACGGGCCTATAAAATACAGCTCGTACAAGAATTCAAGCCAAATGGCCATCCTTTGCGTCGCAATTCGCTGGACTTATTTAGATTTATAAGAAAAAGCAGTCAAAAATTGGACTGGTCGCATGGGCCATGTAACTCGGAGCCACGGCTGACATGTGCCGGATGCCATATTCAGAAATAAATGCCATGAAACTATCGACTAGATCATAATATTTAAAAATATTCATTTCAATAATATTTCTGTTTTGTATTTGAAGCTCTTAAAACCCCTAATTATACTAGTCAGGATGAATAAATAAATGAAAATAAAGTTGAGCTCGCTGGTGCTGAAAAATTTTTTGTAATTGCTTTCGTTCCAACAGAAAAAGTTAAAAGCACAGAACATGTAAAATGGTGGCAATGGCGGAAAAGACGAAGAAGTGAAACTACCTTTAAATTATTGTATTTATTTGTTTCTAAATTGAGAACGGAAGTTGTCATAACCTTTAGTTAGCTTGCCTCATTCACATGTTTGCTTTATGGAACGAGCCATACTAGGTATGTTCAAAAAATATCGCGAATTTTGAATTTTCGCAGGTTCCGTATATTCGAATTTCGATTTTTTGTGGGCATATGTTGGTACTCAAGTCTCTCACTCATGCCGACGAGTTCGGCCACTTTGAATGTTCAGTTAATTGTTGACAGCTGCTTTGCTTGCTCGTCTTCGATTTTTACTAATTGCAAAAGATGGATCAAAGAACCTGTATCAAATTTTGTGTAAAAAACGAAATTAATTGCGCGGTTGCATTCCGAATGTCATACGGAGAAGCTACTTTGCACCAATGTAACGTTTATTGGTGATACAAAATGTTCTCAGAAGGCCGAGAAGATGTGAACGACGAAAAGCGTGCCGGACGCCCAAGTACTTCAACAATAGATGAAAAAATTGATGAAGTGATTGATTTTTTGATTTTTTCCAATGATTTGGGCATGACACGGGTGGCCCAAAATTCGTACCAAAACGGCTCAATTTCGACCAAAAGCAGCATCGCATGAACATTGCTAATGGGACGTTGGACTCTGTCCGCGACGACCCAAATTTGCTGCAGAGGTCATAACTGGTGACGAATCGTTGGATTATGGTTATGACGTGGAAACCAAAGTTCAATCATCTCAATGGAAGCTGCCGCACGAACCAAGACCGAAAAAAACGCGCCAAGTTCGGCCGAATGAAAAAGTTTTGCTTACCGTTTTCTTCGATTGCAGGGACGTTGTGCATCATGAGTTCTTGCAGGGTAAAACGGTCAATAAGGAATATTACCTGCAAGTTAAGCGCAATTTGCGCGAAGCAATCCGCCAGAAACGCCCGGATTTGTGGAAGAACAAAAATTGGCTCTTGCATCACGATAACGCCCCTGCTCACACATCGTTGCTGGTGCGCGACTTTTTGGCCAAAAACAACAACTATTACCGTCACAACAACCACTGCATTGGAAAATTCTGGAGCAAAAATTCTTTGTTTTTGTGCAGCAGGGACACAGCTATGTAAGTAAATAACTAAAGCCTTTTAAAGGGTAACTAGAATTTGAAGTATCGTGTGCAAATATGGTATTGTGCTCGCATATAAGAGTCGACAAATTTAAGTTTGTTGAAGTTTTTGAACGAATTTTGAACGAATTTTGAAATTTTTTGCTTTTCATGCTTAAGTTAATTTTGTGTTTCATGTTCATTTTGATCATATTTTACTTTTGTTTATTTAGCGTCTATTCATTTTTTCTTAAGTTTAACTCATTATACAAAAAAAAACACATATATTAACAATAAATCGTTCTTGCAAACTTTGTGCAAAACTTCTAAATATTTTGCCAGTTTTCAATAAACTTTAATTTTTTATCAGAATTTCATTTTGATTCAAATTTAGTATAGTAAAGCATAAGGCTACAAAATACTGTGGAATTTTACCTATTTTTTTTGCTGACAGTGTCATGCATTTTCTTCCATGCATACGTTCTACAATTATTTATGTGGAAGCAAATGGCCGAAAATAACAATCAACCTGTTCACTTCAGGCTGAAAAGCACTATTAAATTGCATAAAATGCCAAAAGCGCTTGCTTTCATTTACTTTTTCAAAATTATATTGTTGACGATATGCAATGATGTCTCAAGAGAAATCTTTCAGTATTTAAACAACGATTGGAATTCATGAAAAAGCTTAAAATAGAGAATTTGCAGTGTCAAAAACAGAAAGAAAGAATATAAAATTGCTTGCAACAATGCATATGTGTGTGTACATACACTTTGGTATATGTACAATATACAGTCAGTTACAGCTTATTTGATACAGATACGATTTTTTGTGAAGTGTTCTATATTTCATAATATTTTGCGAAAAGTTTCCACTCATTGCAATAAAAAAAAGAGAATTTACGCCGCAGCTTAAATGATACAGATGCTTTCCATTTCAATTCAACCGGGCTATTCGGGTCATGTTCTTCGATTTCGATGTAACTCAAATATGTTGCTCTCTGGTCAAAATAATGAGACGCGTATTTTTTTGTTCGCCCGAAAAAAATTTGTTTTTAAGATTTATCGGCAATTTTGTTTTTTGGCTCAAAATCGATTTTTTTTAATTATATGAGAATTTTTTTTTAAATGCTCATAACTTAGTCAAAAATAAACCGATTTTAATGACTCTGAGTTCAAAGTGATTGTCATTACTTACACAAGCGACTTCATGTAGAAATCGGTTCATTTTTGACTAAGTTATGAGCATTTAAAAAAAAAATTCTCATATAATTAAAAAAAATCGATTTTGAGCCAAAAAACAAAATTGCCGATAAATTCTAGTTCTTGTAGAAGTTTTAAATAAACATATTTGTTCATTGTTTTTTCGATAAACTTCAAATGTCCAACTCCATTTTGATGACACTCATGCCCAAACCATAACGTTGCCACCCCGTGTTTTATAGAAGTTCGGAAATTTTGGGGTTTGAGCTCCGTATTGGTCTCGTGCTTGCCGGACTTTTCTGCACTTAGCGGACTAACCACTGACTCTCTTTCCATGTAAAAGTTTTATTTGAAGCCTGTTGTCCATTATTTCCCATACGATTTTCATTCATAAAGCGTTCAATAAAGTGCTGAACTAATGACGAACTTAAATATACAGATAATTTACGATACGGGTGTCTTTTTTTGAAATGCTCCAAAACTAGCTCACGCTTTTCTGTGAGCGTATATAAAATATTAGCGGCACTTTTAACTGTACCACTTAAGCTGCGGGGTGAATTCTCTGTATATTTTTTTTATTTTTGCATTACAATGAAATGAGTGGGCACTTTGTTGTATTTTATGTTGAAAAATGAAATAAAATAAAAAAAAAATACCAGTCTAACGGTTAGACGCGATAGAAGTGAAACCTTCCGTAAAACAAACTGAGAGAGAATGAGACGAAAGCAGCATTAGGAGCGGGATAATTATAGGTTCATTATAATATTGCTATAAAGTTCATATTTTATTTTCTTCATTTTATTATTATTCATCCTCAATGTTTTCAATTTCAACAAATGATACGAGTGGCTTATGATAGCTAAAATATGATACAAATGCTTTGGTTTCGATGTTGTCAACATATCTTTAAAATACCGCGTCAATTGTTGTTTTTGATCGTGTTGTCGATTCAGTGCAATTGTTACACATTTTTAAATTGAATGTTGTATTGAGAAAGTCAATTAAAGGAACCGCTGTGTCCAACGCAAAATTTACGTTAAAATCGCCACTTAAAATCATTGGAACTTTATCGTAATCTTTTCTAAGTGTCCGCGATACTTCTGGTGTATACTTTATTAAATTTTCGTGAATGAATTCCGCGATGCTATTTATTGATTGATTCGGTTAAATATAAATTGCCACAATTAAAACTGTGTTTCCATTGCTCAATCTGGTTTCGCGTGCACATATTTCTCCCACTTTAGAGAGCTGAATAGACAGTGATTCTAGTTGCTGTGCATTCAGATCTATCTGTGGAGTTACAATACGAGCACCGTCATTTTGATTGCGGTATATTGCAACACCGCCTAGAATTGCGGTAAATATTTAAAAATGAAAATATTTACGCGGTTGCTATTATGAGCGTCGTAACGCGTATATTACACAGACGTGCTAACATACACACAAACATTCGTAGGACGCTTGGTCTAAGCAAGTATTAGGTAGTGTAGTATAGGTATACATAATGCCTTCTCGCTCACCGTGGCTCCGTAATACGCAGGCGCGCACACATACGTACTAGCATACATAGAAACATACATACGTATGACGCTTGAACTAAACACCAAAGCAAGTAATGTACACTGCCCATTACATACTATAATACTCACTATACTAGCGTGGCTCAGCAGTACGCAGCCACACACATATACGTATATCAGCATATGTCTCTTTTTAGTGTCGCTTTTCATTTCATCGAGTCTCAAATCACTCCCAACGATTCTAAAGAAGTTTTCACTTCAAAAATAAGATGTCATACTCTGTTTTTCCATTTTCGCAAAATATTTTGAAATATAGAACATTTTACGAAAAAAACGAATCTGTATCAAATAAGCAGTGAGTGACTGCATATGCACATGTATACATACATATGTACATATGTGTTTGTACGCATTCACTTTGGAAAGCAATTATTGCTGTAGAACGCCTTTCAAGAGAATGACAGTGAGTGAAGGCAACAGCGGTTGAAGATTTGCAATTGTTCTTTTTCATATTTTTTGATTTGTTGGTGGTCAGTTTTTGTCTAGTCTTTAGTAAAGAAAGTAGTAGAACAATCTTGTTTCTTGTCATTTGATTTATTTTTGGCATATTACGTTACTTGCGTACAGGTGCGACAGCTTGGTTAAATTGCGTATGCATGGGGATTAGAGTGACTCGCTTTTGCCAAGAATATTTTTTTAAATAAAATGTTTACAGAAGAGGTCTATAAGACAAATTACAGTTATGTTAGTGCAAAGATTTGATATATCCATAACAACATATGTCCAATACATTCGAAATATATAATTTTTTGCGCAAATACTAGGTTGTTCAATAAGTTTTGCTACTAACCAAATTATTTTTTGTTGTATTGGTATACTCTTCATATGAACGTATGTGAAGTTTCATTTCAATCTGTTAATTCGTTCTTTGTTTACAAGCCATTTAGTATCGACATGTCGCAGTATTTTCTACAATGGAAAAAATCAAGTTTTGTGCGGTGATTGAATCTTTATTTTTGGAAGCTTTAAAAGCAAAGGAAATTTATGAACGAATGCTGACAGTGTATAGAAACTTTTCGCCATCAATTAGTATAATAGAAATATGGGTTGCTTCATTTAAACGTGGTCGTACAAGTCTTGAAGACGGTCCACGTCAAGGACGTCCAAAAACAGGGTATCTTATTGGAAAATAGTCGAGTGACTGAAAAAGAATTAATAGAAGACCTAGGCGACTCATCGGGCAGTGCAAGCACAACTTCGATTAAAGTATTAGGTTTCAGGAAGCTGTTTGCATAATAGGTGCCGTATTCGCTAACAATGAAAAAAAAAACACATTCGAATTCGACTCAGCAACATTTTGAGCGTTTTTGAATGGATAAGGTAAATTTTGTGCGTCGATTCATCACTGTGGATCTATCACCTGGGTCTATGATCATGATCCTGAATTAAAACAAAAGGCTAAAGAGTGGTGTAACCCTGCATCTTCGGCTACGAAACGAGTTCGTGCACAGAAATCGGCCAAGAAGGTGTTTGCATCAGTTGCTTGGGTTGCGAAATTAATTTCTCAAACAAGAAAATAATGTTTTTCTTATCGAACCACAAAACTTATTCAACAACCTAGTATATTGGCGTTACTCACACTTCGCATACACAGCCAACTCTTGTTTTGTACTTTTTTGGACGGTAGATACCTATGTTCCCCGGAAAACCGTGCGGAAAAACATTGCGCACGAAATAAATTCAATGTATGGTGAATTAGAGGATATGCTCCGTAACTTAAAAAAATCTTTTGAGAGGAACTATGAGGGGGCACAAAATAAAGTTTTTGGTTTTTTTATAACTTGTTTACTAATTAAAAAAATTGATTTTGAGCGATGGAAATCTCTATTTTGTTTGTCTGTTTGCACTCCAATGCACCTTCTCCTGGAATGCAGCGCTATAGCGCGGAAAAGGTCGAGACAATATTAGTGCAGGCGCTAAAGGACATTGAGTATGCAAAATGTGAGGACCGGCAACAATGCTGAAATTCTTTTACCTGAGACCCTACACAAAAAAAAAAACATGTTGCCGGCAGCTGTGATGGTCCCTTTCCTGTCCCCCGCCCTTCACCTTGTCCAAGCGTTATTGCGTCATAGCACTCGTATTCTTCTCTTCTTAATTGGCGCTATAACCGATTACGCGATTTTGGCCGAGTTTAACAAAGCGCGCCAGTCGTTTCTTTCTCGTGCTAACCGGCGCCAGTTGGACACACCAAGTGAAGCCAAGTCCTTCTCCACCTGACCTTTCCAACGCAGAGCAGGCCGCCCTCTTCCTGTGCTACCACCAGCTGGTACCGCATCGAATACTTTCAAAGCCGGAGCGTTTGTATCCATTCGGACGACATGACCCATCCAACGTAGCCGCTGGATCTTTATTCGCTGCGCTATGTCTATGTCGTCGTAAAGCTCATACAGCTCATCGTTCCATCGTCTGCGATATTCGCTGTTGCCAACGTGCAAAGGTCCAAAAATCTTACGCAGAATCTTTCTCTCGAACACTCCAAGCGTCGCTTCAGCGGATGTTGTCATCGTCCAAGCTTCTGCGCCATACGTTAGGACGGGCATGATGAGAGTCTTGTAGAGTGTTAGTTTTGTTCGTCGAGAGAGGACTTTACTGCTCAGTTGCCTACTTAGTCCAAAGTAGCACTTGTTGGCAAGAGAGATTCTACGTTGGATTTCAAGGCTGACATTGTTATCGGTGTTAATGCTGGTTCCTAAATAAACGAAGTCTTTTACAACCTCGAAATTATAACTGTCTACAGTGACGTGGGTGCCGATACGCGAGTGCGCCGACTGTTTGTTTGAAGACAGGAGGTACTTCGTTTTGTCCTCGTTCACCACCAGACCCATTCGCTTTGCCTCTTTATCCAGTTTGGAGATGGCAGAACTAACAGCGCGGTTGTTAACGCTCTTATTAAATTTTGTGCCTGAGCGATTAAGTTCTGCGGCTCGTACGATGCTCTCCAACATCAGGTTAAAGAAGTCACACGACAGCGAGTCACCCTGTCTGAAACCTCGTTTGGTATCAAACGGCTCGGAGAGGTCCTTCCCAATTCTGACGGTGCTGCTGGTGTTGAGCAACGTCATCTTACATAGCCGTATTAGTTTTGCGGGGATACCAAATTCAGACATCGCGGCATACAGGTAATTCCTTTCCGTACTGTCGAATGCAGCTTTGAAGTCGACGAAAAGTTGATGTGTGTCGATTCTCCTTTCATGGGTCTTTTCCAAGATTTGGCGTATGGTGAATATTTGGTCGATGGTAGACTTTCCAGGTCTGAAGCCACACTGATAAGGTCCAATCAGTTGGTTGACGGTGGGCTTCAGCCTTTCACACAATACGCTTGCGAGAACCTTATAGGCGATATTTAGAAGACTAATCCCGCGGTAATTGGCACAAATTGCAGGATCCCCCTTCTTATGGATTGGGCAGAGCACACTTAAATTCCAATCGGCAGGCATGCTTTCATCCGACCATATTTTGCATAGGAGCTGATGCATGCACCTTACCAGCTCCTCGCCGCTATGTTTGAATAGCTCAGGCGGCAGTCCGTCGGCGCCCGCAGCTTTGTTGTTCTTTAGCCGCGCTATCGCTATTCTCACCTCGTCATGATCAGGTAGCGTAACGACAATTCCGTCGTCAACGATTGGGGTATCGGGATCTTCACTTTATCGGTGACATGCGCAGCTGTCATCGTTTAATAGGTTCGAGAAGTGTTCCCTCCATAATTTAAGATTGCTCTGTACGTCAGTCACCAGAAAATATTTCGTGGCGCATGACGGTTTATTTTTTCGTAATCACATGATTATTTTAGTTAAGTTTTCTTATAATTCAGTCTTTTATTAGTGTTTTGTTTAAATAAACACATGGACAATGTCTTTAGAAGTGATAAATATAAAGAAACGAACACTATACGAAATTTCGTGTTTGTTTTGTGATGAAACGGGTAATTTAGTGATGAATCCAAAACCACAATCATTTATAAATATTCAGAGAGCAGCAGATCGGAGAAAAGATGGCATTAGTGAGAATATTAAAAATAATGCAGACTTTACTGAATACAAATGTACAAGGCATCGAACTTGTATGGCAAGTTACATTAGCGAAGAGAAGATAAGACGTCGAGAATTGGCATTACAAAAGCAGGAGAATGTTTCTATTTCTACCTGCTCTGCAGAAGCTAGTGTGTCAGGTACTCAAGGCACTCGAAGGTCATCAAGAACAAATTTAAAATTTAATAAAGATCTTAAATGTTTAATCTGTGGTAAACAAACAAGAAATAAAAGCAAAGCACTTTATTTGTGCTCCGAAGTGTCAGCAGCGGAACAAATCTTAAATACTGCCCGACAAAGACAAGATGATGTTTTTATACAAATTGACACTTGCGAACATCCAGCCGATTTATTTGCAATGGAAGTAAGGTATCATAAACACTGTTATCGTGATTATCTACGACTACCAAGAAACTCAGCAACTCCAGCAGGTAGACCTCCAAATAAAATACCACATGACATTCTTATAGAGGCATTTGAGAAGCTGATTAATGAAATAAAACATAAATTAACAACTCACTCTTTTGAAGTGTCATCATTAGCTAAGCGACTAGCTGAACTCACTGGCATAGAAGATGCAGTTGTAGAAAATCGTGATATTAAATCACTACTAATATATAGATAAGTATGGTGAAAACGTTTTATTTTCATATCCAAATGATCGATCGAAATCATCATTAGTGTTTATGGGCAACATAACACTGGATGAAGTCATTGAACATATTCGTACCATAACCTCAACAAACTCCATTGTTCAAGTGGCAAAACAACTTCGTAAAGAAATATTAGGTACTGAAGTAATACCAAATGGGTTTTTATGTGATGAAATTTTAATTGAACAATTTTTAAAGGAAAATCATTTACCGAATTATTGGCAAATTTTTATGCAAGCTTTGTTCAGTGCTAAAAATAAAAAATTAAATGAAAATTACAATCGACGAGCGTTATCAGTGTTTCATGATATTATATATACTTCACGATTACTGAGAAACCGACTCCAAGGCATATTGCTTCAGCTCAATCTATTCATCATTTGACTCGATGGAAAAATTTAATCAATATGATGAATAAATTTGGTCATTGCATTAATTACAAAGCATTAAAAACACCGATAAAGAAGAACTAACGTCAATTGTGTGTGAAGATATAGACAGAAAATAACTTATTCCTAAAAATATATGTATGTAGTTCGAGATTCGGCGTTATTTCTTCATGGAGCTATAGATAATAATGACTTGAATGAAGAAACATTAAACGGAAAAGACTCGACTCATGTTACAGCAATGGTGATCTATCAGCAAAAAAAACCTACGGAAAATGAAGTACATTTAATCAAAGGGAAGCCTACAGCAGAGTTGAACGAATTTGATTTAAATCAAGGTTGTTTAGGTCTATGGATTGAAGGTTCTTATAAGAAAAAAATACATTTCAGGGTGTCATTTAGCTGGTCAATCCTTTGGCGAAAACATTTCTCATATTTTGCCAGCATTACACTCTCTAAGTGGTTGCGATTCGACTAGCAGATTGGGCTCAAAAAAAAAAAATAGTTTAAAAGCTGCATCTTGGATTTTGTGCAATGGTCTAAGGCATTTAGGAAATCCATACTTAACAGTCGAACAGTTAACGGAATTAGAAACCATTCAAACCACCTTAAAAAAAAACATTAACTGCTGATGAACTTCGCTATAAATTAATTTTTAAAAATATCGGCTTCGGCTTAAATTTATTAAAAGTAATTTGCACATCAGATGCTCTACATTTACATTTGTTAAGAGCTTCAGCACAAACATATGTATGGATAAATTCTGACCAAACATTACTACAGCCTATTGATTACACCTTATTAGGCTATGAAAAAAAAGATGGTAAATTGTATCCACGACAATTGACGAAGCGACCATTACCGGAATTGTTAATTCAACCCTGCAAATGTACATCTAATTGTCCAACAAAGGCTTGTTCTTGCAAAAAGTTACAAAAAAATTGTATTTTGTTGTGCAAATGTATTAATAATAACTGCCAAAATAAAAAAAAATTAATTATTTGTATTTTTTTGTATGGCTTATGTTTTTCCTATTAAATCATTTTTTATCAAAAATATGTGTTTTATTTTTTACTTTTTTTTATTGACTAACTAAAATTATCTTTAATCATAAGAAATAATTGAATATTATCACTACAACAGGCATTGGAATGGTTTCAAAGCACTTGTTCAGTCCATTTACTATGATGAAGCTATGAATGGTTACCGCTGAGTAATACTATCCTACGTCAGTTATTCGTCACATGCAAAAGAGAGCATAAATAGAGAGAAAATTCATCGGAAGAAAGTGACTGAAAACATGCTTGAGCAAGTGAATTCGAACCTAACGTTTATCCAGCGCATCATAACAGGTGAGAGATGTGAGTATATGAGTTTGACATGCAAACCAGTCAACAGGCGGGTGAATGGCGCTATTCACATGAGCCGAAACTCAAAAAACCACGTCAAAGTCAGTCAAAAGTAAAGGTTATGCTACTCGTTTTCTTCGATTATCATGGTGTTGTGAACTCGGAATTCGTTCCAACTGATTCTACGATAAATAAAGAGTATTACTTGGAAGTTATCAAGATTTGAGAGAGAATGTGAGTAGGGCACGGCCTAATTTGTGGAAAGAAAACTCATGGATCTTGCACCATGATAACGCACCGTCTCACAAGGCTCATATTGTGAACACCAAAAACTCGCTAAATATTTATCATCGAACAACCACCGTATTCACCGCACGCATGCCAAACGCAGTCTATGAAAGAGGGTTTCCTTAATAAAAATTTAAGCAAAAGGGGGAATAAGAATGATGTGTAATACCAGCCCACGCAATGGCACGCATCGGCTAACGCAAATAGGCCACAAACGATGCGATATGTATTCGGAATTTCAATTTTATCGCATCCTACAGTCATCGCGCACGGGGCGAAATTTAAAACAGTATCGGCCATCTGACTGTATGCAGCGTTGTTCACCTTAAAGTGAAGGAAGAAATGGGTTTTTAATGTATTATTGTAATGAATTTATGTTAAGCGAGCCCCATCCATGTGCTCCATTCGACATGTAATTCAGTTCAAACTGTTCGTGACCTCATGCGTGCGCCTTTGCATGCGTGAATATAAAGTTTGAATAATCAACATAAATTTGCATACTGTTTCACGCATTCTACGAACTAGTGATATATTCAACCATAGCTTTAGAATTAAGGGCTTTTACCAAAATATGGTTTTAATTGAATTACTCATAAATGAAAAATCAATACATTGACCGAGGCAAGGGAAAATTAGAAAATACCCACTTGTGTCCCAACCGTTGACTCCGCTCCAATTATGAATTTTTCCACTAGATCTCTGGGAAAATTTTCGTGTACAAAAAATGTATTTTGAGTTGAAAAACTATAATCCGCTTATTGAAGTGCTGTTGATAATTAACGCAGGCGATTTTAAAAGCTATTTCATATCAGATGCATCTGAAGAAAAAGCTTGTTGGGTCTATCAGTATTAATACATTCCTATATATGTATGGTATGTAGCTGTATGTGTGAGTATAATAAATGTCAACTGTTTTTTCGTCAGATAATTAAGCATTACATTTTGTCTTGTAGGGTATTTGATCTGTTAACCCTTAAAAACAGTTTTTGAATATGGGGAAATTATTAGTCCTTTGTTATTTAATAACTACTTTCGAAAACTAAAAAACATTAAATTTCCTTGTAGCTCTGCATCAGTAAGACAAACATATCAGCCAATTCTTCTATACACAATACTCATGCACTCCGACTCCTTAACATTAACCAAACCAAATCATTAACATAACACGAATTTTGACAGCGAAAAGTTCTATTTTAATTACATTTGCATTGGTTTGAGTAAGCTTTTCATTTAACAACTATAAAGCTATGCAAATTACAAAATTTAATGACTGTATGACTATTTGGGGCTAATAAACTGTCGTAGTTGAACATGTGGCACGAACGAGCAATTAGTTGCGATATAACTGCTAATTGCTGCATGCGCTGAATAATTCAATTAAGACACAATTGCTATGTTGTATGAGTCACCAAATTTGTACTAATTGTGTAAATCAAAGACTGAAAAAATTTGTTTTTAAAAAATGAGAGTCGAGGAAAAATGCTCTCAGAGAGCATGTTGAAAAATATACAAAAGGTGTGGCTAACATCAGACCGGTAATCGATTCTCAGTGAATTTGAATGAATCACCTCATTTGCGGATGTGACGCAGGGTTATTTACGACAAAACTGAGATTTTATTGGTGATATAAATACGATAAAATCAACGCAGCCAGCGCTGATATTACTTCGTTACCGTATTAACCACGACTGATTGGAGGAGTTAAATTGTATAAACCCTTTGACAACGGCAGATGACAAGCAGCATCTGTTAAATATTAAAATGTACGCAATTATTTCGACGACAGCACGACTTCAAACCGCAAACTGCAAATTATCGTTTACTAGCGACAACTTGCAAAGGAAGTGCAACTGAAACTCGCGTTATTAAATCAAAAAAGAATAAAATTACTATATGCACTTAAATATGGTAATGACTAATAATTCTAAACATATACAACAATCGAACTTTTCTAATGACGACGTTAGAGACGCGTGCCCTTCTTTTCACAATAACCAACCATCATCACTAAACTTTGGCTCGTTATGGCTTACCTCTGATGACATAATTCGGGGCATTAATACTTTGAAACACTCTGCGCAAACTGGCATTGATAGTATTTACCCTACCTCCTAAAAAATTTCCAGCGCTAGCATTACAGCTGAAATTTCATACATTCAATTTTCAACACATCTTTAAGAACAGTTGCCTTTTTGGATACCTGGAAATTAACATCAAATAAAATGTTATAAATAATGATGTTTCGAACTATAGGCCAATCTGAAGCTACCTACAATTTCTAAACTGTTCGAGAGTTTAGTGAAAGGGAAAATGTATTTCGTCGTTAAAAGTTTAATCTCACCTCATCAGCATGGCTTTGTCGCTGCTGTAGCAAATAGTGCATGCATCAGAGCTTATATAGGGTGGGCCATGGCTTAGGGTGGCACTGGCTTTACAGTAGGCCATTCGATCAACCCAATTTTTAAGCACATTTTCGATTGTTTGGGCTCCAATTTCATGAATGGCAACTTCGATTTCGTGTTTTAAAGCATCAATCGTCTTTGGATGGTTCGCATAGCATTTGCCCTTAACGGCTCCCCACAAAAAATAGTCCAACGGGCTTAAATCACAGCTCCGAGGCGGCCAATTGATATCGGAATTTCGGCTGATTATTTGGTTTTCAAAAACGGTAGCCAAAAGATCGAGTGTAACTTTGGCAGTGTGACAAGTTGCACCGTCTTGTTGAAACCAAATGTCGTCCATGTCATCCTCTTCAATTTTTGGAAACAAAAGCTCGTTGAGCATGTCACGGTAACGCTCACCATTCACTGTAACTGTGACTCCTCGCTCATTTTCGAAAAAAAAAATGGCCCGATGATGCCGCCAGACCAAAAACCGCACCAAACAGTGACTCGTTGTGGATGCATTTGCTTCTCTACAGTAACGTGTGGATTTTCTGATCCTCAAATCCGACAATTTTGCTTATTGACGTAGCCACCGATGTGAAAATCAGAAAAGAAGAAGAAGACTCACCACTTTGGAAATAGGTTTTCAATATTTCCCAATCTTGTTTCGTAAATGTTAAACCTTTAAGTAAATTATAAACACATTTGACATGTCATTTGTGTTACCATTCTCAAAAAAATAGGTGGTTCAAAAAGCAAATGCTATATGGCCCACCCTGTACATATTATTGTACCTACATATATACTCGTATAAATCATTTTGAAATAAAATCTTAAAACTCTTTTTTAGTATTTTCTGAAATTGTGTGGGCATAAATAGATGCTAAATCGAAAAAAATCATGCATTAATAGTTTAATAAATTCAAAATCCATGTAATATAGGTATATATATATGTAGGAGTTTTTAATGTAAGAAAATGCCTAAGTTTGAAAACCGTCCAAAAATCTTGAGCAGTTCGAAATCTTAATGGGCTGATGAACGGCTGATAGACAAAATGACGAGCTGCCAGAAATAAGGACCCAAAATAACTGAAAACAGTTCGTTTTTACGTAAATGGAAAAATTTCGCGGTTTAAATATTTACAATTATTTATTATACCAAAAGTCAATTGAAAAGAAGTAACTTAAATTAAAGTTTGTAGTTAGAATTTTCACAAAGCTTCTTATATTCTTTTCGGCTTCTACTTTGGATTTATTTTGTGGGCATACTTATATACGTTTTCAAATTCATCGCAAAATTGCAGAATGCAATTTGTATAAAAGATTGAAAATTAGGTGTTGGTTTTTGTGTTTTTTATTCTTATACTGTTTTTCCCCCGTTGGTGAACCGCGCACTAAATACTAACCTCAAGTGTGGAGTGGAAACTGAAAATGTCCAATTTTTGTTTAAAAAGTACTCAATCAATGTTTCTTCTGGTGTGGCATTTCTGACGAATGTTATAAAAAATTCACATTTTGACAGCACTCTCACGAGAAAAAGACTTTCGTCTGTCCATTTTCCCATGATGCAATGACTAATGAGATGCCGCCTATCGTCGTCTCGTTACTTTGCTCTCAACGAATTTGACAATGAGTGACGTCTTATTAGCACATTTGGGGACGAGTATGGTCAGATTACCACTTCCGTAACTTGATTTAGCATTTTTTTGCGTTATTTAGTCTCGGAGTTTTAGTTCTTTCTTTATGAAATTTTTATAGCCCGTTCCAATGAAAATGTAATGTTTATAATTTTGTAAAATATATCTTAGTTAAAAATTAGTTCAGAAATTCACTCAGTTTTATTTAGCTTTACTGTTTTTTAAGATTTGGTCGCATTGCCCGCGATTGCGGTTATTGCTGATGTTCTTCTACTTCTAGCAGTCAAATCTCTCTCTCGCTATTGCAGTGTGGCCTAGCTTTAGATATAAAAACGCACTAAAATGCCCATTTAAAGAAAATAAAATACCAAATTGAATTACTTAAATAACTTTGTATGCTTTTTTTAAATTAATGTGTTATGGTTATGTACAATGAGTTTTTTGTTAAGATAACGTGTCTTTCACTATATTTCAGGTTATCTAAAAGATAAGGTACTTTTTTTGTAAAAATGTCGAAATGAAAAAACCAGTATTTTCTGGTATTTTTTTGTTTTTCTTTTTACTATGAATACACTTCTTGATGCCCACTAAGGACTGAGGACTGGCAGAAACGATTATACATCTCTGGTATTAGTTCGCATTCAGTAAATTTAAACGCTTTTTAAAATATATAAAAAGGTTTTTAATGTTAAGTAGAGTTGAGAGAAGAAGATTTAATATTCTTGCATAACCTTAAAAGAAAGAAATTAGCAAGAAATTAAATTTTCACTTTGAAAATATCAAATTTTATAAAAACCAACAAATTTTCATTTACACTAAAGTCTTTTCAAAGTGACCTTTTTTAACATTCTTTTGTTTATTAATACAGTTTTTTAACTTACAGTTTCGGTAGTTTTAAATTAAAAAAAGAAACAAACGCTAAACTTTAAAATTATCGCATTTTGGGTATAAAAAGCACTAAATTTATTGCGAAAAGCAAATGGTTGGCAATACTACACAACTCAGCTAATGTTATGTCACGCACTCTCTGATGGGTGCAATCTTGTTTCTATCAATCTTACGTTTTCCTGTCTCGTTATTTGAGCGTCCCTTCTGTTCGATTAGTGTTACCCATTTGAGTACAGTGTACAGAGATGTACAAGAAGGCACTGTCTTTTACAGTTAAATATTACGTTCATTTCTAGTTTTTCAAGCCCGACTAACCTAATGATAGTCCCACATCTGCAGGTTTTTAACGAAACAAGTTTTAAAATAATTTTACTAATAGTCCAACAAATAGCGGCCTTTAATAGAAACTTGTAAAATTTTAATTAAACAATTATTCAAGATAGAGTTTTAAGCTGTAGCTTTAAAATTCTTCATAGTAAATTAACTACTGTATTAAAACTCAGTAATGTAGTGACTCGGAGGTGAAAAATCTAAGTCAACTTAAGTTTCTCTCTTCAGTAAAATGTCTGTTGTATATAAATAAACACGTTTGTGTATCTGTAGGCACATTTACTTCAGCCTGGTTTTGTGTTCGTAATCATTTTGATTTTTCCATTCATTATGTTGCCGCTAAACACGAAGGTGCAACTGGAATTGCACATATAAACAGCCCAGCTACCATAATTGTATGCTGAATCCAACACACACACATAAATACTTAATAGGTAGGTACGGTAACAGCATAAGTAGTGTACTAGTGTATAAAGCCTACTTTAGCAAAGGATCACTTAGCAGTGCAAGCGTAGGTTACTTTTGCTTTTTTTTGACGAACTTTGTTTCACCTGCTGCTGAACACTAAATTAGCCTGCTGACGTTCACAGCGAAGCACAGCCAAACATATATTAATTTAAAGTATACTACTACTACTAAATATATATACCCTGGCCACAAAAGTGCACTTTTATTGTAGAATGGCAGGCCAAGCGCGCTTCTGTTCGCTCCTTATGGTAAGCTGAACAGTACCTCCAGATGTGAATGCCAGCAGAACATGCAAATGCCGACGAGTGGCATATGGCGTGCCGGCTGGTACAATATTATATGCACACACATACACTTACATATACGTGAAAAAGGACTTGCACCAGCTGCATGTTTTATAAGAGTTGGTGCAATGCATGAAATGTCTTATTTATCTACTTTCCGTTTGGGTTTTGTTTTGTATTTTTCTCCGTAGTTTTTGCTGTTTCATGTTATTTCACTATTTTATTGTTACACCTATCGGTGTCGACTTTAATGTATGGCTCATAAACAAAATACAAGCATACCTACGGCGAGCATTTAGTGGATTGAGAACTTGATTGGAATTCTAATTAAGTTGTATTTGAATAGTTTTTCCCTTAAATACTCGATTTATCTATAGGGGGATATTGAATATGTAGCCGTAATTGTATTTCTTAGTATCGTGCAAGTGGTACTGAGTTAAACGTTTAAGGCCGTATGGAGAGACGATAGTCGTGCTGTCTAGAAATAGTTCGGGATATAGCAGCAATCGATAGTTGATAGTAGTAGTAAAGAAATATTCTGTCGCGTTAGTATAAAGTGAAATCGTGAAATTCAACTTCTCATATTAACATTTCGATTTGATTTAAAATACGAGTTTTTCTAATACCTTTCTTATATACATACATATGAATTTGAGTGAATTTGTGAATTCTCAAATTTCACGGGTTACTTGCATTCGACTTTCGATTATTATTATTTTTTGTTGGTGCAATCGTCTCGAAGATATGTTCACGGTTTTGGCAACATATCATGTTTAGTTTGTTTTGTGTTATCGAAAAAAAAAAAAATTATCAAAGACCTTTCATCAAATTTTGTGTAAAATGGAATTTGGTGCTTAAAAACACTTGAAATGTTGACAGTGGCATACGGTGAGAGTACTCTGAGTTAAAAACTGTTTACAAGTGACACAAGCTTTTCACAGCAGGCCGAGAAGATGTGAATAACAACGCTCGCTCTGAACGTCCCAGCACAACAACAACCGATTAAAATGTTGAAAAAGTGAAAAAAAATTATTATGGAGAATCGTGCCTGCACAACAACAACCGATTAAAATGTTGAAAAAGTTAAAAAAAAAATATTATGGAGAATCGTCGAATTACAATTAGAGAAACTGCTGAAGATGTCGGTAGGCTCATGCTATGGATCCTTTCGGAAATGTTGAACATGAAGCGTGTGGCAGCGAAATTTTTTCCAAACTTGCTGAATTTTGAACAAAAACCACTTCGCATGGGCATCGCTCAAGAATTGTTGAATGACGTCAACGATGATCCAGATTTGGTTCAAAGGGTTATAAGTGTGATAAATTTTGCGCCATAACAGCTAAGAAACAGCTCAAGAAAGTAAAAATAGTCGCTAATAACATACTTTGTTACAACGAAAACACCAACAGAAGCCGTTAAGAGTTTGAGTAAAACTCGACACTTGGGCTGGATAAATCTGATGTATCCACTGTTGGTAACATTTTTATTCTAGTCCGTAATAAATGTGGACGCTTGTTATCAAGTAGCAATGAATAGTTGCAAAATTCATTTTTATTCCTAATTTCAATTTAAATTTGTATATGTTTTAGTAAGGCGGTGATTAGGCGCAAATAAGGCAGACCGCATTCCAAATTGGCGCCTCATAAGGCAGCCAAACTAGGCCCAAGTCCCGAAAGGTATCGCCACACATCTGCCTCATTAGGCGCAGGTTCGAAAAACCGAACTTCGGTAATACTCCGGATGCCCTTCTACAAATCAGTTAGGGATTCCAATTTATGCCTAAGTGAGGCACTGCCACAGATTTTCGTGACCACAACCAAATTTGGTATTGTTCTGGCATGCCAATCTTTGCCTTGCTTAACGTGGGCCTGGTAAGGTAATAGTGAAGCATGTCGTAATAAGGCCTGCCTAATTCGGGCCTAACTGATTCTTCGGCATGCCTCACTGTAATTCTAGTTGGGAATTTGCTTCTTTTTTTTGTAATAAAAATTAGTTGCTTTTGTTTTAAAAATACTGAAGTAATATGGATTACATTATTACTTATTTTGCTCAATTCTTAGAGCATTTAGAGTTTACCATATGTCCCATGTAATTTTTACATACTTTTTTTTCACGATTTTCTAAGGGAAGTATCTACTGTGTATAATTGGGTGTAAGTAGTTATGACATTAGGATGCAAATAGGTTTAGTTATTGCGCCATATTTGTTAGCATGTTTTGTACTGTGGTCAGTATAGTAAAAGAGAACCTTGAAGGTAAAATGTTCAAAATAATTAAACATTTGCTCTAATTCAAAGAAAATTGCAGCTTCAGGTACCATAAGCTGAGATTGTATACCTATATACCTATACATTTAAAAAGAGTATGAAAAGAAGCGGGCCAAGGGAACTGCTTTGTAGTACTCCAGAAGAAGCAACGGAAAGATTTCAAGGTCAGTCCATTTATTGTAACAACACAAAGTCTACTAAACAAACATTAGTTAATCTAATGCAGAAATACCGGATGAAAGTCCAAGCATGCAAGTTTATTACTTAAGATAATATTTCTTACTTTCTCGGGAGCTTTCGAGAAGTCTGTGTAAAAGCAGTCGTCTTGAAAATCAGTCGAAAAAAACTAGCAAAAATATTCACTGAATACAGCGAGATTGGAAGCTAACGTTCTACCGGCGACAAACCCAAGCTGGTAGGGACGGTTGGTTGGATCAGCAGATTTATGTGGATATGGTTGTGGCACCTATAATTCAACCTTAAGGCAAAATTCAACTTGAAATTAATGGCGTCCTCAAGAATATTATAAATGTTCAATTGGTCTGTAATTTCGAATATCGTTCATATTGGTAATAATTATACACTAAAATGTGACGTAAACGGTTTGAACCCCGTACTTACGATGGAATAACAGATCGTCCACAGCGACGTAGTTTTTTTTTAAATATTAAGAAAGCATTTATGAAAATAATTTAAGTATAACAAGTAATAAGGTATAGGCTTTTCACCGAGACTTCTAGTTTCTGGAAGCCTAATAGTTAAAAGATTTATGTCACAAATTTGCCATACAACCAAAAAATCTATCGATCGTTTAAAGGAACTAGTTTGATATGCAGAAATTTAAATAGTCGAAATTAAAAACAGCGATACATATAAAAAAAATAATTGAAATAATGTATTGAGTGTGGGCAAAATTCCAGCGATTTTTTTGATAGTCTTCCAATTTTCATAGTTATATGATTTCTGCCAAACAAAAAAATTAGTCGATCGGTCAAAAAATCTGGTACGAAATGTAGACTTATGCACGTAATGTTTAAAGGCTTATAATATTTTTATTTTACTTTGTTGACAACACTTGATGCCTAATGTGTTTAATTGTGCACAAGCCGGAAAATTCGTAAAACTTAATAAATATGTATGATTTTTCCCACATTTGTTTTTATGATGTCCTTCTTACTAATAATTAGTAAAAAAATAATTTGATTATCCATTAACAGTAATTCAGGCCTGAAGAGGTTAAGAAGTTAAAACCAAAAATAGCAAGAAATATTTGGAAATATTAGGACACAATTTTTTCTAATAGCTATCACCCCTCGGCAGGCAACGGCAAACCTCCGAGTGTATTTCTGCCATGAAAAAGCTCCTCATAAAAATATTTGCCGTTCGGAGTCGGCTTGAAACTGTAGGTCACTCCATTTGTGGAACAACATCAAGAGCCACACCACAAATATGAGGAGGAGCTCGGCCAAACACCCAAAAAGGGTATATATTATATATATATTTGGAAAAAAAATTCGATTTCGCGTTTTATTCGATTGATTAATTTTAGTAAATTATCATTTATTTTTGCTTCGATCTTTCCGCCAAAACCACTTTGTTATATAAACCAAACTGATCTGGTAGTCATGTCGAAAAATATCTGCCAAAAGTCCTAGGAATGGGTGCGTACAGGCTGAAATACCTATTCCCGAAACTGCATTTGATAAAGAAAGCAGTGCGTCATAAATCGATTGCAACCATTCAAGCCGCTATGACCAGCATCATAAATAACATTCCTAAAAAGACATATCGCGCTCTAAATACAAAAGGGTCACAACTCAAAATGTTCCTTCTGCTCAAATATGAACGAGACGTTATCAATAAAACGGTCCGCGGATGACATATGGCAAAAATAATTTTTTTGTTTTTTGGTAAGACTGTTATAAGCTTACATGGCAAATTTCAACGTGATATGTCACATAGTTTGTTTTCTGTGCTACTGTAAACATGTCAAGCTCGAGTGTGGAAAATTTTGAGTTGTGACCCTTTTGTATTTAGGGTGCGATATATATGCACTAACAATAGGTCTTTCAAAAGTGATGCCTAGATGCGATAATTATTGAAACTTATTCTGAAAATGGTCAATTTTTAAGATAAACATATCGCAAAGTTCGTAATTTCTTTGGTGGAAATAATCGTCCGAATGATTCGACAATTCAAAGGTTTGTGAAAAAAAGTTGAGATTATTGCTGCTGTAGCGCAAAGTGTTGTTGAACAATCGTCATCATGGATATATCGACGTTCTCAACAATTAGGCATTCATGTTTGGCGAATTTTACCTGTGGACATGCGCATGGTGAACATTTTTTTTTTTTAATTTTCACATATAATTGTTAAGAGTCGTATTTTGAATAAAACTTGTGAGACTTGAAGGGATCTAAATGCTTACATGCTTTGTTTTAAACAACATCTAGGCACGCCTTTTTAAAGACTATTTATAAAACTCACTTGATAACTTCCAGAAGCATGCAAAACCGTGAATCGAAGTAAAGGATAAATACATTTGCTAATTGAAAAGACTTTTTTTAGAATAGAAAGTACAAATCCTCAGTTTTTAATTCTCTTACGTCTCGAGATATTAAGTAATTATTATTATTTTATTACCACCAGTTGGAAACAGAATTTGGTACGCACACAGCTCTTTCTGCGACTAATTGTTAAAGTGAAATGCTCAGCGTAAATTGAAGAATTTAATAAAATAAGTACTTCGCGAAAAACCCATCTAGCTCTGGAAAAAAATTATAGCTCGCATTAAAAATGGAAGGTAATTGCATGAGAGCGGTCGTAAGTTAAGACGTGACAATGCCATAATACCAATTTTTGTAAGAAATGAAAATGTATAAAGCACCAGAGCAACAGGAGGTCATAGAAGAAAGTTTAGAATACGATAATTACGAGCAGTAATTGCAGAAGTAAACAACTCTATTAACTGCTTCAGGCAAAATACTAGTGGAGCGGCGAGCAAAGCATTGGTAGAAACGTGTATACATACTTACATATTTCGAAATGAGCGAACATAGTGAAAAGTCTCGATAGCGCAAAGGAATAGTAGCTTTGAATTGTAAATATCTTGTTTTTCTCAATGTGACCAAAGCCGTGTTTTTGTTTGTATTTTTTTTTTAATTGTACTAATAATTGACAATGTAATTAAATTGTTAGCAAAAGTTTGAATTGCAATGCGTAAAAATCTGGCATTTTGCAAAATTGCTAAGTATCTGGTGTTTTTTTGAGCTGCATGAGAACTATCGATATCGATAACTCAGGGTTGACAGCTAAAAATGGCAAACAGTGTTGAGATTTCTATTCAGTAAGGTTTAGCAAGTGGCGGCCGCCGTAGCCGAATGGGTAGGTGCGTGATTACCATTCGGAATTCACAGAGAGGTCGTTGGTTCGAATCTCGGTGAAAGCAAAATTAATAAAAACATTTTTCTAATAGCGGTCGCCCCTCGGCAGGCAATGGCAAACCTCCGAGTGTATTTCTGCCATGAAAAAGCTCCTCATAAAAATATCTGCCGTTCGGAGTCGGCTTGAAACTTTAGGTCCCTCCATTTGTGGAACAACATCAACACGCACACCACAAATAGGAGGAGGAGCTCGGCCAAACACCTAACAGAAGTGTACGCGCCAATTATTTATTTTTTTTAAGGTTTAGCAAGTCATTATGAATCCTTTAACACCAGAACAACGCTTTCAAATTGTAGAAATATAGTCTGAAAAAAATAAATCTTTTCCGCCAATCCATAGAGCGAAGTGTTGATGAACATGCCTAAATGTCGATTCTTCGTCGTTCTCAACTCCTTGGGCTTTGGACTACGTAGAAAATTTTAATCAGGAATCCTGACTTACGTGCTTATACAGTTTGTACAAGAATTGAAGCTAAGTGACGATCATTTGCATCAAATTTTTTGCTGATTAGGCTCATCGTAGATGTAAAAGTACCGGGTATTGTTCAATAAAATGCAAAATAATTGTTTAATCATCAAAATGTATTTTGACGCCTTAGATTAGTCCAGTCATCAAAACACCTTTTAAACGCGTGTGAAGAGATCATCAGCTCCTTCAGCGAATTCTGCTTAATGACCTCTATCGACGCAAAGCGGAGTCCGCGGAGTGGCAATTTAAGTTTTGGGAAAAGGAAAAACGCACAGGAAGCTAAATCCGGTGATTACGGTGGTTTTTCGATGATATTTGTGGAACTTTTGGTCAAAAAAGTCTTTACAATATGAGCCTTGTGAGACGGTGCGTTATCATGGTGTAAGACCCATGTGTTTACTTTTCACAAATTAGGCCGTTTCCTACACACATTCTCTCTCAAATGTTGATAACTTCCAAGTAATACGCTTTATTTATCATAGAACCATTTGGAATGAATTCCGAGTGCACAACTCCATGATAATTGAATAAAACGAGTAGCATAACTTTCACTTTTGACCCACTTTGACGTGGTTTTTTGTTTGTATGTCTTGAGCCATCTTCTTTCGATGCATTTTTGAAAGAAATTTGACTCTTGGAATGAGTCGAGCAGCCACGCGCCTCATGCTCAATTGATGGTGTAAAATGTTGCGAATTGGTTCGTGAGACACGCTAAGATCACAAGCTACCTCCCTCAAACTTAAGTGATGGTTTTCCAGCACCATTTCCTTGACTTTGTCGACGTTTTCATCCGTTTAAGACGATGGGCAACCAGATCGCGGCAAATATTCCACGACTTCTCGGCCCTCTGCAAAAGCCTCATACCACTCGTAGATAAGGCACGTCTTTTTGATAAGTCACACTCGCCATAGGTTTTCTGCAACATTTTCAACGATTCGGCACACGAAATCCGGTTCAAAAATCAAAATTTAAGAAAAATTCTTTGTTCGATATTTTTATCCATAGTGAAAATCGAGGAGCACATCTGCGGTTGACTGATATAATCAAACGCCAAAAAAAGCTAACATAATTGACAGTCTCGCTCAAGCTCTGCTACACTATAGAGGGCAGTTGTACCAACATTCCAGTAAAAAAATTTAGACAATGTGTAACGCGCGCTTTTTAAATGAACAATTCATATCCAAAAAATAAATGCTATGAAATTAACTAGCACATTATATTAAAAAAAGAACAATATTTCTATTTTGTATTATCATTTTAAGTAAACACCTTGGATTTAGCTTTCTTTGTTAAAGTCCTGAGTATCTTATATTGAGACTAGAAGGCGTCATTTCTGTAGTATTTCCATTTAAGATATGCGCCATTCCTCTCAGCGCTTAATTTTCTTATATCTCTATTGCACCAATCTATCTCAAATGCGTTAAAACTCTTTTATAAAGATACTAATGCTGCAAGAGGATTTATCTCATAAAAAGCATCAAAAGATATTAAGTTTTACGCCGCGAGGTGCGTGGCTTTCTACAAACGCCATGAGCCATTAAATAAAACTGAATTAACACAATTTATGTAAATGCGCCTGTAGGTAAATTTGAATTTCTCTTTCCGTTTTCGCCACATCATTTCGAAATATGTGGTATGTATGTACCAGAGTAAGTTGCACATAATCGTCATCTATTCTAATACATACACACGTGTATATGTGGTAATGCCTTTGTTACCATTAGACACCTACTAATAAAAACATGCTTACAAGCATGTAAGTATGTGTATACTTACCATACATATTAGTGTATTCGTGAAATACTGAGCATTTGGCATTGGTGCACCAATTGTGGCAAATACCATTCAAGCAAAGGGCTTAATATCCGTCAGTGGCATATAAATGTGTCGATTGTATCTACGTTTAGTGCGCATGCAGACACGACAGCTATCACCGCCGCAAACTATCGCTAATGTGCACATTTTGCATCTGTCAGCATAGCCAACAGCTGCGCATTATTGAGCGACGTTACTCTAATAAATATGTGTGTGCATACATACATAGAGCTACATAGTATATCTGTTATGCCATAGGCCATCTTGCTTAGGTTAATGGTCATGTGCACGTGCACTTCTAACAAAGCGTGACACACACATACATACATACAGCAAAGGGCGTGTAGGTGTAGGATAACAACGCCATCATCACCAATGACCATCAATAAAAGCTGCGTGCAATTCGACAGTCGCTGCGAGGGCATTCAAATATGTATATTTTGGAGAGCATAATTTGAGAATAGCAGAAATTGCATTCAATAAAATTTTGTGTTTTGAACTCATTCACTTAGTAATTTGGCAGCTTTATTTAAAGATTGAAAGTAAAAGTCGAATTGTATCACCTTTATATGGTTCTATTCAATATAAGAACAGTTGTGTGAAACCTGCACTCGAATTCAATGCTCTTGAAAAATACTATAAAAGAAATGCGTACTGGGTTTGAGGCTAACATAAAGTCAAATCTCAAATCTTTTTGGTAGGGTCGAAACGGATTTCTTCCACTATTCCAGAGCCAATGTCCTTTCAGGATACATATTCCGCGTCTCCCAACGATTGTGCTTCTTTTTGTAAACCTAAATCGAACTTCCTCGAATACAACAATATCGAATAGACAATATCTATCATCTTCAGATGATGACCTTCAGCCATTAGCGAAAAAGATATCCAAAGCGTTAAATTCTCATCACTTCTGTTCATGAGCGGTTGTAAAACGGAGGTCTACAACTACAGCCCCATTTCGAGACTCCCTTAGATTCCAAAGCTTTTTGAAAAATCGGGTTGTCATATCAAAGTTATCATTTACAGGCTATTTCTCCTACTCAGCGTGGTTGCATTCCTAGACGATCTCCGCATATTTTGCTATATGGATGTTATGTCGATGGTATTAACACAGGATTATCAAATTTTTTAATAAAGTTTCTCATGATATGCATCTGTATAAGCCTTAGCTAATGCTGTTTTTGTTTCTACGAAGAAATGTTGTCCTTCCGCGGTGTATACATTTTTCAGCGCGCTTTAAAATAGTATGTTTTTTGCCTACTCAGAAAATAGCATAAAAGGCTATGAGTATCTATCTATCTTTGACTAGCACACATAATATTGAGGTTCTAAATAGTCAGCTTATTTTCAGAGCAACCAACTCTCTTGACTAAGCTTCTCTAGGCACAAACAATGTGTTTTTTGACTACGTTGAGTTTGGCTTTTCTAGCATTGACCACAGAATTTTCTCGCCGGATTACACTCATTTTAGAATTGAGCACGAAAACAGTAGAGGACAATGAAGAGGTAACATTTTTTGGGGGAAACGAAACCGCCATAAGTTTCCATTCCGCATTTTTGCACTTAATTACGTCCTAACTACGTAGTGATTTGCAATGTTCAATCACTTCCTTACAATGAAACTTCGAGGGTTTTTATCAATGTAATTTTCTTTTGTACGCCGATGACTTAAACATTTTTCTTGCCAAGTATCTCTGATGTTTTTATTCTCCCCACTGAGTCAAATAATTTCATTATCTGGTTTCGAAGAAATGCTTTTTTTTCGTAACTTACTCTAAGATGCAGAAAAGCTATCTCCATCTTATCTTATTTCTGTTCCACAGTTGTCTCCTTTTGATAAAATACAGGAGATTTAGTTATAATATTTGGCTCTACTTTTACTTTTGTATACCAACTTGATTATATAGTCCCAGAAGTTTTTGCGACTCTCGCCTTTAATAAAAGAAATAGTCGTGGGTTTATAGATCCATACACAAGAACGTTTTTGTACTCTTGTGAGGTCTTAGCTAAGCTTTCGAAATTCTCATTAGAAAAGGAGAGTGTGTGCAAAAAGTATTCTTAAAGTATTGTCTACCGCAAATAAAGTTCCTTTGACTCTATATAAGTATATTAATATCCGTATGGGACTGGAAACCTTCCAAAGCAGAATAATTATTTTAGGATTGACGTTTCTTTATGCTATTATTAATGAAAAGGTAGACTGTCATTTATTATTGGAGTCTATAAAAATTATTGTACCTACAGAAAATCTACGGCAACGTTATATGTTTTTGTTGACACGTAGAGAACTAAATATGTTATAAATGGGCATAAACGGAGCCTCATTGAGTTTAATAACTTTGATAAAGAAAACTGTAATGCTTTTTCTATAAGTCGGTCTTCCATTAAGAATATATTAACATCTTGCTGCGGATAATTTTTCGTTTTTTATTTATTTATTTGATGAGGTTTTGCTTTGTGTGTCTAATCTGTCGGTGTCACACACCTTTATGTGGCTACTGGCTATTAATTCAATAAATTTAAATTGAATTGGAAGAATTAGTGTGGCTCATTATTCAATTATAAACCGTTGGGTAAGTAGTGGCAAGGGAGTTTCGAAACTCCGCTGTAGGACTGCATTTACGCACAATGGATAAAACGTCAAAAAGTGTTCGCCTTCCTGCCTAAAGGTAGTAAAAACATACACAAAGTAGCTAATTGGTGATTTAATAAAAACTAAAAGAAAAACCAATATATTTAGGGTATTTACTCTACATTAAAAAAAGGCGGCCGCCTTGGCTGAATAAATTGATGCGTGAGTCCCGTTCGGAAAATAAAATACTTCTAAAAATAATTTATTAACAAATATCCCAACAAAATATACTTATTGGTATATACATATGTTAGCTGGCAGGTATTTGCAGAAACGGTGTTCTAAAAACCTTTAAATGCAAGGGTTTAATAAAAATTTTATACATACATTTTTACATAGTATACAGGGTTTGATTGAAAAGTAATGAGCCTTCCCGCGCGGAGCGTCTGCCAAGCAATCAACCGAATCGGCTGGTAGGGGAAAATGATCGTTGGACCTTCCCCTTCCACTAGAAACCGGTCCCAGTTCGCTGGCAACATCGGTGCAGTCAACATCGCTCCGCGCGTGAAAGCTGTTTTAAAAGTGTGTTAAAATTTTGCTGGGGCGAAAATACAGCGATCGTTGGAGCAACGTTAATCGATAAAATTTTGCCTAAAGCTAAACAAAACGAGTACCGAAACCATTGGGCTACTCAAGGAGGCCTACGGGGACCAATCTCTGTCCAGTGCCCAGGTATAACGGTGGCACAAGTCGTTCAAGCCCAGCTTCGGCCCGACCTCGTCAGCAATTGGAGCCTTCATCACGACAATGCGCCGGCGCACAACGCCTTCCTCTTCACCTCTCCATTGGCCACCCTCCTTACAGCCCAGTCCTATCCCCTCCGGACTTCTTCTTGTTCCCGCACCTGAAAGGAAAGCTGAAAGGGAGGCGTTTCGACTCCATCGATGCGATCCAAAAAACTGTGACAGCCGAATTGAACGCGATTCCGGCGGATGAGTTTAAAAAATGTTTCCTGCAGTGGAAGGACCGCTACCAGCGGTGTATTGACGCTCAAGGGTCCTATTTTGAAGAATATTAGTTGTATAAGCCAAGAGGTTTAATAAAACTGCTTAAAAAAAATAAGGCTCATTACTTTTCAATCAAACCCTGTATATACCTAGATTTTATTGGCGGTTACATAAATTTTTTACTACACCAAATAGTTTTTTTATGAGGAGACCTTTCATAGCCGAAATACACTCGGAGGTTTGCCATTGCCTACCGAAGGGCAACCGGTATTAGAAACAACTTTTTCTAATATTAAATGTTTCATACCCGAAAACTCGAGCCCGGGCACTAGCCAATCGCGGTCGCGCACCAACGCTTTCGGCTACGGCGGCCGCAAACTCATTTTAATGATAAATATTTGAATAAAAGCCACAGAAATTTTCCCAAAACATTTTCATCATTTTGTGCGTCTTAAAGCTCTCAATTTAGTTTTTTGTTTATTATTTATAATTGCAGCTGCGTAAGCGATGTTCGTGATGTTCGCATATTCATCACTTTTGCATTTGTTGTGTGCAGAGTCTCTCCACCGTCATTCGCCTCCTTTCGGTACTTTAACAGCTTATCAGGAAAACGTTTTTCAGCTCAAAATAAACCTAATAATGAGAATGATTTTTGTATTTAAAAAATTTACCTTTATTCAGTATCTTTTTTTAATGCACATATTTTGCAGCAAGCCGAAAGCCCTGGCAGCTGGTGTTCCCTCTCTTAACGTAAAGAAATACTTTATAATTATTTTTCATTGAATAAATAAATAAACAAAATGCATTATGTAAGTATGTATTTTATAAATTGCTAAGTTCTTTGTATATTTATACCCACTACATATCATTGTTACCCTGTGTTTTAATCACCGCAGTATTTGCAGCGGTATTTTGTTGCATATTTTATATAATTGGTTAGCACCAGTCTTTCAATTATTATTGCTGTTGTTGCAGCTAAGTTTCGAATATCATTGATCACTAAAACTTATCCGTACGATAGTGAAGTTAGTTCACTTTTCGATCATTTAAAACGATTTTGTGGATTTTTTTATGTTTTCTGGGGTTATCGCCTCATTTGGCGGTTCACTGCATTGTGCGTCATCGGTGTCACTACACCCACGTTTGAAGTCACCAAACCATCGTTTTATTGTAGTTTCTGATGGAGTGTAGTTCCCATAACTCTCACGCCATTACTTCGGTTGAACCGTATTTTTCCCCATCTAAAATAAGTGTAAAATTAAAGCATGAAATTCTTGTTGATCCCTTGTTTTAAAAATAACAAAAGTAGTGTCACCCTTATACTCACCCAACTCATATACTGTGCTGTTCTAACACCACATCTACAACTTCTAAATGGATAAATGTAAGGGGAAAACGTGATTTACAGAATTTCAAAACCAAATTTAAGAAAAATTATGAAATTCAATAAAATTGTCTTACATCGCCATCTTGCGTAGAACTAATAAAAAACCAACCTGGGCGATGAATTCTTCGTACCAAAAAACTTTCTGAGAATATTTTTCAAAAACTGAAAAGCGCGCGCCAGACACAGGTTCTAGCGAGCGCATTGTGTGAAAGGGTGAAGCCCACCATCAACCAACTGAGTGGACCTTATCAGTGTGGCTTTAGACCTGGAAAGTCTACTATCGACCAAATATTCATAATACGGCAAATTTTGGAAAATACCCATGAAAGGAGAATCGACACACACCATCTTTTCGTCGATTTCAAAGCTGCATTCGACAGTACGGAATGGAGTTACTTCTATGCCTTCTTTTTTGTAGGCCTTTTTGCCCAAAAAAGTCGAATCTCTAAATTTTTTTTTTGTTTTATTTATTTAATTATAATGTACTATTTACATAGTAAGTATCATGAAATAAAAAAAATACCAAAGGGATATCAACACGCCTATTATCAATTTCAACGTGATCACGAAATTCTCCCGCAATTATTTACTCCGAATGAAACACAGTTTCGACAGTTTTTCGTAGCAAATTTATACGAATACTCACTTGTTCGTGGGAAGGCATAAAATATATGAAATTAAGTGAAATGTGTTATTAAATTGTTTCAAGTAGTCAAAAATGTAAGCAAAATTATTTCTTGGTGAGTGATGTATAATTTTGATGCAATTTTTGCAAAAGTCTCGTCCATCCACATACCGCAGTTATTACGAGAGATTGACTAACATGTTGTCGGATGGACCAGAATAAATTAAAATTAGTTTAGTTACACATTACGCTGGAAATCGGAAAGTTTGGCGAGGTCTGGTGATGTCACTCTACTTTTAAGGCTTGGACCAAGTGCATCCTCCACCACTTCAAGCACGTAATTAAACTGACATTTTTTCAATAGGAGGTTTTTAATGAAATAAAAAAAAAACAATTTGAATTTTATTTTTGTAAATTGAAATACACATTTTTTTCATAACGACTTGCGCTTGACCCTTCCTTTCAAGTGTGCTGGTAAGCATCTGTTTTATCTAGCTTTCTCTTCTACCAATAAGATTGGTTGTTGTACTAATGGAATCCATTTGAGCTTAATAATCCTTGTTTGATTAATTGTCTTTTTAAAATAGTGCTTTCTATGGCAATAATTATCAACGATGTAAACAAAAAGTTGGTATTACTAATTCGAGCTTAGTTCAAGTGGTTGGCAACACTAACTACATACAAAAACGTCGGAATTATAAGTAGGATTTTTCCTGAATTCGTTATGGGAGTTCCGTTTACCACGGAATATATAACAGGGCTGAAAATCTCAATCTGGCACACCGTGCGCGAGGTCATATATTTGCTATATTGTGAGACGCGAGTACAGGAAGGCTAAACACAAGTACAAATACTGGCACAATAAACACACAGTCATATGCTATGTGTTAACATATTTTGCTCCACTTTTCCAACTGCTAGGCCAGCGTGAAACAATTTCTTCATAAACAAATCAAACAAAGAAAAAAGAACCTAACTAAATCTAAACCAGTTATAAAGCTTAGTGAATAAATTCTAACCCTTTAGAAAAAAGTGTTAAATGTAACTAAAACGTTGTTGCAAAGTGTTTCGCCGCGTCAAAGGCATCAAAAACTTCAAAGCTCAAGCAGTAGTACAAAACACTTTTAGTGTTCCCGTGGTCGCATGGTTGGTCGGTGAGGCTTAAGTATAACTAAATACGTATAGACCCACATGTCAGCCTACAGGAAAAATCTGCGCTAGTGAGAAAAAATTGCAGTTTATGACTAGTATGTAGATAGTCAATTATAGGAAAGAGTCAATAGAAGTGAAGATTAATATCATTTAAGTAGCCAATGCAGCTCTGCTGGTTCCCTTTCTAGTAAGCCAATCGGGGAGTGGAAGTCAGAGTTGGTACTTCTTCTTTATTTGCAATTCGTTACCGAATGTAAACGAAAAGATATGAAATTAAATGCATAAAATGCAATGTGTAAAAATAAAATGCATGAATGGATATTTACGATAAAACGTGTAAATACAATTCTATAAATTTTTACAATATATGAAAAAGTAGCTCTGCTTCTATTGACGTGCATATATTGATGATAATTTATAATTTCTTTCTCCCGATGCCTTGATTTTCTTAAATCATTCCTTATGGAATAAGTTGAAGGGGATTTTACTTATAATTTCGGCATAGATGGCCGAGGCAGGCGATTTTTCTACGTTTAATGCATCTTAGAAGCTCTCTTTTGCTATTAACTTTTCGAATTACTTCAGAGGTAGAGTTTCGGTCGATCCAGGAAAGTTTAAATAGTCTTCTTAGTATCCGCATTTCGTAGGTTTCTATCCAATTCGTATCAGAAACTTTCATCGTCCCAGTTACCATGCCACACAACAAAACTGATAAAACATAACACCTCACAAAGCGTATTTTTCGACTTAAATTAAAATCATGGTTTCTTAGTGCTAGTACATGTAGAGAAAAATCCCTCCTGTAGGGATATAATGAAAAAAATTGAGCATGGTCAAAAAAGGACAGCTTTTCATAAGTTAACACTAAACCTACCGGTATTTTATGTATTCCTATTCCTACCAATGTGGGTCAAATGACCCGTCTTTAAAATATTATATATATTATTAAGATCACATATATTTCTCGGTAAAAGAATTAGCAAGAGAAGAGTAAATCTTGAAAAATACATTCGACGATTTAATAATGTTATTTCTAAGAACTTCTGACAAAAAGTTTAAAATGGGTCATTTGACCCGTCCATGGTAGGTTTAGTGTTAAATGAGCTACTCCATACATGAGACATATGTATATAGATATATACACATAAGCGACATTAGTTTGAAAGCATTAAATTTGTGCTAATGGCTAGATGAAGTTGTCTGCTTATTTACATTTTAAGCACATGACTTTCTTTGTTAATTTTTTTTCCAATTTCGCTTTATCGAAACATTTCTGCATTTATTTTAAGTATTTTACATGTGAAGATTGAAGATTGAAATATTGAAATTGTTTTTTTTAAATTATTTCCATTAAAATTTCAATAATTCAGCAATACTAAAACTAGCTACATTTAATTGGAAAGAAGTTAGAGATTTAAGAAGTAAAGACACGAAACTTAATAAAGCACCAGTGCTTAAGTATTGAAATTAAAAAACAAACAAGCAAATTGTGTTGACATTGGTTTATGAGTTTTATTTAACAATCCTGTGATCGTCCTCTGGGGAATTACAGAGAGATGTTTTATTTAAGAAACAAGCGCAGCCTACTGAAGTACCATCCGATATGGCATTATAACGTTCTCAATGCAGTTTTAAGAACTGAGTATTTTTTCGTGCAATGGAAAATATCCCAAATTGTCCTCATACTAAAGTCAGGTAAGGCTCCAGATATGATTTCCTCCTATCGGCCAATAAATCTACCACCTGCGTTATCAAAAACTTTTCTTAATAAGGCTCAAACCGATTATTGCACAGAAAAACTAATTCCTACACATCAAAATTTCGCCAACACCAGTCAGCCATTGAGCAGTCAATTCTTTCCATAACTTTGCTAGAGGAGCGCTTGAAGAGAGAGAATAATGCGCAGCTGTCTTTTTACACATAACACAAGCATTTCATAGAGTCTAACATGCAGGCCCTCGTCTTTCTCTGCTATCACCAGCTGGTACCGCATCGAATACTTTCAGAGCCGGAGCGTTTGTATCCAGTCGGACGATATGCCCAGCCAGCGTAGCCGCGGGATCTTTGTTCGCTGCGTTACGTCTATGTCGTCGTAAAGCGCACACAGCTTATCCTTCCACCGCCTGCGATATTCGCCGTTGCCAACGTGGGAAGGTCCCAAATTCTTCCGTAAAATCTTTCTCTCAAGCACCCCAAGCAACGCTTCATCGGATATTGTCATCGTTCACGCTTCTGCGCCATACGTTAGGACGGGCATGATGAGAGCCTTGTAGAGTGTTAGTTTTGTTCGCCGAGAGAGGACTTTACTACTCAGTTGCCTACTTAGTCCAAAGTAACACTTGTTGGCAAAAGAGATTCTACGTTGGATTTCCAGGCTGACATTGTTATCGGTGTTAATGCTGGTCCCTAAATAAACGAAGTCTTTTACAACCTCAAAATCATAACAGTTAACAGTGAGTGGGTGCCGATACGCCAGTGCGCTGACTGTTTGTTTGATGACAAGAGGTACTTCGTGTTGCTTTTTGCCTCTTTATCCAGTTAGGAGAAGGCAGAACTAACAGCGTGGTTGTTAAGGCCGATGATGTCAATCTCATCGGCATACGCCAACAATTGTACGCTCTTATAAAACATTCTGCCTGAGCGATTAAGTTCTGTGGCTCGTACGATCCTTTCTAATATCAGGTTAGAGAAGTCACACGACAGCGAGTTACCCTGTCTGAACCTCGTTTGGTATCAACTATGAAGTTACTAGTCTTCACGAAATTGAAGCAGGTGCACCTCAAGGGAGTTTTCTAGGATCAGTCCCGTATTTACTGCCGATCTACACTTGATGTTGTAATTGTCAAAATTAGGATTGTCTCCGCTGCTTCAGCTCTACTGCGCCCAACCTTGACAAAGTGGTTGAACAAGTTTCGTATAAAAGCCAACCAAACCAAATCAGTACAGATAACTTTCACTACAGAGTCCAGATACTCATGTTCTCCAGCAACTTTGAATCACTGTGAAATACTTTAAGCTGATCAGGTAAAATACCTGGGTATTCAACTCGATAGATAGACACATGGTTTCCCCATACTATATTCTTCAAGCGTAAGCAACCAGGTTTAAACCTTCGCTCACTTTACAGGCTACTCAATCAAAATGCGTTATTAGTGGATATCAAAATTTTCATCTACAAATCTGTACTCAAGCCAATATGGACATATGGGATTCTAATATGGGGCTGAGCTTCGAAATCAAACATAGAAATTCGTCGAAGGTTTGAAGTACTACGCATAGGTACAAATGCACCATGGCAAAATAGCGAGGTTAGTTATAAATAAAATGTTTTGCAATAACAGGTGTTAGGTGTTAAACAGGAAAGACGATTAAAGATTTTTTACGAAACCATTGATCTTTTACGGGAAAAGATTCCGGACCGTGTTATCTCTCGAAGAGGTCATCACAATTGGCCACCGAGATCTTGTGTGATTTAACATCTTGTGACTTTTTTCTTTGGGGCCACGTGGAAGAGAAGGTATACGCCAACAGCCCAGGGTCGATTCAAGATCTCAAAGATGGAATTCGTGAGGCTATCGAGGACATAGGGCAGCCACTTTGCAATTCGGTTATGGAAAATTTCATGAAAAGGATATTGTCCTGGTCGTGGTGGTCATTTGCCTGATGTTATTTTCTACTATTAACGGCATACCTTTCTCTTTACAATGAAATAAACATCCGATCATTTATATTAAAAAATAGCATTTTTCTTTGAATATCAAAATAACACCTCTTAAGGGTGAAAAGAAGAAAGAAAAAGAAAAAAACTCTTAAACAAATGAATGCCTGAAATTTCTATTGTTGTTAAGTAAGTATATAAAAGCAGGGGTACCTGTGCACAAGACATTCAATCTTAAGTTGAATGTGTGGACGTTTCAACAGTGAACGTACAAAGTGATATCAAGTGATTAAGTATTGAAATTAAATGAGGCAAGCAAGTTGTGTTGCCATTAGCTTATGGGTTTTATTTAGCAATCCTATGCTCGTACTCTGGGGAATTACAGAGAGATGTTTTATTCAAGAAACAAGAGCAGCCTATAGAAGTACCATCCGAAATGGCATTATTGCGAAACGCGTGGCCTTTCCTGCATGGGGCGCATATAAACTATTCGGGAAAAAGTGATGAATAGGAGTACATCTTGTAAGTATGTTTTCAAGTTACTACGCATAAATATACTCACCTATGCGCTTATTTATAAAGTTATATAAAAAATATTTCCATAAATACTCGTTTACATGCAATCATGTTCACATACATACATACATATATACTTATGCATCTGTAAAGCTCACTTTTTGCAAATATCCTACATTTACCCGCCACTCCCATGAACTTATAACTTACTTGTGGAATTGTTAGTTCTGCAACTTCTTTATGTGCGACTGCTTTTGTTCCAGCACTTCCACTCCCACTATATTCACATAACTTCATTTGCAATGCCAGTGCATTATATTGTTTCTGTAACACATAACAGCGCATATGCATGCTTATGCGTATTCCTTTGGATGAGGAACTTCTCGTATAAGTAGTTCACCTGATATTTTTATTTTCTAGCTGCTGTGTTTTATTTGTTTGCTTTCATTTTTACTTGATTCTTTTGTTGCGGTTTCGACGTAAAAGACTTTGTGGCATGCTACTGTAAAAAGGGGTGCAATTCAACATGGAAATATTCAGGTAGTGGCATAATTCATGCGTACATATTTACGTAAACGTAGATATGTTTTATTGATTTTAATTTTTTACGGTAGGAAGCGAATTTTCACTTAAGTTGATTACATTTTCGATTATGAGTTTGAGAAAATGGATTTCCTACAAATTAATACTTTATGATCTACCTTAACGACTTTTGTATAAATACCCTCTATGCCACAAAGCAGCTGAATTTTCACAAATAGAAACCAGTGGCCTATATTTTATAACAAATATTACTTTCGACCTCTGCTTAGATATATAATTTAGCATGCCTTTATTAAACGAGTTATGTATTTTTTAGGAATATTAATTATGAATTTCAAAACCTTCAAAACTCTTCCAACCAAAGCTGCTTAACAGATCCTGCAAAATTACGATGTATAAATCTGTGATCCAACCAGTTCTGTGCTACTGATCAGAGTCGTGGACATTAAGTGAAAAGGACAAAACCAGACACCAAATATTTGAAAGAAAAATTAAAAAAAATGTTCGGAGCAGTCAAAGACAGCAGCGATGCATGGCGCATAAGATGGAACCATGAACTGGACCAACTAATAACAGGAGAATATGTTGTGCGTTTCTTCAAAGCCCAAAGAATCAGGTGGTTAGGTCATATCACTAGAGTAGACCCTACGAAAAATAATTGACGTTAAAATATTTATGACGAAAGATGGATAGACAAAGTGAAGGATGACTTGAGGAAGCTCAATGTAAGAAACTGCCAGGACTCAACCATAGATCGGGTTAAATAAAATGAAAATAAAGATGGATTGCCGAACTGGAGGATGACATGAGGAAGCTCAAAGTAAACAACTAAACGGAATCAACAAAAAATTGGATTAAATTAAGATATTTTATTCAGCAGATCAAAGCTTACACAGAGTTGTAGAGCCAAACGATGAAGATGATTAATTATGAATGGCTTCAAACACAATTCATGGCACATGGCATAGATGAAAGACACAGAGTACCAACTAAGGTGTACACCGTAAAAGGTTCAACGAAATAATTTGCCTTTTGTCAGAATTATACTACCTGACTTGCACTTTGAGTTCATTAAGCCATATGTTTATATTTATTTGCAATATATAAAGAAAATCCATCTGCTTGTATTCATTGAAATTTCCTGTAGAACCTTATACAAGGTAGCGCAAAATTATTCCTATTTTTTGCTTTTGAATGATTGTTTCATTAAATAAAAAAAACCTTCCAAAATAGTGATTAATTTTGCGTCAACTTTTCGAGTAGAAGCATATCCCTCCCCTCTACTCATGTAAAACTTAATGGGTATGCAACTTTCACTTTACTGATTCTTGTTTTCAACGCGGTGGCAGATGTTATGGTTGTGAGGGGTGTTAAATACATATTAGGAGCCCTATTTATCTGCACTTTTTCTTAATTTTATACCTTTTTGAAAAACCAAAAAATTTACAGCGGCTCACGGATAATATTTAAGAAGAAATTCATAACTCTGGCTGCTTATCTGTACATATAGTGACGGTATATTTGCGAAATCTTATAGGTCCTGAAAATTTATTTATGGGGTTGATAGTAGTCAAAGGCCCGAAAAACTGATGATTTTCAATATTTTTTTTGCTGGTCGATTGCTTAAATTTATAAAAATAAAAACATAGCATTAATACATCATGTTTCGACTTGACTTTTCAAAAAAAGAAAAAAAAGCTAATAATTGCACAAATTATTTCACCCTTGCGGTGATCATCACAAGTCCTTGGAGATTCATCTAAAATCAATCGGACAAGAGATATTAGTTTTATTAATATATAATCTTGTGCCGGATCGAACGTTTTTTTCAAAATTATCAATATGGCGGCCTCAGGAAATATTATCAGATTTTCGAGAAAAACACGAAATATTCGAAAAAAAAATTCTTCGATCAGGCACGACTTTTTTATGTTTTTCAATTTATAATAAATTATAATTAATTTGAAATTTTCAATTTATATTTTATTGAAATTTATTGAAATCTACCAAGCGGTTTTTAAGTGACAGTGAGCACCAGTTCAAAAAAAATAGTTTGGAGAAAAACGTATTTAAAGTTTTGTTATCGATTTGTGTAGAGTTATACGAATTACTTAATTACTTAAACTGTGTCATCTATTCCTGGGCCATATAATAGTTCTTCAGCCGTCAATGCAGTTTCCATAATATTGATTTGTTATTGCCTACGTAGCATTCTACCTTCTCGAGTGTTATCGTTAGCGCGCTTATCGGCCACTCAGGGCCAAGTTCTTCAGTGCCGCTACAGTAAATGACTCACCGATATCTTTGGCGTTATTGAGTTCATTTAAGGTTCGCGCAGTGGGTGCATGTGTTCAATTGCACATGACATACGCCAAAATGGAACAAATTCCTAACAGGTATATTAAAAATATCAGAACAATCAAAGCTCACTTGTTAGCACATTTGGCACACAGGAACGCGACAAAAGTATTCTTCTACTATGAAATGATGTTAAATTCACCAGGTGACATCGAATTGTACGGGAGCAATGGCCCGGAAAAGTTCAGCGTAGCATAATGTTAAAACCTTTTTTATTTGAGTGGCTTGAAGAGGAAGCCAGGTAAAATATTCTGCTTTCTTTCTAAACCGGGTTTAACAAATGCTATATACAACGTTTTGAGAGTTTAAGGATCTGAGACAATATGTATATAATTACGCCGTATCAAGGCTAACATAGCGTAAGCTATGAATTTACTAGTACTAGTATATGGTTACTGAATGTGAGTTTAGCTTGGTCTTTAACTTGGCTCTGAAATGTGATAGGTATTTACTTTTCTTGAAAAAAAAGACTTGAAAGCATTTGTCTGTATTCAAATATTGTCGATTTTTCTCGCACCAATAATAAACTCTGTCTATGTCGAATTGCAATAAAACTGAGTCTTCAACATTCGATATAAATTTCACAGTATCGCAAAAGAGAACACTTCCGTGTTAGTCAGTAAAGGTATCTCGGGTTGTGAATGCAGTAGTTGCCAGCATAATTGCGCATGGAAACGATTGCATAAAGCTTTCAACTATCAATAGTGAATAAAAGCAAAATAGTTGTGAGAAATTTTCGACAACTTTTGGTGTAATGGCTTGTACCTCTTTAGGGATACTGAAAACAAAACTCCATGGAAATTAACCAAGAAGGTAAATCTACTCGGAATGTTCAGCCACTTTTGTTACCAAAGAAGTGTTGGCAAGTGCGTCTGAAATTAAAAAAAAATCAATGCGTTTTTGTGCTCATTGGTGACAGCGGATATTGAATTGAGGCATGCCTCCCGACCTCGTACCACATTCTGGTAAGGAAGAAAACTATAACAAGGTTTTGAAAAAAGAAAGAGCAGCAATTTTTTTCGACAACTGAAGCGCCGGCTTTTTATCTTGTGTTATTACGTTTATCGCGTGAAATTGGAAAGTGCGCCCTTCCAAGCATAAGGTAATCAATTTGCACACTTATTCAAACTTGGACTCGTACTTGGTAGAATAGTCTTCGTTTTAATGAAGTAATTTGTTATTCCATGTCTTCCAATGTCTAGCTATATTTAGAGACCTATATAGGCGAGCTGGTTACAGTAGAAGAACATTTGAAGCTAATATTTTATTAACTGCCATTAATGATAGTTTCGTTGTTAATTTAATTTTTACGGAACACAGGGTTACCACGTAAAAAAGAATGTTGTCCTATTCACATTAGTATAGACACTCTCATCATTTTTCGGCTGCATGCAAACTTATGCTGCAAATCTTGCGTGATGTCATCTTAACGAATAATAGTGGTTAATAATAATAATATTAAATTCAAATTTGATATTCAATATGCAATTCACCACCAAGTCAGACATTTAAGATTTAAATAATAGTAGTAGTACAAAATTAAGCCAATTTCACAGTATTGCTAATTTTTCTAGCAATTTGTGTCTTTCCGACCATCCATCCGACCGACCGTGGGCACAACAGCTTGATTAAATGATGAAATTTACATATTTCGTATCTGAAGCATAGAAAGCTAAATGCCTAAATTAGCAAATGTAACTCGTGCCATTTTAGTGAATTCTGGTATACCTCAAAGTAGCAGTTGGTCCGACTGATTTTTACAATCTTCATTAACGATATACTAGACGTTTTCAGGCTAGCTAATTTCGGACAAATATTTGTGTACTTGACCAATGAGCTAGTTTGAAGCGAGGTCTAGTAGAGTTTTGGTAGCAACGATGGCTTATCGTTAACCTTTTGTAAACGCAAAATTGTAGCGTTTTCACATACCTAAGTTAAATTTTGATTACCATCGGAAATGCGACATTTTCGCTGTCAACTCTAGATACAGATTTATTAAAAGGAACTCGCAAAAATTCATTAGCCCGCTGAACCCAAAAAGTAGTTTTTTATGCCCACTAATATCTATTCGTAAGTACCCAATGATCACCGCAAATTCCAATCGATTGGAGGGAATTAAAAAAAGAAAAATAAAAAAAAAACGCTGATTCTCTTCGCGGAATTTTTAAACATAATTCCATCACACACCCAGTTTTAGGGAAACGGGTGAGTCTCGATATATATAAATATGTATAATTGGCGCGTTCACCCGTTTTGGGTGTTTGGCCGAGCTCCTTCTCCTATTTGTAGCGTGCGACTTGATGTTGTTCCTCAAATGGAGGGACCTACAGTTTCAAGCCGACTCCGAACGGCAGATATTTTTTATGAGGAGATTTTTCATGGCAGAAACACACTTGGAGGTTTGCCATTCTTAATTTTGGTGTTTTCACCGAGATTCGAACCGACGTTCTCTCTGTGAATTCCGAATGGTAGTCACGCACCAACCTATTCGGCTACGGCGGCCTCCTACTTATTATAGGGCTAAATTAACCGAAGCGCATCGTCCTTATGAAGAAGCAAATCCAAGGCATCAGGTTCCTTTACATCTATACAGAAAAGAAATGGTTCTGCAAAGGGAATTTATAGAATGCAAGTCTGTAAGCTCGACAAGTTTGCACCAGAATAACGTTACGTTTCTGAGGTTATCATAAAGCCTAATTGATCGCATTAACACCACCACGTTGCATGACATATTTAGAGTCGCTTTGGGATGCAATAGGATATGAGATTTTACAAACAATTTGCCGCGATGAGAAGTTCTATACATATATTAGATATTACCTATATAACTACATATTTCCATATGCATTAGTGTACAATATCTGAATGTTGCACGGTACAACGTCGAAAGCACTGGCAGGCGGGATGTCAAGTGCAAAGGGAATATGCAAATTGTGCTTTAGTGTGGGTTGTTGTTACTATGTTGAATTTGCTAAATTGCAGCTGCTACCAGTGTTGCTGATGTCATTGGGAGAGTGGCTATAAAATGATTGGAGTATGCATCAAAATAAAGTTATTACAGACATTAAGCAGCACCTGCACACACATGTACATATGTGGCAACTCATGCCATAACAAACTAAAGCAATCAACACTAACTTGTGGCAGAAGGGGCAATAAGGCGGTGGTAGTTGAATGGATTTGAATGACTGGTGCAATGACTGCATTTCCTTAGTGTGTTTAGAGACCGTTAACAGGTGGAGTGGCAGTGCCAAAATAGCCATCAAGCGTACCGAGTGCGGTTATAAAACACTTGCCTTATCCAGGTGCATAATCGTAATTACACATACAAACATTTATCTTGAAACATAAATTTTGTGCGCCTTCAAGTATGCTATGTTCTACTACAATTCATGCAAACAATGACTTGGGAAAGCAATAAATTTAACAGAATGCATACGCCTATTTTAAATGGAGAATATAGACAGGTAAATACAAATCATAAGGGAGGTGACCGGGGTCTTCTGTATCCAGTAACGTACACTAAAGAAGAGGTGAGTGTGTCTTACAGGCAACATGAAGTAAATGGAAAACAGCAGTGCCAGTGGACACGGCGTGTCCGTTAAGCAAAGCAAAGCAAAACGGAAGTAGCCACCAAATCAACTGTACTTGCTGCGTGGTTTTGAATTGAAACACTGATTGCGCAGAGCCATATGGTGCCTAAAATACCAAACGCAGATTTGCAAAGCTATACTTTAAAGCCAGTTAAAAACATAAACGAAAACTTTACAACTCAATTTCATTTGCATTAGTCGGTTGACTGTTAAAGACCTTACTGATATGATCGGAATATCAGAAGGATCTGTGAAAACCATTTTGAAAGTCCATTTGGGCCTACGAAAAGTCAAATCTCGTTTGGTACCGAAAACTCTCAATTTCTTGGAAAAAGTCGTCGCGTTGATGTGTGTGAAACAATGCTTTCAGACTATCAGGACAAGCCCAAATGCATCATTACGGGAGATGAGACTTGGATTTATGCTTACGACCCTGAAACAACCGACCAATCAAGCAAACATCGTGCTAAAGGCGAGGCCAGACCGAAAAGAGCACGTCAAAGTCGTTCAAAAATAAAGGTCATGATGACAGTTTTTTTCGATTTTCGTGGTGTAGTGCACTATGAATTCCTTCCACCTGGCCAAACTGTTAATAACGAATATTATTTCAGCGTTATGCGTCGTTTACGTGAAGCAATTTGTCTAAAAATACCAGAATTATGGGCCAACAACTCTTGGTTTTTGCATCACGATAATGCACCGTCTCACACTGCACTCGTTCTTCGTGACCATTTCGCCAAAAACTCCACGCATATCGTTCCGCAACCACCGTATTCGCCTGATTTGGCTCCGTGTGACTTCTGGCTATTCCCAAAACTCAAGAGACCACTCCGGGGAACGCGTTTCGAGTCGATTGAGGAGATAAAAGCTGAATCGAAGAAGGTGCTGATGGCTATACCGGAAATGGACTATTTGGCATGTTTCGGGGATTGGAAAAATTGTTGGCATAAGTGTATTTCATCGACAGGGGATTATTTTGAAGGGGATGAAATTGATTTACAAGAATAAATAAAGATTTTTCGTTTTACAACCAAATTCACCTTACTTTTTGCCCACAGTATATATGTATATGGTGGCGTCAAATAACTTACAGGGACGGGCTTGCATAGTGGGCGAAAAGTAGTACCGGTTTTCATTACTTAAGATTACAAAATTATTATTTATTATTTCAAATTATTATTACCAAAACAATAACTATTTTACTTTAGTACTGCAGCCGAAGCAAGTTATAAACACAAACTTAAACTCTTTGATATACGAAGTGCACATCTGTGTTTACTTTTCCAAATTTGGTAGGGCTGGGGGCATCTCAAGACGTTGTTCTTAAGAGACAATATTTTTTGAATTTATTTACTCTAACAAAAAATCCTGGCTGCTTTGGGGCTTCCCGGACTGATGGACTATGCACTCCCGCCTACACTTGCCATTACAGCGTTTACGACCCTCCTACCTTCAAGGGAAGAGTGGGAACATCTGAGGATCTTTGTCAGTTTGCGGCGAGTCCGATCTACTGTAGTATCTTTCAGGCTGAACTTACGGCAACAATGAAAGCCGCGACCATTATTACAGTCGTGATAGCCAAGTGGCGATAAAATCCCTCAGAAAACAGTCGACAACCTCCACGGTAGCCATGAAATGCCGCACATATCTTAACGAGATAGCTGTGTCATTTCATCTAAAGGTAACATGAGCTCCTGGCAATCGCGACATTGAAGTCGATAGAGCCGATGAACTAGCGAGACTCGACACCAAGTTGACGAATGAGCTATGAGCCTGAGTGCTTACCACAGGACAACAGCTTCAACCTAACCTACTCTAATAAAGGCGGAAACAAAAAAATCATATAAAAAAATTTCCATATACTATGCATCACCTTAGCGTGTAGCCGTAGCCTCCATTTGATATGAACTTGCAATCTCTCCTTTGTTCTTAATTTTCTTATTTGCTTAACTGTTGTAATTCTATATTTCCGTTTTCAAGTACCTGAAATTCCAACAAGTAAACAACAAAAGTAATGATTTCCAACCACGTCTTCGATTTCGTTAAAATTTTGCCCATTGACTTTATTCATGTTGGTAATAGGTGCAAGAAATGGGCTGGAAAAATTTTTTGAAGTTTGTTTTTATTATTTAGATAAGGGTTAATTAAATTCAGAACAGATATTTATGATATTAATTCAAAACAAAAATACAAATTTTACTATATTTAATATTAAAGAGGGTAGTTAAATTAGCTTAACAACCTAAGAAACCATTAAATTACTAAAAATATATACTCGTATGAGTTAAAATTGAATTTTACAAACATTAATAATTATGAAACTAAAATAACAAATGATTAAGAAGTATTCTTTGGTTTTCTTATATAGAAAGTAAAATCTTAAAGAAACATTTTAAAACGACGAAATTTTCTGCAGGGAAGTTTAAACTGAATTCTTTCTAGAAGAACTGGGCAGACAATTTGGCAATTTAAGAGATCAAAGGTAAATTAGTTTACCTGAAGGATGCCTCTGATGCTTAATGGAAAAAGACTAATCATTCGAGTTCGAGATTCGAATGTTGGTTTTGTTGAAATAATTTGTATATTTTAGTTACATGGCAACTTTATTTCGTTCTCTTTAGACCTTCTGTCCTTCAGCCTTTTCTCAAGCTTTTGCATGCAAGTAGGCTTTGCATATCATTCTTGCGTTTTGATGTTACACTAAAAGGTTTCCGGTCTGAGAAAATTAGTGAATGTTGTGCGAAGATTTTCCCAAAAGTTAAAGAGCTGACAACAACCAAAAAGGTTCCTCACAAGATGTGCTAAGACCTTATATAAGTCAAAACTTTCTGATCTAGTTAGCATAAATGGGGTATCGTTGAAAAGGTTACAAGTTAGTGACTAACTTTTCACAAAATATGTTTAAAAAGGCTCTACTTTCCTATATTCAAAGTTTCGTTCCTTAATTCCAAAATTTTTCGAACTAAACAATAATCATTAAAAATACTGAGAAATTCTTTTTTAAATAAGATATTTTTCGAGGTAGAGTCTCAAAAGCTTCAGAAGTTGTAACTGTTTGAAGATACACTACCAAATCAAAAAATAATACTGCCAACTATGTGTATGAACTCTGCCAGTTTGAAAGTATGAAGTTATATCTCCTTCAATTTATGACCCCGCGAGCAAACACTCTCATATCTCACACATAAATGCATATGCCGGTCCTAAAATTAATTATCCACTTTTGTTTTTAAATAAAAAAATTGTTTGATTAATGGAAATCTTTATTTTTACCTTTACGCGCTCCATTACATACTTGTATGTCTGTATACTGCAGCTGTCTAAGTTCATAAATGTCAAATATGATTGACGAACGAAGCTATTTGCAAAAATTATAACTTTTTGGATGGGATGATGAATTTTGCACCTTGTATATGCGAATCTTTCATTGTTCGACAAAATCCTGGAAATCTTCTTCTGTCACCTTCTACAGCCGAGGTCGTGACTTTCCCTCTCATGGCTTCTACGAAGTAATATTTTTCTTTAATACAGATTTTTTCTAAAGAAATATGTGGAAGCTGAACTTCCACTAAGGTGGATAAGCTATTGCTGGAATAAAGCGATGGTCTTTGAAACTTTGAATGTCCTTTAAAAAATTTAGTTGCCGAGATAATTCAATAATTAGTATGCGCCAATACTACAAAAAATTACTAAAATTCATCACCCTTCTGGAACATTTTTAATACTTGCACATGGCATTGTACTTCAATCATATTTGACACTTGTGAACTACACTGCTGCAGTTACAAACACACAAACAGTTGAGCGTGTAAAGATAAAAGGAAAGATACTCATCACTCGATTTATAATTTTTTTTTAGAAAAATGCTATACAGAAACAAAACTGGATGAATAATCTTTACATACTCTATTGCTTCACGTGCTTAAATCATTATTCCAAGATAGCTTTCATTTTGCACGGTGTTTTACCATAAATTCTCTTGAATCAAGGCAACTGAAATTTTAAAGGATCCACAAAAAAAAAACAAAAAAGAAAAAAAATATAATTTTAAACTTTTCAAATTAATTCAGATTATAAGTAAATATGTGGAGTTTGGTAGTTTAAACGTGTATGTATATGTGCGTAAATACATTTTTTTATATACAGAATTTACCACCCCTGCTGAACCGCCTACGCAGAGGACAAAAACATAACTGCATCCCAAGACATAATGCCGCGAAATATAAAGGAAATGAAATGCAATAACAATAACGGCAAAGGACAAATAATACAATGCATGAATAAAAAAAGAATAAATTGAGAAGAAAAATGTACCGTCATAATAGCAAAGGCTGTGCCAAGTGTTAACCAGACAACAGCCCCTACAATAACTCAGCGCAGACCAAACAATTACCTCCAGAACAATTCTACCAACTGCCGCCATCCACAGCTCGCATTTTTTGGTTCTTTTTTTGTTTTTTGTTTGCATCGCCGCAATTTCACTCCATTTCACTGTTATTGTGCTGCCGTAGCGTTGCTGCACCGTTACACGTAATCCTAGGCAGCCGATGCCGACAGCAATGCGAAAATCGATTGGATTCCCAGTTGCGCCACGGCTTTATTTCATCGTTCCTGTTCCATTTCTTTTTCCTCGCTTGATTGTTGTTGTTTTGGTTGTTGTTGCAGACCTTTGAACAAAATAAACTCCATGAAATTATGTGCTTGCACTATTTTTCAGAGCGTATGCGAATGAAGTGCACTGCAGGAACACTTGCATACTTTGCCACACTCGCAACACTTGCAACACTTGCACTCATTCTCACTTTGCGTGCCAGTTTTGTTACATTTAAACCATGCGATTATTTGCAGCCGTCAAGTGGATTGTGTGCACTCAATGTGCTCAGCTCTGTGCGGAGTTGTTTGACGTTTCCTTTAATTTCTGTGTTGCAATTGTGATTGATCGCTGACACGCTTTACTGCTGTTGCAGAACAACAACAATGAAGACGGCCGTGTCAAGATAATTATTATTATTTACGTCATTCTTGTGCACCGTAAATTATTCAGCAGGGAACTTAATATGAAATTACGTTGTAGGATTCAAGGAAAGCCTGAGCTAAGATATTTTTTTTTGTTACATACGAGTCTTGAAAATTTAAGTTAGTACTATAATTAAATATTCAAGTTTTTTGTACTTATCCAAAAAATCGTTTCTGGCTACATTGCGATTTTATAGAATTTTTTACTACCGATCTAGAAATTTCATAGAATAAGATGCGTATAAAAGATGCAAACCGGTACTCAAATTTTCTTAATGCATCAGATTGTAAAGAGATTGTTCTGGCAGTGCCTACTGGTATGCCAAAAAGTAATGACAGCAAAAACACACGCAGCGCTTAGAGCCAAGTTTCAGGCACTGGGTACAAGTTAGGAATATCTACGAAACGCACACCTTTTTCAGTATGACGATCAAAAGGTCCTCAGCGCCGTCCAAGTTTGAGGAACCACTCTTACTATAGCTGTTCACAACCGGGTAGTTTGGACAAGACCAGTCACTTTTGCCTAATTTTTTCAGCTTGAAATGAAGTGGCCGAACAAGTTCTGCCAATCCAATCTTTGCCTGCTCCCGCATAAAAAACTACGTCAAAAGAACTTTTTTTTTAATTTTTCACGAAAACTTGTTGTCTTTTTAAGAAGGAAGACATGGTTGGACGGGATGGTTTTGCCCTATTTCGGGTATAGGAAATCAATCTGCATCACTAGTTTTTAAGTTTTCTGCACACATTCATATTAACAAATTTTGTCTCTTAACTTTCCGCAGTTTTTGGTAACTGTCCAAGTGACGTCAATTGGACACCAAATAAGATTTACACATCCTGCAATAACAACTTTGTAAATTGGTGAAAAAATGTATACGAAACACAACGCTTCAGGTAGAGAAAACATCTAGAGAAACGAAAAATAAAGTGGTTAGTAAATATTGTCAAGTATCACAGCATGGATTCCAAGTCGTACCCATAAACTCACGCTTTGTCTCCAGTATGATGCATTTGATGAATGTTAGGTCGGATTCAGTCTACGAAATTATGCCTTTGACGATGTCGACGCGGTCCCTTTTTTTACTAAATTTGCAGCAACTCGGCGCAAATCCGAATCATTAACTACACTATCCTGAACAGATCCAGAAGCAATATTTAAGTTCTCTACAAGTTCCCTGCTGATTAATTTTAAATTATTGAATAACTTTTCTTTCACTTTATTGATGTTTGTTGCGATGTTGACCACCTGACATTACGTTCGTCTCCTAGATGGGCTCACGAACTCTTCTGAAGCATTTATGCCACTCGTGAGCGGCTGTTTTCTTAAGATTATCATTACCGAAACTGTTTCCCAACAAGTCTAAGGTTTTCGCACCATTGAATCCACTTTTGATGCAAATTTTAATAAAGACTCGTTGTTGCAAATTCAAACCTAATTCTAAAGCTGTAGAAAATCGAAAAATCGAAAAAAGATTTACTGAATACAGCGTAACAAATGTCAAGCAATGGCGATAACAAAAAAAAAATCACTCAAATCAATTGACTCTTCTGGTGGTTGTTCCGAGGACTATTTTATAAAGGTGATATCTAAAATGTAAGCATCACATAATTTCTTATGTTAATTTACCCTTAGAATGTGTGAAAGGGTGAGCACTTTAACTCCAAAAAAAAAAAAAAAAATTCTGACGTAGGCGCATATACATATAAATTTCTTATTTGTCATCGCTACTATTTTTGGTATTTTTTGTGCAACACAACATAATTTAAAGAAAATGGTTTTTATAACCGAAGATAGCCACACCATTTTTAGTATTGAAATAAAAACAACCTTTTGTAGTTTAACACAGATTTTTTTCTTTTTAATTTATATTAATTATTTTCGTTCATATAGGATTTGAAATCATCTCTTCCAAATCATAATATAAACTATTAAAATTACTTAAGCTATTAATGGTTTAACTTAAAATAAGTTTTATTATAAAGATAGTTTTACCATAAATGAAAATGTAATTATTTAAATGCACTGATGGCGCAGATGGTAGTACAAACACATACATACATACACATTACTTATGACAAGAACTCTCATTTTGTTGCCCATAGAGAAATAAAATATTGTTCTTATGAAGGAAATGCCTTTAGCTCACTCTCATTTCACTTAAATACTAAAAATAATTAACATATTATTAATTAACTGGAATAATTTCATTTAAATATAATCGACATAATTGTACGCGAAAAGGCAAAAACCGTGTTCACTTACATAGCTACAAACAAATACTCATTATTTGAATTCATATTCATATTTATGTGCTTATAAGCGAGTGTTCAACTGTTTCAATACAATTTTACGGCCCTCGGTTTTGCTGCTTTTGTGTTTCATATATTTAACAATAGTTTGCTTGCAATAATAATCATATTTACCAACGACCGCTTTTATCTTTTATTGACCATTTGAAATTTAAATTACATTCATATTTACAACACTGAGTAATCAATTATTTTCATTTAATAAATGTTTTTTACAACTTTAATTAAAGTTTACTTTTTTTCAATACATTATTATTATTGTTGTTTTTTTTTGTTTTGTTTTTTTTGGTTAAAGCAGATCAGAATAGAGTTTAGGTTAATGATTCTGAGAATATCACATGTCAGTGAAAGGTAAAAAAATGTTCGTATGAAAGACACTCAGTTTGTTAGTCGGAAAGATTGTTGATGAAATTATGTGCATGAACATGCGAAGACTAGCATGAAAGACTATCAGGAGCAAAATTGTGAGAGTAACTTCGACTGCTACGGCACCGGGTACTCGGCAGCAAAATTCTGCTCATTCATTTCTTACGTTGACCCACGTTGATCACGTTGTTGATTTACTTGTATTTCGTATGCCACCAACAGAGTCTCCGTTTTTTTCGTAAACAAACCGTGACCCCGGTTAGGTCAGCCAATCAGCTGATCCTTCAAAATTGCCGTTTAACGGTCTGCTGCTGGCTACATTTCTGCGTTCTCTACATCGTGAATACTATGGCTATGTTCCAATGGCATGTAATTCGAAACACCTTTTGTAGTTCACTACCCCATTCATAACTCACTTCCCAATTACTGTTGAATTTCGTAATTCCCCATACGAAATTTTGAGAGAAAATTACCTCATTTATATGTATTCAGTCTCAATTGCCTTACGAGCTACGAACAAATCGTTTTCTTCACTAATTTTTATCCAAAACAAAAAAAAACCAAAAAGAAAAAGTAAACAAAAATAGAGAATCAAAGTGACTAAAAGTTGATAAATAACCAGAAAGTTTTTTTATGACAATGGAAGCAAATTGAGAAATTAAAATTAATTAAAAAAAATTATCATGTCGAGGAGGTTGCTGAACATCTTATGAATATAGAGTCTTAATAAAATAAAGCAAAATCTTAATTTTAACTCTCCTTTTTCTGTATCACCAAAATTCACAGCAAATAACAGTAATAAAAAGAATATAACAAGCACAAGAAAGACATTTTTGTACTAAAATTTAAGCCACAAAACCTTTGGTTTTATGTGATTTTTGTCACATAATGAAGTATGCCTTTACAGCTGAATATTCAAAACAAGACAAAGACAAAACTGGTCAAAATATTGATGTGCTATTGTGGGATGTGCCATTTGTAAAGGGTTTTTCAAAAATGACGCCTAGGTGTCAGTAGCGAATAACTGCTAGACGATAACTTTCTTATGTCATCCTTGACATTTCTTAAGTATATTGATGTAGAATTTTTGTTAAAATTATTGAAACTATAGTAATTACTTGAAATCGTTAACCTTTAAGAATGAAGGACCTAAGGAAATAATCATCTGAATAAGCCAGCAATTCAAAGTTTGGTGAAGATTTTCAAAAAACTTTTGATGTCGAGGATTGAAAAAGGACGGGAAGACAAGATTGGGGTTTTTTGAACAGTAAGGTCTATGTGAATAAGCCAACAATGATTGCAGAGCTGAAACCCAACATTTGGATCGAGGTTGCTGAGGTCAATGCAATAATGTGTCAGCGAGCCGTTGAAAATTTTAATTCTCATATCACAGCTGGTAGGCTCATGCTCATGGTGGAAATTTAAATGATGTCGTTTTTCACATATAATTTTTAAGAGCCATATTTTGAATAAAAATAGTAAAACCATAAAGAATCTAAATTTTTACATTTTTTATATTAAAACAGCATCTAGGCGCGTCTTTCGAAAGACCCTATAAATATTTATGTGTGCGAAACAAATTAGCAATCGCATCAGCCACTTGTTAATTTGATTGTCGCACAATAGTTCGAAGATGACCAAATTTTTGCGCGAAAAAGCATTGTTTATTTTTCAAGGTTGTATAACTTACAAAAATTAAAGTTAGTTTAAGAAAAAATTGTTAGTTTGAGCAAGTGCAAAAACTTAACTCACCAAATGAGTAGCAAAAATTAAAAATTAAATTTGTCCTCAAATTCATGATCACCGAGAGCTAACGCTTAAGCTATGTAAATTTTAGGAATCCGACAGCTGTCCATTTGGCAGCTCTTACAAGTTAGGGTCGGATTATGCATGCTTCGCACAATTTTACGCCCAACAAATCTAAATTCAACAGACTACTAATTTTTCTGAAGTTTTGCTAATTTCCAGATAATCAGGCATACATATGCAAAATGCATTCAACATATTTTCATCTGACAATTTAAAATGTACGTTACATCTTGTGTTGGAATGTTCGTACCAAACTCCGGCACAAGCTCATTCGTTTTTCTTTCCACACAGTGCGATTCAGGGAAGTTGTCGCAGCAAATGCTAGCAAGAGTTAAATGGCAATGAAGTTCACTCTTATCTTTTAAATCATGAATGACCGGTCTTACAACTACTTGCATTGACTTTCAAGCACAGAGCGAGTTAACAGATACCACACGAGAAAAGGAAATAAATGGGAAGTAATAGAATTTATAACGGCGCTATAAATGAAGAACGCATAAGTTTGCTTTGTTAAATGAAAATAATAATTTTAGTTAAGTATTTACATACATATACACATATTAAATATATGAAATTATTTACAATTATTATCTTGGCGTAGCTCAATAAGACTGAGCGATGGTCAAAATAGTGAGGAATTAAAATCAAAAGTTTTAAGCAAATAATATCAAAAATGCAATAAAAAATTATGTAACACTGTTTGAAGTATTGTATTTTTGGTAAAGTTAAGAAGCGGCCGATTTCCCCTATAACTCACTTCGAAGAGCATATTTTGACTTTGTAATAATACCTTTGTACTTTGTACGTTCCGTACGGCATTATGATTTTTCAAAAACTTCCGCAAGCAATTTGTATTCGTGTTCCCTTCTCTTCCTTTCGAAAAGACTTGGTCGCATACATTTGACAGGGACAAGCTTGAAATTTGCAGGGCTTTGTAATTTATGCACTTACCATTACGTATACGTATAAGAAATACCTTAAAACATAATGTGCTTTAACTATACACAATAGGGCACAATGGACTTTTCAGGCCGCAGTGCTTAATTATGTCATAACAATAATATAAAAAATAGAAAAATTCGAATAAAGTAAACTCTGTTTTAATTACATTGGTTATGTTTTTCAGTTGTTGTACCCTTCGCATGTAAGTTTATTGTTGTATTCAATGTGATTGTCTTCCGAATCAATTGTGTTTCACATCAATTGCGTTTTGAGTCATAAGTACAATGAACTACAAAAGCAAACATGTCTCCCTCATCAGTGCAGTGTAGTGAGGTGTGCTCTCACTCAACCCCTTTCGCTCAGATGCTGATTTAGTATTGGGCATATTATGTAGCGGAGTTCTATGTTAGTGGCTTAAAACCCGAAGTGAATGAACTGCTGCGGAACTGAGCTGGTATATTTCCAACTCACGAGATAGCTGTCGGTGCCATTGAGAATTTTAACTATCTAACTACCCAAAGGGATTTCTCGATTTTGCACGGACAGTTTCGAACAGCCCGGGCGTATGAGCAGCGAGTACCCCCACACCTGCTCCATGTTCATTACTCTAAAATTATGGAACATAAGGCTCGAGTATATCGACTTCCTTTGAGTAATTAGAAATACACATATGGTTATTACATATTTGTCAGCACTTTTTTTAGGTTATACAAATTATTCAAACACAGTGCTGACATTGACGGGAAGATAAAGAAATGTTCACAAATAAAAGAGACGATTGTTCAACAGCTCGAAAATTTCGAACAAGGAGTGAACAGTTAAGCAACAAACTGATTCAAGTGAGTATAAAAAATTGTTCTCTATGCCCCAAATCAAAAGTATTTGCTATTTATCCTTTTAAAAATAAATCTTTTTTTTTGAGACATTAAGAAAATTATTCTTTGAGTTAAGGAAAGGGCTTTAAACAACATAAAAATTATTCGGAGAATAAATTATAACGAATGGCAACCCTCTGATCAACACCATTAAAAGTTCCAAGAATATCATTGACTTCCATAAAACGGAATGATGATTCCATTGTCCCTCTCCCTTGCTACTCGTATTCATGAGAATTTGTGGCGCATTTCTCAAGTATTGTGTGGCTCGTCAACATTTCAACTTAAAACTACCAACCTTAGTTCTAACAGATTACTCTAATATTAGTAACTTTTGCAAAATCTATCAATTAATATCACCTAATTCAAATTACAATATCATTCCCAGAAACACGTAAATATTACGTAAAGAACTAAAGCACATACATAAACGTCTATTTATTAAGTATCATAAATGAACACATTATTTTTACTTATTATATAAAATTTAGTAATAGTGTGGCATAATGCCTCAGTAGCAAACATTTTTTTAATTAGTTAAAATATTTTTTAACCAATTTATTATAATTAATTTTTATAAATATTATAAGAGACTATGTAAAAATATTTGCAATCTTCTTTTAAATGGGTTAGACCAATTTGAGTCGCTTTAGATGCAGCCTTTGCATAATCGAAAGTCACCAAGGTCCCGTATCGTCGCCTCGTTTGCCCTTTCGTAGTCCACCCTCGTAATTCACACAACCATTGAATATAAGTTTTTTTTACAAGTTTTATAATGAAGATTTTGCAGTCAATCTCGATTGAGGCTTTACAAATTTATCATATAATCGAAAATGTAACAAAAATTTTCCAAAGTACGAACTTAAAAAAAATGTATTGTAGCTTAGTACAAATGTAGCTAAATTTTCATCTGAATGAATTTCATCAGCAACGATAATCCGCCTTCAAATGATTGACACCATGCGACATGGTGATTTATCTACATGCCTTAGGTATTTCAGCGGTTAGACCACTGAAGCCGTGGAAATGAGAAATATAGTTTCGAAATTTTTCTCAACGAGGCAGTGAATAAATAGAATAAAATAAAAGTTCTGAATAACTACATAATTAATTTTTTTGTTTGTTTTTTTGAAAAGTACTTTCATATAAATGTCAATGGCGGCAGCACAGTTTTTCCTTGAAGTACTCTTCGATTTTTAAAGGACTGCAATATTTAATTAACGGCGAGCAATTAATTTACAAATGAATAGCTATTACAAAATAGCGTTACGAAAAATTAGTCGCAAATTTTACGCAAATTTTTTATAAAATATGAATGGGTAAATATCAACTACGACCGGAGTAATTATGGGCACAGTATGTCACATGCTACATAAGCATGGATTACTCGTTCTTGGTAACCGTGGAGTGTAACTACTCTTGGTTTTCAAGTATCTCATCCCAAGACCAGAATCAATGTTCACAATTACCCCAAAAACACATTTGGCATTTTGAGGTCACTTAACTGCAACTTAAACACAGAATAAACTCACTCAATGAATGGAAAATACATTTTTGGTGACTTTTCAGAGTTTCTGCATGGATGAAAGACTTCTAATAGCTGTTAGTACTTGAAATTTAGAAAATATGTTCACATTACCCAAGCTGACCCTAATCTGTCAAAAAACAAAAAAAAAAATCTATCCGGGTTTGAGTGCAGAATGTAATTATGTTGCAAACTACTCCTTTTTATAAAAATATAGCTCATAGTACAAAAAAAAAAAAAAAAAAAAAATTCAACTTTTTAGGCAGCATTTTGTAGACTTGCTCGGTAGGCAGTTTTATAGCATATTCGAATATTTTTCGATAGAACAAAAAACTAGCACTGTCAACAAACCAATTTGCCAAAACTCAAACATATTTTATAGTCACTTGAAACTTTCAATTTGTTATACTAATATTCAAAGGGTTATAAAACACCATTTCCAGAAAAATTCAAGTTAAATGGTTGAAAGTTTTGATGGAATTTTGAGAACTTTGGTATGAAGTTTGAAACTTTGTAATAAATGGTTTTTATTATTGTGAACTATATTTTTATAAAAAACTAGTAGTATGTTTATAAATTTGCAATTGGGTGTAAACTACTAAAATTTTAAATAAATTACACCGGATTTGTTCGAGGCGAAAAGCTGATGCCTGAAGCTAAAAGGAAGACTTATAGGGAATTTCTCTAAGAAGCTCAAATTTGCTATTTCAAAAAATGTTCGCAATTGTGTAATATACTTGTAGATATAATATAATCGGCGCTGCCACCCTTGGCGCTTGGCTAAACTCCTCTTCCTATTTGTGGTGTACGTTTTAATGTTGTATCACAAATGGGGGGCCTACACTTTTAAGCCGACTCCGAACGGTAGATGAAGTTTTATGAGGACGATCATTAATATGTAATAATTACTTTAACACTAAAATGTGTAACCCTTTATATAAATACTGAATTGCGGGTATTGCAGTGCAATAGTCTATACCACCTTAGAGATTTATACTTTTCCAAGTCAAACGACTGAGAAAACCACATTTTCATATTCGCACCCACAAGAATGGTACGCGTGGCATTACGTTAATCTTCACTATATTCCATATTTCTTCTTCCCTTAGTGAAAGTAAAGTCTATACTAAGTTGCAGAGGAATCGAATCAAATTTAATATTTTTGGCCATATATCGACCTGACACTGTGGTTTGCAACTGACTGTGTGGTGATGCGTGCCAATTTAAAATAGAAGCAAAGGGTGTTTTTTAAGAGCTCAATAACTTGAAATGTTAATCTAAAGCAGAAATTTTGTTTTTATTATAATCTGGTAGATAATTTCATGGTGTTTCTGTTTTGAATATGATATCGGGCATATTTCCGCTACGACTACGATTCACATAGTACATTCGACTGGTTTATTGTTTGACTACCTTTTCCAATACATCTAGCCATATGATATGGTAAAATATAATGTAATGTAGTTAAAGGCGTAAATAGGATGAAGTTCTCTATGCACTTCACGAACGGACTTATTTTTTTTTTCAAAAATTTGGAGGAGTTGTTCTGGCGTTAAATGATTCATGAAAAGTTCCCAAGCTTTACTGAACAGAAGAGTCAACACAGTTTGCCACTCTCAGCTTTCAGACCGCGGTTATCGATATAGGTAGTTCTCATACAGCTAAAAATACCCTATACTTCGACGTTTTTCCCATCCTAATCCTTTCAGTAAGCCATTTTGAGGGCATTAGTAGGACGTCCGTTAATCAAAAAAAGATTTTCTGAAACTTCTATAGTGACCTCATCCCTCATTATTCATATCTATAATTACATTACATATTGTAATTTGAATAATTTAAAAGATTTTTTAAGAACTTAGAAGGACCTAACCTTACAAGATTAGCTTAATGTTAGTTTTTAGATTAAATAACATACTGTTAACACAGAATTTCTGTGGGTATTCGCTCGTATTTTCTTTGGTTTTTCCTTACATTAATGCTTGAGTATATTTACTTTTTTCGTAGTATTTACAAAATTTTGCTGCCAAACCACTTTTTTTCCTGCGCTCCCTCTCTAAACGTTATAAGCGAATTCTATTAAACGCATGGATTCATTGTTTTATTTTCGCATGCTTCACAAATCATTTCATAAATGTTAAGTGTTGCTCATACGCCTAGGTGGAATTTTACTTTTACTGTAATAACATTGGGTACTTTCTTGCACATGCATGCGTGTGTACAGGATGTTGAAAAACGAATGTATACAAAAGTTTTCAATTAATATAAATCATTTTGAACTCGCATCAGTGCCTGGCAAAAATTCCACTTTGACTCAACATCGAAAAATTAAATCCAAGCAATAAGACACACAAGAAAGGAAGCAGAAAAAGTAAGAAAAGTCTTTATATTTGTATAAAACAAATCAAAATTCTTTGAAAAATAAGTACAAACAAAAATCATTGTGCTTATCATTTTCACACAAAAAAGAAGAGATGTTGTGGTCAAATTGATATAAGGAACTGATGCGTGAACGAATAAGAAATACTGAAAAAAAAATTACTAATAATTGCAAAAGTAATTAAATAGTCGCTTTTCGCATGAATGTACTCTTTCAAATGCTTCATTCAATTTTTCGCAGCTCGCCTACAGCTAGAATACCCTGTTTCTGGTACCGGGCTTGCTTAAAGTTGTCCAATTTTTTATGTCGCATAGCTGTAATCTAGAGGATTAAGATCGAAGAATATGATGGCCATCATCCGGATGAATTAAAGTTAGAAAAGCGAGTTCTGTAGCATTCCGCAGTAATTTTCATCTTATGGACTACTACTGGATATTTTGCCGATACTTTACTCTGACAGGGCTTCAGTTAACCACTTGTTCTCCGCGGAGTAATTTTTCATCTGAGAACAAGAATTTTTCCCATCGCGTACCAGCTAGCCTTCAAACCAGAAGGCGTTATCTGTAAAGCCGATCCTTTTTTCTTATTCTGTAAGTAGCTGTGTATTTTCGATTTTGTAAGGCTTTAGTCCGAGTTCTTTTTTTGCTATAAGGGTCACTAACTCGCGATAAAAAAATTAAAAATAAATAAAACATTAAAATAACAGATAAATATTTTGTTCATAGAAATCATTCAATTTCGCTGAACTAGCTTTTGTAAAATTACTCTGTCTGATTCCACTCATTTCTTTCAACCAAGCGCATAGCCTTCTTACCAGCTCCTTTAATCGTTTAACCGTACGAGAAATCAACAAACGGGCTATGATAATTTTATCTGCCACACTTGTGCAAAGATGTAATGTTGGCGCTCTGAGTAGACATTGTGAAATAATCTTTTTAATTCAAGGTTAAAAGGATTGAAGATTTATATTAATTTTTTTGAAAATGTGCGTACCTTGAGCTATTGAATACCCATACATTCACAATACTTTTTGAAAGTTTGCATACATTTAGTTTTTGTTACCCTGCATAGATATTTTGGAGATCAGCTTTTTATGTTTACTACTTATGTGTAATTATTTTCCTACATTAAATTCAACATATGTAATATAATATATTGTTGTTGATTTTTGGTTTGTTTTACTTGAAATTGCACTAAGTTTAGTAAACTTATAGATTTTATTTGTTGTGTTAGCGTGCGTTCATAATTATTTTATCGCCTGTTTAGGTTAGTTCGGTGCGCAATAGTAATTGACATATTATTGTTAGTATAGTAACGCTGGCGAGTAGACGTAAGCTGCGAACAAAATTGCCCAAAGGATGCAGGCGAGCAGCTGCACCACGTACTGTAACGAGAAAAGTAAGAAAGGAAATTCAAAAGAAGGATTAATGAAAATCGAATTATTATACATATTACATATACATACTAGGGATGGTAATCCCGGGATTTTCGGGGCAAAAAATGGATTTTTGTAGCATAAAATCAGCATTAAAAAGCAATTTGCGTTTTCAACTCTTTCGTGGTAGAAATCTGTTGGGTTTTTTATGTTCAATGTTCCACTCTTCAAATGACTGATGTGTTAATAATATCTCAGTTGTAGCAAATAATATTGAACTACATATATGTATCAATAAGCACTTCAGGTACGGATATGAGTAATAAGTTCTGACTTTAATATTTCAAATTCAAATAATGTTGCACAGACTTTGCTCCGCATAAAATGAAGTCGCAAGACTATTACTCCATTCTAAATCCTTTTCCAATGTGATTTTTTTCGACATTAACTTAAGTTACATTATCGGTTATGTACACGCTAAAACTTTATTAAATAGTTAAAATTAACTGATGGGTTTTGTTTTGTTACCAATGAAATAATTTTCGCTTTACATAAAAAAGTAGCTTTGAAACCCATTTATTTATTACTTATTATATAAGTATAATAGAAGGGCTTCTTAAAAAGTTTTGATGTAAGTAATTTTTGTTTTTTTGAGTTAAGTTGTTGCAAAATAATGAAAATCTAAATCTCGGGACTCATCCCAGAATCCGTAAATTGTAATTGGGACATCCCTAAAATCCCGAGATTCCAAAAATCGAAAAACTCTCATCCTTAGCGCATATTTGTACATCCATACATTTCTTAGCTGCATTGCTTAAAAATTGATTGCGAAAGGAAGTGATAGCGTAAAGAAGATTTAGCTGACTTTCATAAGAAGCTCAAATAGATAGTACTTCTGAGATCCGGACGTACATCAAACAGAGACTACGTCAGCATATCAAGTGCTGAGCAATCAACTATGGTTTTGCCAACCAGCTGCTTCCAACACCACCAACAACAACAAGAAAACCTACAATTTTTGTAGGACAATAAATGTAACCACTGGACGTAGCGGTCAACTGTAAGAGCGCATTGAATTGGTAAGCAAATGTCTACGTTGATCTGAAATGCAGTTCACGTACCAGCGACGTTGGCGTAGTGCTCACAGGATAGAGCACCACACCATGAATGTTTGCAAGGCCGATCAATGGTGACACTATTGAAATTCAAGTCAACTCAGCCAACGAGGAGAAGGAAGAGCAATTGAAGAGAATTGCAAAAAAGAATTGAATGCATGCATCGGTGGTGGAAAACATACATACACATACATACCTTTTTATGCATCAGCTCGTATGTGCGCACAATGCAATTTCGTTGAAATTGTGGTGCATTAAATTGAATTTTGCGGGCGCGAAGAGTTAATGCATTTTTGCTGCAACTCCAAATTAAATTGGAATGGGAACGAACGATGGCTTTCTGAAGCTGCTGAAGTTACATACTTTGTTCAAAGAGGAAATCGCGTATGTTGACCGTTAAAAGTACTTTAGTATGAATTTTTGATAAAACCATATAAAGTCATTTGGCTTAAAATGAATGATGGACATATGCACTCCACAGTGTGTTTTGGACTTATAGGTAACACTGAAAGCAAATGGTGTATGTATGGCACTTTTCTTTCACATTTATATGAGCTTCTTGAAATAAAATTTTATGAAGTTGAATCAAATTTGGTTAAAAATTACTAAAGTGCGTCACCCAAAAATATTTGGGCCCAGGGTTTGGTTGCAGATATGCTATTTCGGTAGATTTTAAGTGCCTACTTTCACATATCAAAAGATTTTTATTAAAACAAGTACAGAAGGGCTGAATTCAGTAGGGATGGAATTTATATACCAGTGCATGTTTTAGCAAAATGTAATCTTTGCTTTCTAATATGTATACCAAGCCTCGTTGTAATATATTAATTTTCACTAGGGTTACCATGCGCGGTTGAATGGACAGCTACGCAATGCTAAATAGACACCTCTGCTCATTCTGAGCATGTTGGTACATACAGCTATGGTCAGACATTTAGCGCACTTTATATTATACTGATAAATAATGCAGTTACTTCTAAGAGAGTGCAAATTTTCCTAATTTTGTTTTCAGCATGATAAGCGTTATTTATGGGTCTCTTCAAATTCCCAAAAAATAACCGTTATAATTCTTTCGTATTTGTTATTGCTTATTTTTTCTTGAGTTCTGTCTCAATTACGTTGGACAACTATTTAGCGCACTTACACGTGTTTTTCTCTTACATGCGATCGGCTCGGCAAATAACTATTTTTTGTGGTGAATATTTTGTTAATAACGTCTACTATTTAAATTTTTGCTAAAATGGCTAGAGGAAAGTGTTGTTCAGTTGAACAAAGAAAAATAATATGGAACCTTTACCAAATGGGATCCAATCAAGTGAAGACTTCCAGAATAGAGCATTGTTCAAGAAAAATGGTATACAATGCCATCAGAGATGTCAAGTCGGATGCTAATTTATTAAAACAAAAAAAAATTCGTAAAGCTCCACCACGTAAAAGTTCCCCCCGTGAGGATCAAATAATTGTAAGGAAAAGTCGATCGCATCCTTTTATGTCTTCACGAACGATAGCGGCTGACGTAAGGGCAGAATTAGGCTTAGTTGTGTCCAGTAAACTCGTGCGAAGGCGTCTGAATGAAAATAAAATATTTGGTCGCATAAGCAGAAAAAAACCGCCTCTATCAAAAAAGAATATTAAAGCGTGTTTATCATTCGCGCGCAGGCACCTCTTCGAAAAGACAGAGTTTTGGAAACGAGTACTTTTTACGGATGAAACTAAAATAAACCGCAACGGTCCTGATGGAAAAACGTATGTACATCGTAAAAAAAATCAGGAAACCAATCCACGGTACACAAAAAAGACGGTGAAGCATGGCAGTGGGAATTTAAAAGTTTGGGGGTCTTTTTCGTGGCGCGGGGTTGGGCCGCTGGTCAAGATAGAAGGAAATATGGATAAGCATTTGTATCTGAATATACTTAGAAATAATATGGAGCCATATTCATTCGAGTTTATGCCAGTAAATTGGATATTTATGCACGACAACGATCCCAGACATACTGCGGGAGTGGTCAAAAACTGGCTTTAGCAGGAAAATATTACCCAGCTCGATTGGCCAGCACAAAGTCCGGATTTAAATCCAATCGAAAACTTGTGGAATGATGTGAAGACGATGGTTGGACGAAAAAAATTTAAAAATATCTATGAACTTTGGGAAGGTGTACAGGAAGCATTGAACTCTATTCCTTTGGACAGGTGCCAAAAGTTAATAGAGAGTTTACCACGCAGGTGTGAAGCAGTTATACAGAATAACGGCTATTCTACCAAATATTGATATGGTAAATAATAATAGTCAACAATCTTTTCTCAATTCTTACAAATATTTCATATTTTTTACAGAAATCAAAACTGCGCTAATTCTTTGTCCAAATCCCACTATGACCAAATAAGAATTACTTCTTTTTATCATATTTTTACTAGGGAAAACTGTCTACTTTAAGTTATTTTCTCTTATAATAAAGTTTTAAATATATTTAGTTAAAAAACTGGATTTAATTTGGTTTCATATCATTTAATCGAGCATTATATTGAACTCTTTTTAAGTGCGCTAAACGTTTGACCATAGCTGTACATAGTATATGTATGTATCTATCGCACTTCCTTCATCCAGTTTTGTGAATAACATTATAATACCCTTGTGCATAAGTGCGCGCGGGTGTAAATTCAGTATAGTAAATTTACCACATCTAATATTCATTTCAATTCAACTAAAATACGACTGATAATAAAATACCGATTTATAAGAGCCATAGTACAAAGTGTGCCAAGTATGAGTGACATTCGTTTTCCGTACACAGACTTGCCGGTTAAACAGTAATTTTTTTTTATTCTACCTCATTTCTCAAAAAATATTTTAAAAATGAAAATACACTAGGGTTTAAACGTACCTTATCTTACTGCGAGAGTATCAACGACGATGAAATTCGAACTGCCTGTCAAGCATTTTACATATGCCCCAAAAAGAGTGCTGACATAGAACCGCTTCAAAAGTAGTACCCGCTAACGGCCTTTTAGGCTTCATGCAAATAATTTTGCATAGTCACCTTTGAGGGACATATCCTATCACCACTCTAAAATTGTCAATTACCTAATGCTACCAGTGCCTTTTTACGTCGCCTATATTGTCACTCTTTCCCTACTTCTTTTACCAATTACGCTTCACTTACTCTGCATATTTTCGTGTTAGGAGTTTGTCCTCAAATTTTACTTTCACAAACATGTTTCATTATTCACTACTCACCTAACAACATTGCCTCCCGATTGTCGATGATGCCACGCCGTCGCTGCAGCACGCTCTCCTTGTCGCCACTCCACAGCACCGGCGATATGCTGGCCAAGCATTTAACACGCATCGTACCATCCTGAAAGTGACGTCCGTCAACTGCCAACTCAAGGCCAAGCATTGACGTTATGAGGCCATGTTTGTGTACGGTGTCATTGTAGGCTATCAGATAGCTATCGTCGACCACCTGAAATGTACAAAAAATACATGCACATAAGCACAAGTACACGAATACACTTTCCCTTATAAGTATGAAGTATAACTACATATGTATGTATGTATACAGGGCTACCGAGAAAGTTGTTCTAGATAATTAAGGACATTGTTATTTACGTCATTTCTGTTTAATGCGGTTATATTGAAGAATATCGAAATTTTAACCATTTTCGACATAATCGATTTTTTAAATTATTTATTCTTTTAAATATTTGTTCAAGGGTCCATTTGAGTATTTCAGTATTTTCCATTTCAGTATTTAAAGAAAATAATGAATGATAATGAATAAAAAGATTGAATTGCTAAGTTTTTTGCTTTAACCGAAGATTTTTTTAATTTTTTTCTTCTTGTCCAATTTTACCCTCCATTAGTTGAGTCCGCATCAGCCTTATTTTAAATATTGTACTTTCATGAGTAGCTAAAAAGACATACTAGATTCTAAAATAATTAGCAGAATCGTTTCCAAGCACTTGTTTCAATTTCATTGATAGTTTTTATGAATTGACATACTCTTTAACTTATCACGGAAAAAAAAATCAGACCTTTCAACTAACATTTAAAAAAAGTGAACGTACAGCAAAAACAGAAGATTTCTTTGGAAATGATCTTTGAAATCGAATATGTTGAAAACGGTTATCTTTTGGACGTCATGCCGCCTATAAAATAAGAAACAGACCACTTTCGTAGTAACCCTGTATATGTATTTTAGCATGAAAATGTGAATTCGTGTGTTTGTTCATATCCCGCATATTCGTCTTTAGTTGAATATCGACCAGCAATCGCTCGTTAGGCCAATATAATGAATATACCTATGATTTAGTGATAGGAGAGATGGTTGTGTGTGTACTATATGCACGTGTGTTGTTACTGTTGGCTTAAAAATTATTTGTATTTTCAATTAAAACTGCTCGCCAACTTATGGCCTTGCAAAAGTATGCTTTTAAAAAGTATGTCAGTAGACTCATATGTGGCATGCGGTAGATAATTGATGAAGCACGTATTTCCATGTTATTTCTGTTCTTAAATTTTATGGAATAATTTGGTGAGGACCAAATATAGTTTAAAAAAAATTCCAAATACTTATAAGACCTTGACTTCATTTTTGGTTTTTTTTAAGTATAAGCTTTTTACGAATTTATTTTATGAATAATTCAGAAATATGTTACTTTCGGTTATGTAAAACTTTTAGTATTGGGTTGGGGAAAAAGAAATGTCGTATTTGTGATCGAAATTTGACGCTTTATTTAACGTACTTAGAATTATCCGATTCAAGTTAAATATGCCCCGTTTTGTTCGCAAACTTGTTGCCATTTAGAAGGCAACCCCCTTTATTATTTGCAACTTCATTATCCCCCCTTGCTTATTTGCAGAAAACTCAGACAACCAGTTTTCGCCAGCCTCTTTTGAGGCCAACTTGGTATCTCCAAGGGGGCTGTGCATGGACCGGAAGATATGATAGTCACTTGGTACCAGGTCCGGACTATATGGTGGGTGCGATAGGACATCCCATCCGAGCTCCCGTAGCTTCTGGCGGGCCATCAAAGATGTGTGAGGACGAACGTTGTCCTGGTGGAACACAGCACCATTCCTATTGACCAATTCTGGCCGCTTCTGGTCAATCGCCTGCTTCAAACGGTCAAGTTGCTCACAGTAGAGTACCGAATTAAGGGTCTGGCCATAGTCGAGCAGTTCATAGTGGATATAATCCCTTCCGATCCCACCAAACACACAGCAAAACCTTCCTGGCGGTCAATCTGGGCATGGCGATGGTTTGGGCCGGCTCGCCGCTTCTCGACCACGATCTTTTTCGCTTGGTGTTGTGGTACGTGATCCACTTTTCATCGCCAGTCACCATCCGCTTCAAAAATGGGTCAAGTTCGTTCCGTCGTAGCAGAGAATCACAAGCGTTGATTCGGTCCAAGAGATTTTTTTGTGTCAACACGTGTGGCACCCAAACATCCAGCTTTTTTTGGAATCCAATCTTCTGCAAATGGTTCCAAACGGTTTTGTGGTCTACACCTAGTTCCTGACTAATCGAGCGAATGCTCCCATGCCGGTATCTTTGGATAATTTCAACGATTTTATCAGTCTCTACGACGATTGGCCTACCAGTACAGGGTGCATCTTCTACATCTACTACACCAGAACGAAATCGATCGAACCAACTCTGTGCTGTGCGAATCGTTACAGTATCAGGCTCAGAAACTTCACAAATTTTTGCCGCCGCCTTCGTTGCATTTTTACCTCTAAGGTAGTAAAAACATAAAATATGACGAATTTCTTGCTTGGTGGACTCCATCTTTGACGCGCTGTAACTTAAGACTGAAACGTAAGATCACAACACTGTCAAAGAGACACTTGTAGTACAGATTGTCGTCTTCAAATCGCCGTTTAGTGTAAAACGATGCAATAAGTACAACGCAAGATATGTTTAAATGTCGCACTCAATTAACAAAATACGACATTACCTTTTCCCCAACCCAATATTTTAAATGGAATATTGCGGAATTGTTCTTGCAGGAGTATCTAAGCTTGCAAAGCTGCATAAAACGTATAATATATTGAAATGTACCACTTTACAAGAAACGAAGGTTATTTCGTTGCAAGGTATTTTCGAACAAAAAATGCATTGTTTGGTTTCCGAAAATAATAGTTCGCCTTAACGTTTTTCGTCATATACAGGGTAGGCCATTTAAAGCGGGCCCATTTGTTTCTGAAAAAAAACATTGAAAAAAACATTTTTTTTTGTGTTGATATGAAAAATCATTTATTTTGATTCAAGGAGATTTGTTCCAGCTAGTTTTTGAAAATGATATCCTTCAAATGTTTGCCTCTGGCCTTGATGGCCAAATGTGTCCTTTTTTCGGCGTTTTCCATCGTTTTGGCCAATATTTCGGCCGGTATGGCGGCGATTTCGCGTCGGATATTGTTTTTAAGTTGAGTTAGAGTCCTTGGCTTGTTGATGTATACCTTGGATTTCAGATAACCCCACAAATAAAAGTCCGGTGGCGTCAAATCTGGTGATCTCGGTGGCCACGGAAAATCACCATTTTTCGAAATCAACCTTCCAGGGAACAATGGCTTCAAAAAATCGATTGTAGCGTTTAATTTTTGTGCCATTTGAATTTTGTACGGAAACATTTTCAAATCGATGCGAATTATGCGCCTGAGTGTTGTCCTGGCGATGCCTAATTCCTGAGAACGACGATAACTCGATGTTCGCGGAGCCTCCTCAACACTGGCTCGTACAGCCTCGATATTTTCAGCAGAACGTCGTGTACGTTGTCTGGATGCGTGGCTGGTATTGCTGAGACTACCGTGGTTAATAAATTTTGCGTATAAACGCTGTAAAGTGCTTTTGGATGGCGCACTTTTAACTTTATTTTTTTTTTTTAAACGCACGTTGAGTTTTCACAATTGAGAAGTTATTTTGGATGTAAAGCTGAATTATTTCAGCGCGTTCTTTTGGAGTGTACTGCTCCATGGTAAAAATTGTCTTGGACTGACGCTTCCAACGCGCTATGTCATTAGTCGATCTGACGTTCCTGTCAAAAGTTATAGGGTTGCCCGATGGGCCCGCTTTAAATGGCCTACCCTGTATGTGGTGTTTACATTAGGATCTTAGAGTATGATATCTCGACGTTTTTGTCTGAAGGGCACAATCGTTTTTTTTTTGTTCCAAAGATACTGACCTCAAATGCCCTATTCTAGTATGTACTTCAATATCCTCAACAGCTACTGCATGAATTAAAAAATAAAAAATAAAAGTGAAAACGCACGGAAATTTTTATTGATCAAATTTTGGCATATTTCACGTTGGTAGCGATATTTCTGGTAGCGCTCGAGTTTAACAAAATGTGCTTCATGTGTTGCTTATCAATGACCGCCACGGCTGATCCATGAATTACATCAATAAAATGGACAAGCTAGGCACTTAAGTTTAGCAAAGAAAACTATCAAAGTAAGGATTTCTTCTTATTCTAAGATAGTAATTCGATAATAATTTGTGTAGTAACTCGTTGCCGTAAGATATGCTCTCGAGGATGATTCGTTGAGGTAACGTTATATGGACTTACTTACTTAGACGTAAATTCAATGTTTCGCTTTGTGATACCATTGCAAGAGAAAAAGAGAGAAGAAACAAGAAGAAAGAGGAAAAAAAGAGATTGGAGTTGGTGGTCTATGAAAAGACCTATAGTTGCGTTAACTGCTTCCTATTACTAACGAAATCCAACAGGGGGGCATTATCTTAACCTGCTTTAGGTAGGTAGGTGAAATGGTTGAAGTTCCAGTCTGGCACACTCCAAGCACTGAAGCGCCGTTTTGATACCATTATGAGACCGTCAGGCTGTCGACGAAAGGAGTACACAGTGACCTTAATCGGCTAGCTGCCAAATCCGGACATATACAGAGAAAGTACTCTATTGCCCACTTCTCTGAAAGGAGCTCCTCCTACAATGAAGATTAAATGCTAAACGTAGATTTTCTGCATGTGTGCCGATCCTCCAATGACTTGGTTATGAGCTTGGAAATTGAATGGTGAGGAGTAGCCACAATTTTCTGTGACCTGCGTCTATTGTACTGGGGCCAAAGGATTTTCAACATAGCACACGAAGGCTTCATCGATCGTGCGCTTTTCTGAGAAATAAGTTGTGCAATTCCTCTTTAACAACAGTTAATGGGATACCGATGTCTGAAATTGAAATAAATAAATAAATAAAACCCCAGTTTGTGGATAGAGAGCTCTGTACGAAGTTCAGAGAAATGAGGTGTTAACTGCCTGAAAGTGCTACCTCGAGAGATTGCGTCCAGAGGCCAACCTCTTTCAACTCAGGCCAGTGCGAGCTTGAGAAAGGTGTTTGATAAGGATTAGAGCAAAGGCATGTTTAAAAAAATATGGGTGTTTCTAAAAATCGCTTGCGTTTTTATATTTTGGTAATTATTTTTTTCCGCCGCCACCGTAGTTGAATGGGTTGGTGCCTCACTACCATCAATAATGCCAAACCTCCGAGTGTATTAATGCCATGAAAAAGCTCCTCATAAAAAATATCTGCCATTCGGAGTTGGCTTAAAATAGTAGGTCCCTTTATTTGTAGAACAACATTAAGACACACGACACAAATAGGTGGAGGAGCTCGACTAAACACCTAGCAGAAAGGTATGCGTCAATAATTTATTTTTTAATTTATATTTTTCACTCTTTTTTTTAATTTCGGTTTTAATCCCAGGTTTTACATCCGCCAGCAGTATGACATAATTATATGCATATTTTTGAAAAAACATTTTATTTTATAGTTTACAAAAACAGTCAAAGCCATTATTAAATTTGGCGATCGATTTGGAAAATCATCTCTGACTGTGAAGAAGAACAAAGTGCTCTATAGCGTAAGGCTGAGTATATAAAGTAAGTTAGTCTTTTCCCATTGTGGCCATGTTGGTTAGTTTTCAAGGGCCGGTGTTGATTTTGAATAAAATAAAATTTTTAGCAAATTATTGTCACTTCTCTTTACTATGATAATATTGGTATGGCTCAATTACGTGTAGGGCAAAATATCGGCCAAATAATCGCCGCGGTCTCGGCGGCACACCTCTATCCGATGGTCCAAATTTCCGATGACGCTGAAGCGTAATTGAGGTTCTTTGCCGTTAATGTGCCGAATTATCTCATCCTTTGGCTCTTGAATTGTTGCCGGCTTATCGACGTACACCTTTTCGTTCAAATAACCCCAAAGAAAGAAGTCCAACGGTGTCAAGTCACATGATATTGGCGGCTAATAGACATCGCCGCGACGTGAGATTATTCGGCCATCAAATTGTTCGCGCAAGAGATCCATTGTTTGGTTAGCTGTGTGACAAGTGGCACCGTCCTGTTGAAACCACATATCGTCCACATCCATATCTTCCAATTCGGGCCATAAAAGTTGGTTATCAGCTCACGATAGCGTCATTTTGGAAAAAATACGGCCCAATGATGCCGCCGGCCCATAAACCGCACCAAACAGTCACTCTTTGTGGGTGCATTGGTTTTTTGGCAATCACTCTTGGATTATCTTTCGTCCAAATGCTGCAATTCTGCTTATTGACGAAACCACTGAGGTGAAAATGTGCCTCATCACTGAAGATGAAGTGCGCGCTATGCCTTTTGATTTCATAACAAGCCTGAATAACTTTTACGCGTTGCTCGATTGTGTATCTTTCCATGGTTCAAATTGTAGTTAACTTGAAATTGAAAAATGTCAAATAAAATGCAGAAGAAATCTTGACGTTTAGGTGTGGCTTACATTCAACATCGACCCTTGAAATTTAACCACTTCATTTAGCTTCGCTGTATTAGGTATCTTGTTCTAAACGCCTTCAGTACCGGACATCTTCCTAAGAAGAGCTGTATATCTTCTTCCTCGTTTAAACTGCAGAGGGTGCAAATTTTCTAGGTATTTCCATACTTGATTGCATTTAGCTTCAGTAAACTACATCTTGCTCTGAAAATTAATGTATATGCCAACTAGACGCATAACTTCTTTAATATATGATACTCTTTTTGAGTAGTCTAAATGTTTATAAACTCGCGTCGCGCTTGACTGTGCTTTTTGCTTTGCCATGTTGAGCTCTTTTGTTTTCATTTTGGTAGGAATTTACACACAGCGATCGTGGCATTCTGTAGCGGTGATGTTTTTCTCAAACTTCAGATCGAACTGCATTCGCATGTCGTTCAGTTGCGCAGTTCAAAACACATTTTTACTCAAGATGCCTTGTGTTAATTTGTGTGGGAGTTTGTTGCAATTATGCAATTTATGAATTGTTTTCCAGATATACTTCTTAATTAGTTTCAAGTGTTATTGCATAATTCGAAGTGAACTCCGGTTGTTTGAAGATTATTTTAATGAAGTAACGTTGAAGTTAATTTACTTCATCGAATAAGGCATACTCCCAAACTTGCGCTGCGTAAGTTGGTTTCGCTCTGCATACCGCTTGGAACCACTTCCATTTTGATTTCAATGCAGTGAATGGCTTCGCTAAAAAATCCTATAACAAGTATACACACACCTGTTCAGAATAATAGTACCGCGACGCACTGCCCAGTTTCGACTATTTCTTCTTCTATTTTTGTACTTCATTTTTCTTTATAGAAATAAGTTAAAGAGTATAGTTTATCATACGTTAAAAACTATACGAATCAAAATCCAAAGTTGCATATAATTCGAAAAATCTTAATAAAGTATGAAGACGCTCAAAAATCTGTAGTTTTTTAACGATTTTTTATTCTTCCATGAGATATTGAGAATTTCTGTTCCATATAAAATACTCTTTCGGAAGTATTTTGCATGGAATAGTATGCTCAACAACTTACTAAAGTTGAAACTTCGTAATAAGTCGCACTACCACTGTTTTGAGCATGGCTGTATTATTAAAAAGAGATTAGCTTAGCCCGATATCGATGACTTTAGATTTTGATAGTACTAATTTCGGTTTTTTTCGGTAAACCGAAAATACTAGATTTTTAAAATAAAATCGAAACCTGAATTTGAAAAACAGGGTCCATCCCTAATATAAGCCTTTGCTTGACACATAATGTGCACACTCTTTTGCCCGATAGCCATTCAAGGCATAGAATTTGTGTCTGAAATATGCTCTCAATGCAGTTTAAACAAAATTCGCGAACATTCATGCATATTTAAGTATCCATTCGATGAAAAAATGTTTGCACATCAAAACGTAATAATTTCAACACAACCATGATCTGGAACAGACCACTCACCATTCCCTTTCGCTTAAGCCATTGAGCACCAATTCTTACTCAGCTCGCTCAACTTAGCATAGTGGCAACACTATAGTTTCACTTTCCATTAAAGTGCACATACCCCCATACCACATTCCAGCTTATTCCACTACAGCTTTTCATTCACATAAAGCACCTCACTTTGTCAACATAGCAAACCAGCACAAAGACATTTTTTGCTAAATCTAAGTTCTGTGTGTCACTTTAACATTGACATTGGCGTCACCACAAGCCACAACAACATTTTTCAACAGCTCACAAAATCTGGTAACATACCTTCATTCAATAGTCAACTGTTGCACTGAACTGTGAGCAGTTGGTCGATTTAGTTACTGAGTCCATTTTATATTTCTTGTTTTATAAAATTTGCTTTGGCTTTGTGCGGTATTTTCCCATGGGGTGATGGAGCAACAAAAGCAATAAGTACTGCCAGCATACGGATAAAGTAAAATAGCAAAAAAATTGTTGAAATTCAGTTTTTTATGGTTGCATCAAAGTGTTCACACTCCACAGGTTCGGTCGAGTGTTGAATGCTGTTTGTGAATTTATTTATAATACTTGTGCAGTAGAGTGTGCTGCTAGGTAAGCCTGCAATAGCCCTTCGGATGCTTGACTTAAGCTACTTATGTCGTGTATGTACATATTTTAGGTCTCTTGCAATTTATACTTGAATGTAGATTATTTTTGAAATCTCATATATCCGAACTAAACAATGCAGTTCTACGTTGAAATTTGTTGTGTGTCAGTGCGTATGAGTAATGCAATTGCGCTGAAGCAGCATAATATGCGTTCGTATGTTATAAATGAATAATAAAAATGCACATGCAGAGTCGACCAAACGTAGTACTTGGCTACATGCCGAATTTTCGGGAAACAAAAAAAAATTTCACAAACGCTGCTTAAATAATTTTTACATACTGCCATTATACAAAATTTTTCGTAATATTTTTTTAGCCGCTCTGCGGCAAAATTTAGGTTCTTGTAGAAAATGTTAATTAATGCTGATTTGCATTGTTCCCAAAGCGTTTTTTTTTCTATTGATGTGAAATTTAGGCCGATCGATGAGATTTAGAGGTTGCGACTAAATCCTCAAATTTGGAAAATGCTTTGGGAAACAATTGTTTTTATAGATTTTTGAAAAACACTCTCCTCTTTTAATTTTGTTTTAATGTTTTTATTAATAACTGAGATCCGATAATAACTTTAAGACCCGACTAGCCGGTCTTGAGGCGGACAGCACTGAGCATTTTCTCTGTGTGTGTCGTGCAGAGCAAGGCTGCGAATTTTGCGTTCCGTTGTCATGAAAAGGAGGAAAATTCGTTTTCCCAAACTGGAGGATATTTTGCAAATTTGCCAAAAAATCTGGAAAACTATCACAGGACTAACTTGCTCTATTTCTCTATGCTATCTTTTTCCTTCTGTTACTTTTCTCCTTCCCTTCTTGACTATCTACCCTTTTACTTTCCAGAGCTTTAAATACAATGGACTTCTTAGCCTGAGTGTTTCAGGAGTTACCAAGCTTGGCTCGACTCTTCAAATTTCACATTTCAATAACTGAGACTATGCTCATAATCCTTGAAAGTTTCGTAATGAGAATGGACTCTCATAATTTCTGGAGCAATATTCAACGTAGCGAGACAGTGAAAAATATCTCTTAGGCGAACTTCGTTTATTTTTAAGTACCAAAAATATCGATATCAGATCCCGGAGTTATCGGAATTTGTAATTTTTGGCAACATTGACTTTAAATAGCAAATATGGAATTTTTTGAACGTAGTTTTTAATATTAACAGCAATACATACATTGGCCGACTCTGTTGACAAAACTTGCTCAGTGCTTGCTTATTTGTTTTTTATATTATTATTATTAACATAAAAGAATATTATTAAAGCCTACTCGACTAATTCCGCTTAATTTGTTCGATATTGAAAAATATGTGTCTGAACTTCTGTCAACCACAAAATATGTACAATTGTTTACTTTTACAGTTTTTTTGCATATATATTCATTTGACATACCTAAAGTTACTTTATCAAATATGTACAAGAACACGCCAGAGTTTATTAAATGTTTTCTTCATAATAAAATAATTTTTACTTTAATTTTTTATTACATGAGAGAAGGCTTCTCGAACAATACTGATGCAATTTTTTCGAGTCAAGTTGTGCCATAATAAAAAATATGTAAAACTCAGGACTAGTCGCGATATGGGGGTATTGTGACAACAAGAACATTTCCGGATCGGAAACATCGATCATTTATGAGTCCGCCACCAGTATACTACAGTATATGCTTGTTCCGGCGTAATCCACTTCCCTCAATGCTTGATTCTTGCCTGATCCTGACCATCGGTAGAATTTTGACAATATTAAGATCTAACGCATTGACTGCAATTTTGTGTGGAAAATAATTTGGATAATAATTTTGAAAATAAAGAAAAATTGTAATTCCGAAAAATCTAAATTGTTCGAACTTCAGGCTCAAGTTGGAACTTCTAAATCTTATTCAATTGACTTAATATTTCATATTTAGTAGTTTTTTGGAAAAGTTCATATTTTTGGCGGGTGTCTCGATTAATAGCGGCAAATTGATATAGCACCTGCTAAAATGTGTGACCTGATATATCTTTTGAAGTCCTGTATATTTTGGCTTATGAGTTATAAAATATTTATTATTGGCGACATTGGTCAGTGGTGATCTCTTGGAAAGAAAATTTTCATATTGCGGTTTTCACTCATTAATACTATAATAATACAGCGTAGTACCATGTCTGTACATTGAAGATATCATAGGAAATATGGAATAATAATAAGACCATTGAGAAAGCTTCTTGCACCAACTTGTTTGTTTGAACGCTCTAAGCGGATAGTCTAAATTCGACGTGATTTTCATTAAGTGGCAAACATTTTTGTTTTCATAATTGTATTGTTACTGTTTTCAGAACAATTTTGTCACACATAACTTGCTTGGTGACTATTCGAAGTTTCATTAATCTATAAGAGGAAAAACTCTCCACTAAAACGGTTTGCTAGCATCAAAAGTAGAAAGCGAATGCACTAATTGAGAGTATAGAAGTTTTGCAAAACTCCATTCGTAATCTAATGAAAGTTCTCTCTACAGTGCCGACAGCACTAATAATAATAATAATCACTTAATGCGAGGTTTACATTCTCGAAGCTTAGGGCACGTCGGTAAAAATGTTTGCGCTCTAACACTACCTCGATGGAGCAGAACACCCTCCCTATTAACCAATTTTTTCTCCTTCTGTTCGATAACTTGCTTCAATCTTGCTGGCTGTTGACGAATTGAGTGTTTGACCAGATAAGAGCAGACCATAGTGAATGATTTCCTCTCAATCCCAATAAATATACAGCGAAATCATGTTTTCGCATATGATACATTTTTCTTTAGTACTTAAAAACTGTTTCAGCAAAAAATATCAAGCTCCAATTCGGTCCAAAAGGTATATTTGGGTCGATTGGTTACACCCGTACATGGAGGTTCCTGAGACCAGTTTTGTACCAAAATTGTCAGTCTCTTGACAATGAAATAGACGCGTAATTGTCTCTAGGACTCTAAGCTTTCCTTGATTTTACTGACGATTCCGATCATTGGCTTACCAGTGCATATGTCTTCATCGGCATACATATTACTCGAATAGAACCGTTGGATTCCACCGCTATGCTGTTCCATTCGGTACTCCTTTGAGTTCACAAATAGGGCAAATTTATGATGACCTCCTGCTCCTACGATTTATTTTATTCTTCTAATTGTCTTCACCAAAACACAATGCAGAATAGTTAAAATATTTTATTTTGACTTTTATTCGAGCGAAAAGTTGACGAAAAACTCAAGATAAAAATTATTTAGTTTAAATTCTTCTCTATACCTTTCACTTAAATGATCACCACCTCATGAAAGACCAAAAGCAAGTAGCATCGGAGAAAGATTTAAGAATCAAGATCCTGGCGTATGTCAAAAAAATTAGTCAGGTTGGGGCCCATTGCTCTGATATTTTTCCTCGAGCGGTGTTGTGCACTCTTTCCATTTTTCTTTCAGCACTTTTTTTAAATGGAAGTACACACCCAGCACAGTCAGTAAAAAAATGGCTCGAAATCAGCGGGTATTTTAAGCCAATTCCAAGTAAATTTTTGTTATAGTCAAATGAAATGGAGTATAAAACTTCGTACAAAATAATTCAGATTAAAAAGAAGATATTTTGATTTTTTGAATTTTGTAATATAAAACAGCAAAATAGAAGCTAATTAAAAAACAAATAAATTTTCCAAGCTGCTTAATGAGTCTTTGTGCTATAGTTATGAAACGCATATACGTATGTACAAGGTGGCGCTAAATTTATTACCCTATCACAATATTTATAATTTTTGTAAATAGGCCCATTCGTCAATCTTATTTGACACATGTAAACCAGATAGCTGCAGTATACAAACAGACAAACAAAGGAGAGCGTAAAGGTAAAAACAGGATGTCTATCACTTAGAATAGTTGTATTTATTAAGTAATAAATTTAGTTGTGTTGGACTAAGGTTAGTTGAAATGAATTGTACAATCCGGTTTACTTATTTAAAGGCAATAATTTATATGGAAGAAAATGATTACTAAACCATCCGTATTAGATCTAGTAATCCAAGGTTTTCTGACAACTGAAATGAAGACTGTACTTTCCTCGAAAATAAACATGCATCAAAATATTATTCCATCTAACGAAATTTCGCAGCAGTGATTTATTGGTTCACTTGAATATAGGCACTAACCAAATAAAATAAAAAAATAACAAATAAAGCAAACCTATTTTTTTTTTTACATTTACTATTTTAAGTTTAAAAGTTTGTGCTGCCACATTTTTTAAAAAATTACTTCGTACGTTTGATGAATGGATTTGTACAAATTCCCCAGACAGCCTAATAAAATTTCAATACAGGCCGTTTTAATGATTCGAATTAATTAACGCATTTTTGCCTTCAAATTGTTTCCCTTTCTCATAAACCTTAAGAGCAAGCCATCCCCATAGACTTTCGAGAATGTTCAGATCTGGGAGATACGTGGCCGTGCTAAAGTTTCAATGTTTTGGTACGCAATTCAAATTTTGACCACATTTGAAGTGTGTACAGGTTCATTCTCTTGTGGAAAGATCCAATTAATAGGCTTAAACGTTTGACGGATCTCGAGCAAAGTTGATTCCAATAGAGCTTTATAGCTGTTTCCCGTCATTTTTTGATTGCTTGACTTTGATCGTATTTTTTGAACGCGTAATTAAAAATCGAAATATGATTTTTAATAATATTTTTTATAAATTTCGGCCAACAATTTTTAAGTGTACAAAACTCATAAAGAGCATCAAATAACAGCACATGTGCTTCTGTATATTCGAAAGTGTTCTACGATATTTGGAAGCTTCAGATTTGTTTCATTGACAATTTTCAATTATTAAGTGCGCAACTAAGTTCCTGCTGTTTGTCAAGAGATACCGCCAGCAGTGTGTGCTAGACTATTCTAACATAACCTGGTAAGCAAACTGATTCGACACATTAGTGATTTCGTTTTGGTATCATATACTTTTGGTTTTGTGAAAATGTGTGATTTTGTGCCAAATAATCGTCATTTGCGGGATGTGTTGATTTTTCTCTTTCATTCGAAAAAAACGCCTGAGGCGCATTGAAAGCTACAAAAAGTTTATGGAGATGCTGCTTTAAGTGAAACAACGGGCCGAGATTGGTTCCGTCGCTTCAAAGACGGTGATTTTAATGTTGACGACCATCCGCGTGAAGGAAGGCCAAACTCCTTCGAAGGCGCTGAATTTGAGGCATTGCTCAATGAGGATCCGTGTCAAACGCATGAAGAGCTTGCTTAAGTATTACGAGTTACCCGCCAATCCATTTCGAAGTGATTGCATGCTTTGGGAATGATTCAGAAACAGGGGACTTGGGTTCCTTATGAGTCGTTTTTTCGCCTGTAAACAACTGCTCCAGCGGGAAAAAAGGAAGTGGTCTTCATCGCATTGTGACAGGTGATGCAAAATGAATTCATTACAGCAATCCAAAGAAAAGAAAGTCATGCGGACTGCCCGGTCATGCTTCTACGTCGTCGCCTCGGCCGAATATTCACGCTGCGAAGTTTATGCTATATATTTGATGGGACCAAGTTGGTGTTATTTATTATGAACTGTTAAAACTAAGCGAAACCATCACTGGAGATCAGTATCGACTTCAGTTGATGCGATTGAGCCGAGCATTGCGCGAGAAGCGGCCGCAATGCGCGGAGAGGCATGAAAAAGTGATTCTACAGCATGGCAATGCTCGGCCTCACGATGTCGAACCCGTTAAAACCTACCTGGAAACACTGAAATGGGAAATCCTACCCTACACGCCATATTCTCCAGATATTGCGCCGTCCGATTATCACCTGTTCCGATCGATGGCACATGGTCTAGCTGACCAGCAGTTCCATTCATATGGGGACATCAAAAAACTACTATTTTTTCAGAAAAAAATTGTATTTTCACCAAAAAAACAGCGAGAACTTAGTTGCGCACTTAATAATTTAAATGTTTAGTTCTTGGAGTACATATCTGCTCCACAGAATTCCTAAAATTTCTTTATAACAATAGACATTTTATACCATTCATGCCTCATGTCATGATGGCCCACCTTACAGTTGTTTTACTCTTTTTCGGCCATACCAATCCCACATTAAATTTACAAATCCACAAGTAACCAAGGTACGTGTTTCATGGTTTTATTATTGTATTATTTTTTAATTACAATCACTTGTAAGATAAGGGAACAATTTTTATTTTTATTTGTATCATTATATTTTGAAAAGCTAAAATAGAGAGTTTGTGTTTTTCTTTTTTCGCCTGGTTTATACAATTTTTTAAGTGTATCTGCGTACTTTTTGAAGCACTCGATCACATTTTTCCAAGAATATTGGTACTTTTTGTAAAGCATGGTTTTTAAAGTTAGCCTTCGAATAATCTCTAAAGTTTAGTAAAAACTTGCAAGTATTACAATAACACAATAGTTCTTTCATTGTTCACTCGTGTCTTTCTATTACAAACCCATTTCCTATATTTTTTAAATTCTTTTTTAGCTCTTTCTTATATACCTTATAAATATCTTTTATGTGACCAACATGTCTTCCTCGGCAATTTCTTACTATCATCAGCATTTCAAAATTGGCTTAAGCATACTCACGCACACAAACACAGAGAACAAGCCAGCCTTAGTAGCAGCGGCATACAAACAATTTTGTTTCATAAATATTTAAACAGTAAAGTACCGCAATGGGTTTTCACCAATTTTCCAGACATTTTAGCATCACGGCAAGATGATAGCAAACACGTGGCCGCAACAGAGCTCAACGAGACCAACGAAGTCAACAGCAAGGAACGCGGTGATAATCTTCAACAACTAACTTATTCTTGTTGGTTTCTTGTCAGCAACATTTGGTTTGGTTTCTACGAAGCCAGTTTAGTTGTTGTTGCCTTGTATGTTGGCAAGCCATGGAGCAATGTTGTGAAAGGCGCAAATTAATGGTGCATTTGCAGAATTTATTTGCATTTCCACCAAAATGCTCACCAGAATGCCTCAAGCTTTTTATTTAAAGTACGCAAGTACGTATAAATATCTTTAAAAGGAATTAAATACTGCACGTCTTCGAGTATAAAATTAAGTATATGAAAATATATTGAGTGTGTAAAGTACTCGTTTGAGTATTTATAGCTGTGCGCTAAGGCAATTCGCTACTGTCATTACTTCCGAATGCCAGACGCCTACATACAAGCACACACACGCATAGAGCATACTAGTATATTTTTATGTCACTGAAATGTTGCTAAGCAGCAAATATGGCTGCAAGATGCACTCAGCGAAATTAAACTTTGAGCCTCATTTCGTGTTTGCTTGTTTGTTTTTGCTATATATAGATATTTGTTCGAAAATATGGGCTTGCGTGTGGCAAGTAAAAAGTACATAGTTGCAAGAGGAACAATGCGAAAGCATTCCCTCAAGCAGTGCAAAATTTTCACCGCAAATAAAGCCTTGCAATATGGCTGCACACATATACGAGTACAAATAAATTTAAAATGTCTGTTTACCGGAAAACTGGTGCTTTGCTGTGCCATTTGCAGCATGCCTTCACTAGACATTAAAAGCCAACATGTAGCATCATTCGATGTGAATGGAGAGTAGCACTATTCAATATGTGCAAAGCCGATTAATACATGTAAAAACTGTTATTACGCTAAATCGCATTTTTATTGAGCAAAACGAAAAGATTTTTGGGAAATATTTACGGATTTTTAATCGAAATTTCTAATGGCCGCCGGCGGTGTCAACTTGTGGTATGAGCTAGTCGACAAGCAGGTCTCACACATAATGAATCTTACTTTCCGACTCGCTTTCGCTGCAAATACAGTTATATGTGGCTGCAGTTTTTCCCATAAACAATTACGTTACTGCAGAGGTGGAAAAATTAAAAGCAACTATCATTGTGAAAAATATGATATTTGATAAATAGCTATTTAAGTCATTGAAAAACAAAATTGGAATAATAATTTTGATAATTTCGATAATTTGGATAATTCCACGCAGATAGGAAATTTTTTTCTGGGTAGCAAAAAAGACGATTTTTGTTGCATGGTGTTATACTTCAATTCCATAAGAAAATATTGAAATTTCAAATTTTCTATTTGCGTTTTGTAAATAGTTTTTGATTAGGGTTTTTAATCCAATCCCCATAGAAGTAGTGGCTACTACACAGCTACGTATTTCCTCATGCCCATCACATGCGGGTGAGGTCCCAAAATGCAATAAGAAACTACATTTTGCTCTCCTTCCTAGTTTTTGAGGACATGCAAATAGCTAACCGGCAGCCTGTATGATTATCTGCCTATCAAGTGGTGGCTCAAACTCGTATGCACCTTAGAGCTGGGGGGTTAGTGAAGGGACCAGGAATAAGCAAATTAATTGACTTCCATTTTGGGTTAGTATATTTAGTTTTCAGACATGCAAATGGGCGGCCGTCAGTGGGAATTCAAATGAAAAACGAACGCTGTAAGAGAAATATCATTCACGAGTGTGTGTGTGTCTGTGTGCGTAGGCATGCGATTTGCAAATATGTAGTTTCAAATGGATTTCTAGGCTCCAAAACAAACGGGTGACGACAGAAAAACAAATGAAGAATCGTGCTTAATGGCAGTCATTGATTTTTTGTATTGAAGTGCATATGCAAATACTGTGTTCGAAATTCACGTGAGACCCATTTAAGATCGTAATAGAAGTTGGCGCCTACAGCCTGGACAATGGCAGGTTAAAGAGAAATATTACTTCTTTACGCAAAACAGAGTCAGTTCAATTCTCGTCGAGATAAGGAGTGTGGAGTTTGCTTTTATGCTGCTTGAATTACTACACAGAAGAACCCTAAACCAATTATACCCATATATCTACGAGTGTCCAATATGCATGCAAGTGACTATGTACTTTAAACAAGGAATATTAGTACATTTGTGTGTATTTCAGCTCAATTAAGTTTTGAAATTGGTCACTATAGCTTCATATTGCAATTGTGTTTACAAATATGAAATTCTATTTGTGTTTATATAACTCAGTAGGATGGCCACTTGAGACAAGATGAAACTCTATGACCAAATACACTGACACGTATTGGCGACAACACTCTACGGCATGCGCAGTAGCATTTGAATATATATCCATGTGTCGCATTTCATATACCAATCAGCAATTATGCTTTTGGCAAAATTCCAGAAATTTGCTTCATTACAACCGATTGGCGTCATGTTACGTATCCGACCTGTCGTACGCAGTCAACCTTTCGGAGTACACACCACGTCCACAGCCTATATTTCAGCTTGACTGTTGTTGATGTGCAAGCAGACTTAGCCACTAAATGCTTATTTAAATTGTTAGCAAACTCTCAACTGCCCTTTATAGAACAGACAAAGGCTAAAGTCTCACAAATGTAAATGCAAATGCGAGGCAACAACTGAAGCAGTGGCAGAATGAGCACCAGTAGGAGAGTCATTTGCATAGAAATACCAATTTTTTGTTTTCAGAGAAAAGGTATAAATGTAAAGAGTCCAGTTAAGCCACTAACAAGGATTTGGAGTATTCTACGCCTAATCGTTTTTTTTTTTTTTCATTTTTTATAGATATAATGTCTATATTACAAAGAGCAAACATATATAAATAGTAGTAAAATCGTCGTCAAGAGAACACCATAACGAATTAGAGCACAACAAGTTGAAGACTCCATGGGTTGTGCTACACAGTGGGTAGCTCTGCTGAAATTAAAGAACCTCCCAGTTCACGTACTCAATTTTCATCCAAGGAAAAATCAAAAATCATACAGAGTTATGCAGATTATCATTTCCAGGAGCACATATTAAGGGTCCTCACAGCGAGCTCGTTGCTTCGTTACTTGGCAGTTTTACATATATTTGGTTTTGTAAATTTAATGAAAGTACCTAAGCGGAAAGACCGCCGTAGCCGAATGGGTTGGTGCGTGACTACCATTCGGATTTCATAGAGAAATCGTTGGTTCGAATCTCGGTGAAAGAACAAAATGCAGGAAAAAATTTTTCTAATAGCGGTCGCGCCACGGCAGGCAATGGCGAAGCTCCGAGTGTATTTGTGCCATGAAAAAGATCCTCATAAAAATATCTGCCGTTTGGAATCGGCTTGAAACAGTAGGTCCCTCCATTTTCGGAACAACATCAAGCTGCACACCACAAATAGGAAGAGGAGCTTCGGCCAAACACACAAAAATGGTGCACGCGCCAATTATATATATATCTAAGCGCCAAGCAGCGAGGCCCCGCCGTGGTATGCTAGGAAACTTGATCCATAGCTGGCAAAGAAGAAAAAGTAAAAAAGTTATTTTTATAGTCAAAGATTTGATATTTGTAGGAAATTTGCTTCAAGTAGATGAAAGAAGCTAATTTTCAAGCGTCAGAAAGCTCGAACAGTGCACCAGAGCAAAGTCATATTATTATGTCATAGATATTATGTTTTTTTTCTCGCTAGAGCTCGGTCTTTTTAGGTTCTAAATTGTTCTAAATTGAGCTTGTGCGTGATAAAATTGCTGGTGGAAAAGAGCGTTACCAAATTAACAGAAAAAAGTCAAAAAGGTCGTTCAAACCAAACACATTTGCCAAAGTGCCAACTAACAAAACGCTAATGTACAATAATAAAGTGACGCAATTGGCGCGAGTACCCTATTGTTCATTTACTGAAAGAGGGTCATAATCCAAAAAATATTACTAAATAACTTAGCTGCTCTTCTTTTGTGTTATGTAAAAAATTCGTGGCGATATCTATTAATAGGAGGCCGAGCTGCTTCTCCTATTTGTGGTATGCGTCTTGATGTTGTTCCACAAATGGAGGGACCTACAGTTTCAAGCCGACTCCGAATGGCTGATATTTTTTTACGAGCAGCTTCTTCATGGCAAAAATACAATCGAAGGTTTGCCGCTGCCTGGGGATGGGCGACCACTATTAGAAAAAACGTTTTGTTCATTTTGATGTTTTAAGGAGTTTCGGACTCACGTCTACCGAATGGTAGTCACGCACCAACCCATCAGGCTTTGGTGCTGACGTTATATATACATATATAAATATTAATAGAAGCTCATTAGCTGGAAATATCTTTACCTACTAAGAAGAGTATTGAAAATTAAAAACCTTGGAGCTTATTTTCTCCACATTTTAATTTTTGTGATTATGGCCGACATGCCAGAATAAGATATTATACTTATATATAAGGGGTATATATGTATACCTTATACACGACATTAGTTACAAATCTTTTCACCCTTTTTTAAGTTCTTTTCTTTTCTCCCTTTTTATATTCCTCCATGAAAGGTCATCTATGAAGCTAGCCCTAATATCAATTTCTTATACCGTAATATACTTACAGATAGGTTTATGTGTGTGTGTGTGTGTGTATTTATAATGTAATAAAATTCGATACATTTATAATTAATTTTCATAAGAATATGTTTAGTGCTGACACTTCCGATTCAAGCGTTAGCCGAGACACAATTCATAGCAACCACACACTTACGTACGAGTACTTGTGAGACTTAAATAAGAAAATTACTAAATTTATATGAAAAACATATTTCAATAGTTAAATTGTTTTTAATGGAATAAAGAACACATTCAGATATCATAATTCATTAAGATGAGGTGCATCCATTGGGAATGCTTCAAGACATTGTAATAAATCAGTTCATGTGGCTTTGCTCCATTTATATACACACGTCTGCATGTATACATATGTATCCCATGTATGTAAGTACATCAAATAAACAAAATTATCTAAACGAATACTCGAAAATACCTCCATTCATAATTGTATTCTGCATATGCATATAAACATACTTATATACTGGGTGTCAAAAATGCCGGAAAAGATATTTAGTTTAGAGCGCAACATTCGTTTAAAATCGTTTACTCCTTTTTGAATTTCTTTGTCAAATTTCACTTTTTGTGCAAAATATCACAAAATGCGACACTAGCTTCAGAAAGTCTTATTTAAAGTTCAGAATATATATCGAATGTAAATAAAATATAATTTAAAAATTAATACTTGTTTGTCTGTCCGGTATACATTCCAATACTTTTCACCCGATATCTAATTTCTTGTGTCAGCCATCTTGAGCTACTTAATAAGTCCACGATGTCCTCTTGAAAAAGTTGATTTTTATTACAGAGCAAATTTGAAATAAAATGAACTCAAAAGCTCACGTTAAGTTTTCTCACGTCCGAAAAGACAAAATGAAGGGAATACATATATTGGGTAAAGTCAAGCGGTACTTCATGAAGCCAAAGCAAAAAGGTTGCGTGTATCGGAAGAGCGCGAAGTTACCTAGTGAGGTATAATAAATTAACTCATTGGGTCTGAGACGATCTGACGCAGGCAATATCAAAAATTCGTGCATAGATTAAGATATGTAGGCCTTCTGAGAATAGGATAAGTATCTTTTTCGGGAAACTGATAGTTTTTATAATATAATTCGTCAAAGCTTTTGTGGAACGTACCAAAAGTTGCAGAAATTGTTAAAACAAATGACCATCACATGCATTGCCAATATATACAATTGTGGCAAATGGAGTGGCATGGTTAAGTTAAAAATATAATAATTAAGTAACATTCATAAAAATATCCAAAAAATTAAAATATTATTGAATTTTAAAAAAATAAAATAAAAAAATGCCTTTATTAAATGAACAATAAATTGTTAAGTGGAAACTAATACAATGCCAAACAATGTATCTTCATCAAAGCTCTCCTATAGGCATTGGCCACAATGTGTTACATGTAAATATGTATTTACACTGTTGGAAAACATATAATAATAAAAACAAACATTTTTGCTTTTAGAAAACTTATTACAATCATAGAGAAATTATTACAATCAAAAAAAAATCATAGAAAAATAGAAACGTAGAACAAAATGAATGTTTAAAAAATGCTTACATATGGAGAATTAACTTAGTATTTCGTAGTAACTCCTGCTTGTTTAGTGATGCACTGAACTTAATAAATTTTCTCATTTATCCGGGAAAATAAAGTCTCACGAATTTGTAGTTTGATTTTACATTTCCTCTCTATTTAGGGCTTGGAGAGGCCCAATTATCTTTTGCTGATACAGTCACGCACCAACCCATTCGGCTACGGCGGCTGCCGTCATGTCTGTCATGTTTGTCATATAACTCTGGCTAAACGTATCCTTCATATTATTCTAGCTGCCGATTTATCAATTTGAAATCTTTTGAGTATTTGATATGTGGATTGCCAAGTCTTGTGTATTACCCTTCCTATCTAGAGCGAGTCTATACTGTATACTTGAAATGCACCTGTCATGAGAGCGCTGATAGAATTCAATACTATTTACAAATCTACTGAGATTGACTTTCCTTCTTCTAAATACTCTTTTATTAAACTTTTTAATTATGCCTGTAAATTCATTTAGTGATAATAATAAGTTTTAAATGATTCAGTAAGTAAATTGGTTTTTCTTGACTAAAAAAAAGTAAAACAAATTCGGGCATCTACCAACCTGCACCGAGCTATCCGAATTGAAACTTTCAAATTTAGCACAGTTTTATGCTTGTTTGAAGGCAAAAAAGGCTTAATTATAACGTATGAGTATCTTGTTTTCATTTCCCAGAATTTTGCATTTTCTTCCTCGAATTTGAGCTTGTGGTACATTATGAATAGCAATAAAAACCTTTTTTCTTTGAACATTTCATTCATTCTTCTATTTGATCCATCGGATTTCCATGTTTTATTAACTTTTTCTGTACTCTGGCTTCTTCCTACGTACAATAATTAGCGCTGCCCATTTTGCTTACATCATTCAATACTAAGTGGCTTATACAGAAAATTTAGCTAATTAATTTTACCTTTAAATTTGTTGCTATCTCCGCTTCTATTATTATTTTTTAGTTACCGCTTCTATTATTTCTTTCAAGCACAAAACCAATTTGCTTACTCGAGTGTGTCCAAAATAAGAATGAGGCGAAATAGAAAATGAAGTGTAATGCAGAAAAAATAACCGTTGACCACTGATCACCTATTAAAAACAATCTTAATAAAAACAATTTGCCTATAACTGATACAGTTCATTCCAAAAGTTTTAGTGCACTGTTTATATTATATCTTCCTTCAACTGGGGGCGCTCCGCTGATGCTTTCTGACAAGGTGAAGTACCTAAGTATTGTCATGGACAGTAAGTGCACATGGGAAGTCCACCAATATTGTGGAGAGAGTAAGGAAGACAAAGTTTTGTATTGGCTATATAATACCATTATAAAGCCAATCTTGTTATATGGAGTCATAGTCAGGTGGAACTCACTAGAGAGGCCGACATTAGTGAATAAGCTGGAGAGACTTCAAAGGCACTAATTGGAGGCGTCCCCTTCGAACGACTCCTACTTTGGCGCTCAATCCCATGTTAAATGTGATACACTTGGAGACAGGGTCTGGTGAACTTGTTCGACGATGGATCGAAGCTGGAAGGAAAGGTTGGCGGAGGAGTTTTTTACGAAGAGCTCCCCATTAGACTCAAATTCAGGTTACCGGACCACTGCAGTATTTTCCAGGTAGAGGTAGCCGCAATCAAGCAAGCCGCTGATTGGATACTCACATTCGTACTGACAGTCAAGAAAGTAAATATTTACTCCAACAGCCAAGCGGCAATTAGGACCCTCGGGTCACAGCGACATTGCAGGAAATTGTGAGGTGGATGAGCTGGCCAGACAAGGGGCATGTGAGGTGATTTCCCCGCAAAGGGAGAGAATTGGGTTCCCTCTGACTACTTGCGCTCTGCTTCTGAACAGATGGGCTTCCCGCCAACTCATCGAGAGTTGAGCAACTACACAAACTTGTAAGGTCGCGAAATCCTTTTGGCCACATGTGGATTGGGAACGCTCGGGTGAGCTTCTGAGGGTGACAAAATCTCAGCTCTCGAACCTCGTGGATTTTCTCACAGGACACTATGCGCGAAGAGTGCATGCTGTAAAATTTGGAATTACCTCATCCCTTTTTGCGTCGGATATATGGAAGATAAGGTGAAATAATCTCAGCCCCTTCTCCTTAGCTGCCCTGTTTTGGCCGGGCTAAGATCTAGGCATCTTAGCTCTTACTTCTTTGCTACGCCTGCTGATATATAGTAGCTGGCGTTGACATTTAAAATCTGGTGAACTTCATCAGCAGCATAGAGCGGTTGATGCAAAGGCAGCACACACATCGTTCATAATCGACTCACTCTAAACCGATCCTCCTAAACATCCCACCCCACCTCTCTCCGCCCTCCTTCGCAATGGTATCTCAAAGGACGAATCCGATTTTCTTCGTCCAAATATGTCCATTCCTTTGGTAATCATTCTAACCTAACATAGCCTTGTATTTTATCTTCCAACAGTGTGTATTTATAATATAATTTGATGCATTCATTCCCAATACACTCTGCCGTAAAATATGCTGCAGACAAGTTATTATTTAAGAATAATTCATTTAATAGCAAATAGTTTTACAAATTTTGATAAATGATGTGCAAACCAATAGTTAAAGTTCCATTTGAATTCTCGCAAGAATAATTTGTTATATATTTTTGTTTGTTTGCAATAAATTCAACACCTGACTAGACAAACTCAACATACCATTATTTCGTTTTCCCGCAAGCGGAAGTGACAATTTAATTAAAATGCACAAAGCTGCAATATTTTCTAACTCGATATGAAATGCTTGATTGTGCTGAATATGGGGGGAACTACTGTCCCGGCTGTCTGTTGCCAATTCATTTGAAGCAAGGCAACTGACAGCATTGTTGAGGTACATACATAGGTGCTTCGTCGTTTATTTGTTACGTCATATGCAGACATGCAACTATAAAGGAATTAGCACTGGTGTTTCGTGCAAACTTATATGTATATGGCATATACACACGTACACACAATCGCTGAAAAATACTTAAGAACGACATCCCAAACTCACAGCTCTTCATAATATTTTCCAATAAAATCACAAAAAATATCCGAGTTCTGAACTTAGCACATTGGTAGCCTGGCAATCAGTTGTTTTTAAATAACACACAAAGATTAATAGCTTAGAATAAAAAAATGAAGTTTAATATAGAAGATTATAATTTAAAAAAAATTTAACTAGTACACTGCGTTTTAATAAATGAACTAGATGAACAGGATTTTTCCTAAACTCTTAGAACTAGAATTGATAAGTTTTGAGTATAAATTTTAGTAACAGCCATTATAAGGAACTACGGAGATTTAAATTGAAAAAAGGGGAAGGCATGTAACTGAATTGAATTGAAAAGTGATATAGTTTGAATATAATTATATATCTACTCAACACCGATCGCTTAAAACCGATGTCAAATCGAGAGTTGCGCATTAGAAATTTTACGTCCAAATAGAGGATATTTGTTAAATTTGCAAAACGCATTTTATGTATAGTTTAAATCTTGAATGAGAGAATTCATATTATAGTGTGATATGTGGACTTATTTTTAATTAAATCTAGTGGAATTGTTAATGAATTATATCAACTAAAATATTACGAAATCTTTTTTACTTGACTTTTATTTTTTAACTTTTTCTAGTGAAGATCTACACCTTGGTGTTGTTTTCAAATAAAACATGTAAAAATTTAAATTCTTTCAAGTTTCACTATTTTTATTCAAACCAATGTCATTACTTAAAACATGGGATTACTTAAATGTCCACCATGAATACATCTACAGGATGTTATAGGTAGGTAGGTATGTAGGTAGGTAGGTAGGTGAAATGGTTGAAGTGCCGGTCTGGTACTCCTCAAGTAGCACTAAAGCGCCGTTTTGATACCATTAAGAGACCTCCAACAGGCAGCAAGAGCTGGTGATATAATGGAGGAGATTGATGGGATTTAGGTTGGCGCACTGCCTCTGGCTGTCGAAGAAAGGAGTGCCCAGCGACCTTAATCGTCAAGCTGCCAAACTCGAACATTTACAGAGAAAGTGCTCAACAGTCTCCTTAACTGAAAGGTCCCCACAGCTTCTGCAATGGGAGTTAAATGGTAACCCTAGCTTTTCCGCGTGTGTGCCGATCATCCAGTGACCGGTAAACACAGCTACGAGTTTAGAAATTGAATGGCAAGGAGTCCAAAGGACGTTCTGGGCCCTTCATGTATCGTATTGGGGCCAAAGGGGTTTCGAAATAGCACATGAAGAAATGGAGCTTCATCTTTTCTACGCTTTCCTGAGAAATCATTTGTGCAGTTCCCCTTTAAAAGCTGTCAGGGGGATGCCGCCGACCTTTTAGGAGGTCTCGAGGCCAATTTAGTCCCTTTCCTGACAAGCTCATCAGCAATTTCATTTCTCTCTATGTTCCTATGTCCTAGAACCCAGGTAGTTATACGAGGACTGAAATTATCAAGGACTCGTTCATAAATTATCGCATTGAGCTCAGAAATATCGAACCGAATGTTATGTTTCAGTTCTAGAATTGTTGTAGGTTTATTCACATAGATTTTAATTTTCAAACTACCCTAGTTTTGCCAGTCCTTTTTCTATCCTCAACAGAACCCGTTTCTTCAAATTTCTTCACCAACCGTGGAGTTTTCTATTCATTTGGACATTTTCTTCTAAAATACAATATTATAAATTTTGCGTAAAATTTATTTTAAAGATTGATCACTTTCATTCGTTGTTCGTTCATTGTACATCCATCTATTTGACAAATGTCAAAAATGACATAAAAAAAGTTGTAGTCTAGGAATTACTCAATTAGGAATTAGTAGTTCAAATATAATTTGAGTAAAAACTGTTTGCCTTTTAAAAACTACACTCAATTATTTACCACTTTAAATATTTTAATTTTGAAAAATCTACATCTCCGTCATAAACAACTTCTGAACTAACATAACAAGAGAATCTTAAAATTGGTAAAAAAAAGAACCAAACAGTTATTTTAGGAAGTTTCGAATTAGTTGAAGCCACCACCAGCGGAATTTTAATGGGGAACTCCAATCTATTTCATTACTTTCCATTTGTATTAAGATTCTCCAGCTGGTTCGCTAGACATACCTGATTAAGTTGAACCACTTTTCTTATTGAATGACATTAGTATGACCCATCTCTTAAACTTTTCCTCAAAAAAAAATATTCTAAATAGTTTCGGAATTAGCGATCTGCTCCGAATAGGAGTTAGGATAGGATACTTGCTAAAATATAATACAAAATGCATTAATTAAAAATGTTTGTCAAATGGGAAAAAGGAGCTGTTATTGAAATAGGTAGCCGGATTAGACTTTTTAACATTAGCTTTACGCGTATATGTAGGAAAAGTAGGCGTGATAATGCATTTCTCTTAGTTATATCATTCCAAAAAAGATTAGAAGTTACTGAGACAATTTTCCTCCTATTCGGAAAAAGATTTATTTCATGTAAATTATAGTTTAGCAATTTTAATTCAAAAATTGCTGTAAAATATGAAATCACGAACGGGGCCTTATACTCTCTGCCTACTGAGCACAATTCTTTTGTTCAGCTCTAGCACATTCACTATTTTAATGTCATCACAGTCATCAAGCATATAAATAAGTTTAATTATTCGAGTGCCGTGCATCACCATATGCGCATTTCACACGACTTTTTTCAGATAAGGCTCATGCTGAGAAACTTAATAGTACTTCGAAAAATTAAATTGTCTCTGCTGCCAAGAGCAATTGTCAACGCCGCGGAAACGCTACGAAATACGAAAAACGAAAAATGTTGACAACTGACGAGTGGCAGCCGACGACCGACGACCACCGAAGTGCCAATTATTTATGCAGATTCATTGTTGCACTGCATTGCCGTGGCTCCCGAAATAAAGACGAAATTTATCGCATTAGCAGACAGCGTAGTATAGTTTGTGGCGCAAATGCATACAAACATACACAAACTCATAGTTAGACTTTACATGGCCGCTAAGTGAGTGAATACAAGGGCGCATCCGCTGCAGGGGGGTTTAGCCTTGTATCGTTTGGTGGCGCCCAGAATAAAATTAAATTTGTGTATTTAAGAACGCACACAAATTAATGCTAATTTTTAACTAACATATTAGTGGAACAAACTGTATTACTAAAGCTTTAATCAGTTTAAGAGCTAATTAGAAATTGCAAATAATAAAAAATATATAAATTTTGTCAGTCAAAAACTTTTAGCTATATTTACCACAAAAACCATTTCCATTTTCCATTCATATTCCTTCAAGAGAAGAGTGGGCAAACATGTTTTCGGATGGCTCGAAATTGGACTGAAGAGTTGGTGGGGGAGTAATCTGCAAGGAAATCCCCATCAAGCTCAAATTTATATTTCCGGGCCCCTGTAGTGTTTTTAAAGCAGAAGTAGTCGCAATTAAAGAAGCTGTGGATTGGTTTCTCGCTTCAGAAATTACAGTAAAGGAGGTAAATATCTACTCCGACAGCCAAGCGGCAATTAAAGCCTTGGGCTTGTTGTTTGTGCGTTCGAATGAAGTCGTGGAATGCCTGACTTCCCTCTCGATTGCATCGGAATATTTCGATATTGGGCTCATCTAGGTTCCCGATCACAGCGGCATAGAGGGAAACTGATGGGCCGATGTGTTGGCTAAACAGTGAACCCTTGAGACGGTTTCATCGCAATATGAAAGAATTGGAGTTCCCTTGAGAACCTGTGGTCTGCTACTGGAAAGATGCAGTATATTTTTGTGATCCACACCTGACCTCACTGCGGTGAGGTTGGGGATTGCTTCAAGCCCTTTCTGCAGAAGCTGTCTGGAGGACAAGGTGGAATCGCCTCAACTGCCCTGCTCTCGTCGGGGTAAGGTTTAAACATCTGGGCTCTCACTTTTTCGCTACACCGGCGGATATTGCGGGCTTAAATATCACACTGAAATTCATCATTAGCTTGAAGCGGTTAACACAAACGTAAGTCGCCACTGTTGGTCGTCATCCTCTAATCCAAGGCCTGGATTCTGTCTGGTTCCTACCCTCTCCTGTTCCCCTCCCCTCACTCTGTTTGGTATCACAAGATTTTTGACCAAGTGGACCCCTCGCAAGGGCAGCCATTTAACCTAACCTAACCTATCCACAAACCACTAATTAGTAATACCCTCCTGATCAAAAAGTTCCCGGAACAACCGCAAGGTGACGCTCTGATTCTGACGCTCTAATTCTGACGCTGAGTTCCGTTTTTTGGAAAAATCGAAGACCGCTCTGATGACTATACTGAAAATAGGCATTATGACTTGAAAGCATATTAAATTCTAATAGCATAATTATTTCTAACCAAACCTTACCAGAAAATATCATGACTTCGTAAGCTTTGCTGAGGAATATTGAAATTATTTTCGCAAGGAACGACCGCGAGTCAATCGTCCCACTTATCAAATCGAAACCGCAAGCATAAACTTTATAGTATGGAATTGGATCGGTGAAATTCAAAGAACGCCAAGCATAACGGGCAAACACTTTCTGAACAGGCTCAAGCCTGCTCATACGGCATGCATAATATGTTTTCCAACTAAAGACGATATATTCCAGTTCCGAAGGTATAACATAGCTATATACTTTAGAGTATATATACAGGTCAACGAAGTCTAAACTGAAACGTCGAATAAAAGTAAGTACAGAATATGAGCAATGGTGTAATTTAAATGTATTTGAAAACAGGGTCTAGAATTGAATAGCACAGCTAGATCCATAATTGCACTTGTTAGGAAGCATAGATGGGCACACTGCATTGTATATTATTTTGTTTGGATATTTTGTTTGTTGTATCGTACACGAAATGCAAAGAGTCACAACTCAAGCTTTTCAACCTCGGTTTTATGTGTATTATATTTATCCCTAATAAATCATAGTCTTAGTAAAAATCTGTTTTAAGATTATATTTCAGGCAAGGTGATGATCTTAATGATCTCAATCCGTTCATAATACTAAACATATTTTCACATCATTTTTATTTGAATCTTTGCTGGATATTTTCGGTTTCAAGTTCTGGCTTATATTTAGTGTTAGTGTTTTTGAGGAAAAGAAGATAAGCCAAAACTAAAAATTTTTATTGAGTACATAAATGATTTAAATTCCTTGATGAGAAGGCATTACATTTTGACTACCAATAAATAGTAAATATTTTACTGATAATGCAAATCAAATTATTTCATCAATAATTTTACTGCAGTTTCGTTTAGTAATCAGTAAAAAATATGTTTACGCGAATTTTTCCAGTAATCAGCGAAAAAGTATTTTTACTGAAATTTTTTTGCAGTAATCAGTAAAAAAAATATTTTTACTGCAATTTTCTCCAGTAATCAGTAAAATATTAAATTTACTAAATTTTTACTGCTACTGCAAAGTGCCCGTCTATGGTAGGAAGTAGATTTGAAAGAACAAGATTTAAAACATATAAATTTATCTAATTTCTTGGTTGAAAATTTATGGAGTCTGCTATACTTACAATCACCAATTATATCTTTGAATCATCAGCATACGCCAAAAGGTTGCCTTACAAAAAAAACTGGAAATGGCATTAACAAAATTACCCAAAGTGGAGGAACCAGCTTGGTGACAGCAGAGGTCGCAATAAGAGAAATAGATGATAATTCATTTTGATAGAGTGGAGTGAAATCCTAAGTATCCTAAGTATAATCCTTACGTATAGAAAAAAATATCGGCGAAATGGCCGCCGCGGTCTCTGCGGCACACCTCCATCCGATGGTCCAAATTTTCGATGACGCCAGAGGCAGTAAGTTCGACGGTGTCAAATCACATGATCTTGGCGGTCAATTGGTACCGCCGCGACGGGAGATTATTCGGCCATCAAACTTTGCGCGCAAATGAGCCATTGTTGTCGTTAGCTGTGTCGACAAGTGACACCGTCCTGTTGAAACCATATATCGTCCATATCCATATCTTCCAATTAGGGTCATAAGAAGTTCGTTATCATCTCACAATAGCGAACACTATTCACAGTAACTGCCTGACCAACCTCATCACTGAAGATGAAGAGCGCGATATCCATTTGGATTCGAAAGCCCGTTTCCATAATAAGCCTGAATAACTTTAACGCGTTGCTTGATTGTGGATATTTCCATAGTTCAAATTGAATTTATCTGAAATTAAAAAATGTCGAATGAAATGCAGAAAAAACTTGACGTTTAGGTGTGGTTCACATTCAACATCGGCCCTTGAAATTTAACTACCCTTTACATATAATTGGCGCGTACACCCTCTTTGTGTGTTTGGCCGAAGCTCCTCCTCCTATTTTTGGTGTGCGTCTTGATGTTGTTCCACAAATGGAGGAATCTACAGTTTCAAACCGATTCCGAACGGCAGCTATTTTTATGAGGAGCTTTTTCATGGCAGAAATACACCCGAAGGTTTGCCATTGCTTGTCGAGGGGCGACCGCTATTAGAAAAAACGTTTCCTGCATTTTGTTCTTTCACCGAGTTTCGAACCAACGTTCTCTCTCTGAAATCCGAATGGTAGTCACGCATCAACCCATTCGACTACGGCGGCAAGTCCTAGTCGAAATAAACAGATCTTAAATATTACACAGCATGCTTCGACATCAATGAATATAACCATAACACATAATGCATGAAGTAAAAGATATCAGTTGATGTTGATGAAGTTTCATAATTTGCAGAAAGTTTTAATTTTCTGTTTCCATTAAGAAAACTGAGGTTGTGGTCACTCGAATAATAGTAAGTGCTTAGGGTGGGGCTGTAATTAATAAGAGAACGCGTCGTGGGTGGTATGAATGCTTCACGTGTGTCCATGATTGTCGAGGACTGGTATAAGGTATGCTTACGAACTATTGAAACCTTCACAGGAGATCTGTATAGAGAGATATTTATGCATTTGAGCAGAGCACTGAAGGAAAGGCGACCGCAGTAAGAAGAGAGGCTACAAAGTTATCCTTTAGTTCAGGCTCATGTCGCAAAATGGGAAAAGATATACCAAGTATATATCGCTTACCCCTCGGACCATCATTTGTTTCAACCGATGGCATATTTTATGGCTGGTCGGAATATGAAGATGAGAAAAAATCGCTTATTTCTTGGATCGCCTTAACCCGCGAGGAGTTTTTCTGGTGAATATGTGAGCTACTCGAAAGCTGAGAAAAATTACTGACATACGAAACGACAATACTTTGAATCGTTTATACAAGAAATCACTTTTTTAAATAACAGTTTACATTTTCATAAACAAAAACGTTAGAAACAAGAGTACACAGAAAATATCGTCATCAGCAGTTGTCGCCATAGTTCCTTCTTCTTATCTTACACAGCATCTGTATATACTTTTATACAATCGGACGTTGCGACCTTGATAAATTATAAAATCAGGCCCCTCTGCAAAAATTGTCAACATCCGTCACTGCGTTTGTGTGTGTGTATGTTGAAGTTAATCTAAAATTATTACATTCACTCTCCCAACGTCTCGCGGGAGTAATATTATAGCTCTGCGCCAACAACGGCAGCACTGCCGAAAGGCATATTTCTTTGTTGCTCCACTTTATGTCTTCCTCTGTTCTGTTTTCGGTTGAATTTTCGGCAATTAAATGAATTCGGTGACGCGGCTCATATGGTATAGTCCGGCTGCAGAGAAACAAAGGAGTTGTAAGGATGTACGGTAATTTGTCTTTCCATTAATTACTATAAATATTCAAGCACAGGTATATTCAGCTATTTTACAGCATCTACCATAAATCACTTGATTCACGAAGAAGGTATGAGGTTCGTGCCAAACATGCCTACGCATATACTCCAATTTTGGAAAATAATATGACATAACTGAATCTACTCCCAACAACACGTCTTAGACTTTCGTACGACAAGTTTTAACTAAGCTCGCATTAAAGCGAAAACTAACAATAAAGAAGTATTTTACAACAAATTGGAAGGAACCAATTTTTGCATACCTGCTCCATGCTTTTAGTGGCAATATATTAGTTAGTCAGAGTTAAATACTTTTACTTAGAGGTGGACAGCGCTACGCTTACTTACGCAAAATTTTGTACATACGTATTTCTGTATCTAAAATCCTATGCACTATTTTAAATATTTTTTCTTCTAATTAATAAAATATCGCACTTTGCGAGTACACCTGACTACTTAAGTATCTTTAGGGAATCGTTCTTTCTAGCACGACCGATCACTTTCTACTCAGACAAACAAGCTGCCATAAAAACTCTGCAATGAAATGGCTAAGCGACGCACCACAAACAGTGTTTCGGCGCTTTAACGTTGTGACATCGCATTACCGAGGAGCCCACTTGTGAGATAACTAGAAGGAATGAAGACTAGGACTAAAAGGAATTAATACAGAACTAGGACCTTCATCAATAATAGTTGGTATGACAGCTGCTTAATGCCTATTGGGAGCATGTGGGAAACGTGTGGTATTTCCCACTAATCTGTCACAGCTGCAGAAACAAGGAGGAGATTGGGAGAATTGAACACTATCTCTGCCACTGTCCTACTACTGTCAGTACGTGACATCGCTGCCTAACCTCTTACCTCTTTAGATTTCTGACTGACCTACAGGGTTCGCCATCTTTTATGCCAGTAAATAACTTTGCCATTTACCAACCGATCCACTTGAAAATACATGTTTTCGATACGTCAATTCAGTACAATTTCAACCATGGATCGTTTTACACCGAAACAACCGAAATTGACGCAATAAAACCGGAAATGCTTGACAAGGTGACAAACGCAGAAAAAAGATCGCAGTTTGTGTTTGCTTATAAAGGTGGCCACTTGATTGATATTGCATTCAAAAAATAGTTTTAATAAATTGTAAGTAACCAAACAAAATAAAAATACCTCACTTATTCAAATCAGTTGTTTCTTTTTTTCAAAGTTATCCAATGTTTACATACCGACGTAAAAGATGGCGCACCCTGTAGAATCCGTCGCCATCTTCAATATATTTATCATAGTTTGTTTCACCACATTAAGGACTAGAGGTTAACTTGAACACAAACAAATGGTATTCCAATAAGTATCCAGACCTAAGAAGGCCCCTTTACACTTTCTTGGAGGGTGGAAGCAAAAGTAAGCTAACCTAACCTTTTCAAAGCGCAGTCAGTCGAACGGAAATGAATTGCGAATACAACTTATGACCTTTTTTGTGTATGTAAAAGTACTGTTAGGAAGCTATATATTTTGTTTGAAAACATTCGGCTAAAGTGCACAAATCTTTTGAAAACGTGCAAAAAGTGCAAACATTTTTGAAGGAAAGGCAAAAACTTTTGCAGCAGATATTTAAAAGTACGTATACCGTGTCTAAAATCCCAAGAGCCAGAAGTATAATGCTGAATCTCTCCAAATATTCACGAAGTGATAAGGTTATGATCTGCATTTGGTTACATCAAAGCAATATAATTTATTATGAGCTGCTAAAACCAGAATGGTGCCCACCTCAAATTAAGGGCTTCAGATGAGCTATTAAAGAAAAAGAAATGGATTGATATTCGAAACTAACATAGTTTGGTTACATGTACATAAGTATGTTGCAAACGTAGTTGTTGAGTCACAAACGGCATAGGAAAGTAGGGATGTCGTCACTGTGATAATTCAGTTCATCTGGTTAATTTATGCGCAGTACTATTCTTGAAAGCACAACACTGCTCGTGGAAATCCAACAGTGTTTCTCTCTTCATCCATTCCTCCTCCATTCTCGTACACAGCTGTCAAACATTTGCGCTCACAACTCAATTTTATCTTTTTCTAATTAGAATTTTATATACACGACCAAACACAGATGTAAGAATTAAAATTTCTTAGCTAACATATTGGAATGTACATATTAAAATTTAATTAAATTTTATGTTTCTTCATTTAACTAAATCTGAAAACGAAATAGCTGAAATACTTTTTAACTGCCCGCCGTGCAGTAGTCGAATTATATTCGAAGCCAATCAAAAGACAATTTCTACCCCACCTACTTCATGGACCAGACATAGGTTATTCCGATATAGGTTACTCCGCCCACATAGAAATATTTCACTTGAAAATTGGTTCACTTTATGGAATATCAAAAAAATGCTCACAAGATAAGATATGTGAGCTGGTGCATTGTCATAGTGAAAAAAATACGCTTTCAAACAATTCTGTAAGCCATATATGTAATATGATATTATATATACAGGGTGGCGCACGAATCGTGCTACAAAAACAAAACGTAATAACTTTTTTTCTGTGTGAGTAATCGGCTTTTTATTTTTTTATTTTGCAGATTAGTATTTAGATTTACAAAAAATGGAGGCTTGGGATACCGAAAAGAGGATTTGGATAGTGCAACGGTATCATGCTTTGCAGTCCATCATTTCCGTCCAAAGGGAATTTAGGCGGGAGTTTGGCGGCACTCCCCCGAGCAGATGGACCATTATGAGGCTGGTGAACATGTTTGCTGAATCTGGAAGCATCGCTCGCAGCCCGTACCATCGAGATCCCCATGTTCGGGTCGAAGCCACAGTCGCGGCTGTAGCATCGTCAATTCAGGCAAATCCAAGAGTTTCGACTCGTAACTTGTCGGCGCAAATTGGAGTTAGCAGACGGTCATTGCAGCGGATAGTTCATGATGACTTAAACTTGTTTCCATACAAAGTTCAAATCACAAGCAAATTAAACCCTCTGGATTTGCCTATTCGCCTGGAATTTTGCAAGACAACAACTTCATAAATTGCTTGTTTATGTCTGATGAGGCCCATTTTGATCTAAACGGCAATGTAAACAAGCAAAATTGCCGTATATGGAGTCAATCAAATCCGCAAATACTCCATGAGATGGAACTGCACCCAGAACGAGTCACAGTGTGGTGCGCAGTTTCATCAAGGTGCATTGTCGGGCCATACTTCTTCGAAGAAAACGGTGTAACAGGGACTGTAAATGGGGACCGTTATTTAAACATGTTGAAGGAGTTTTTTTATCCAGAACTGCGGCGAAGACGTATCCCTTTTAACAGCATTTGGTTCCAACAAGATGGAGCAACTGCACATATAGCCAGACCGGTTATGGAGGAGCTCCAACGAAAATTTAGAAATAAATTGATATCCAGAAATTCCACTTTCCGCTGGCCCCCAAGGTCACCTGACCTCACTGCACCAGATTTTTTTTTTATGGGGTTATCTCAAACAAGAGGTGTATAAAGCAAAACCAAGTAATTTGACTGAATTGAAGCAGTCCATCACAACAATAATTGAGGCGATCCCGACTTCAACCCTTCAGTGCGCAATGAACAATTTTCTCATCAGGTGTCGCATATGCGTGAATGAGCATGGAGGTCATTTACGTTCTATTATTTTCAAAACTAATTAGTTACATAAAATAAAATTGAACTATCTATACAATAAAAAAACAAAAAGTTAAATACATTGATTAGAAAAAAGTTATTACGTTTTGTTTTTGTAGCACGATTCGTGTGCCATCCTGTATATAATTGGCGCTCTATTTGCGTCTTGGTGTTGTTCTTCAAATAGAGGGACCTATGCCGAGTCCGAACGGCAGATATTTTTTTATGAGGAGCTTTTTCATAACAGAAATACACTTGGAGTTTTGCCATTACCCGGAGGGCGACCGCTATTAGAAAACACTTTTTACTCATTTTGGTATTTCTAGTAGATTCAAACCCACGTCTTCTGACTAATAGCCACACCCCAACCCATTCAGCTACGGCGACCATATAATATTACGGGTACTAATTTACTGCCTGGCCTCACGGAAGGAGTCATAAAAGTCTCATGAAAAATCAAGGATCGACTTTGAAGGAGCTTTTGGATATCAGTTCGTTTAAGCAGCGTTATTTCGTTTAGATATTGTTGTCATATTCGTAAACTCATATCTCTTAGCCTATAGAAATAGCTACAGTAATATAATATTTTGCGCAAAAAAAAAAAGAATTTAATTAGAAACAAGCATGGGTTGGTGGGACACTAACATTCGGCAGTGTAGAGTTGCGAAACCCAATGTGGGACTGACACACAAAAGGAGCTCGGCCAAGCCCCCAAGAAAGCAGGTAAGCGTCAGCAGCATATCAGTAAAAGCCGTACTTCATCTCCTATCATTCGCGAAATATCGTGCACCAACGATCTTTGAGCGCTACTCTCTTCATTTGTTCTTAGATGCTTTCCATGGTCACGGATGTAGATGTACGAACGGAAAAAGGATAATCTTAAACCATAAAATTTGTATAGCACTTGAACCCTTTCTTTTCAATATTGTTGGTTCCTTCTTGGCAATCATTATGGATTTTAATGGCACCGCGTATTATATTTTATTAGAAACTCCAAATACTGAATTTTCAAATTTATAAGCTGCACATAACGAATTTTGCAGAATACAACCCATCACGGACTTTTTATAAAGAGTACCTTATCTGACAGAATGTGTTTAAAAAATGGCATGTACTGTAAGCGATAAAAGAATGTATCCGCATATATATTTTTTTAACTTCAGTTATTTTTATATTAAACCAAAACTCATTATATAACAAAAAACATACAACGCATGTTTTTCAGCTTCGTAAAAAAATTACAAAAATTCCGAAAATTTGCCTGAAATTTCATACTGCTTACTCAGAATCTTTAGATAAAATTCCGGTACACATTTTATAGTCCTTTGAATTTTTGTATTGTAAAATGCAAGATTCAAGTGGGTGAAAATTCGCAATTTTTTTTTTTCCTGAAGATGTTGGGTATTTTCTTTGAGATAAAAAATGTCGAGCCTGCGTTAAAGCAGAACAAAAAAAATTGTCAAAAATCAATTTTGATTTTCATAATAAAATTTATATATACTTAATATTTTGAAACTTAATTCTTGAGACACTTCAAACTTGAACTTTATTGAATTTGAATTTAATGAGGTATAAAACTGAACACTCAGAATTGTTCTAAAAATTCCGATTAAAGAATTTTAAATATTGAACTCAACTCAATTATATAATCATTCCTCAAAATAATGTTACAAAATATCTTGGCATGCATCTCGACATGGAAAACGCATATTTTCACCAAACGCAAAGCACTTGAACACAAACTCCGAAATCTATACTGCCTACTTAATCGAAATTCTCATGTTTCTCTCAAAAGCAGGTTCTTACTTTGATCAGCTATCTTAAAACTAGTATGGACCTATGGTATACAAATTTAGGGCATTGCAGCTAACTCTAATTTCCAAATACTTCAAAGATTCACAAATCCTCAAATACATCATGATATCAAATTTCTCACAATAGCTGAAGAAATAAAAAAACTTGCAACATCTCACAATGAAAGACTTCAATCACACCAAACCCCTAATATTTACTCTAAAAGAGTCTATTGTATGAGCTGATTTGGAAACATCAAATGTTGGCATATGCATTTTCGTAGACTGATGATAAATTCGCCATATTCTATGCTTTTCTACAATGAATTTGGTAATTAATTTGATTGTGAAACGAGAATATTACATTGCAGGGTCCCAACGAACTGCACTCCACAAATCAGAAGGATCACTCTGTGCATGCGCCTATTTTTAAAATACTATTATTTGAAGTTAAAATTATATCTAGTACTTATTTAAAATGACATTTTATACTTGGTTGAGAAATAAGTTAGTTTCATATATAAATCTAAAGTGAAGTGGTTTCTCTACTCAGCTCTGTGAAATATAATACGTTCCCTTCCCAAGTAACTGCATACCAAAGATAAGCGATCAAATTTAAATACATTACATCCTTACGGCTTCTATTCATCTGCTATGCCATTTATAATGAATTGTTGCTGAAAATTTACTTGTGCATGCAGTCACTTCGTTATACATACACACACATGTGTCCTAAATTACCGCGATTCATTGCAAGTTGGATGCGTGTTTCACGCAAATGACGCTCATTAGACTCCAGCAGTAATGGCATGAGAGACTACCCACATTGTACAGAGGCCTAGAAATGCCTAAGCTGACGTATGCGCCAATGTGTGTACATAGGTATGAATGCATAAACATAAATAAACATAAATATATTTCTGAGGCGGTACATAAATACGGATATACAGATTTTCTCAATTTGGAAGGATTGTAATCTTTTGGCAAGGTGGAGATCAATGGAATGCATGAACTAAGGCCAAGGAAAATAGCCTGATGAAGCAGGAGAAACGTCAAACAGCAATGAAAGTAGTGCAACTGAATTGATTAAAGCTGCACTTCTAGGCAAACAGAACGCAATTCGAGCAAACTCGCCCAACAATGTGGTACTTATGATGCTTGTTGTCTGTTTCCATGAAATAAATCTGTTCGGCTATATGAAGAATAAACTATGAAGAAAAAAATAAACTGGAAGTATAAAAAAATGCGTCACCTCCCAGATTAAACACATTTGTTCTAGCAAACTAGCTGAGAATTTTTAGATGCCATAGATGCGGGAACTCAAATCAAATACTCTGGAGCCAAACGGAATGGTTTTATGGTAATAATTGTGAAGCGACAATTGTGGTAGTTTCTTCTACAAAGTGGCGCAAAATTAATCAGCCTATCGGAAGATTTATAAGTTTTGCAAATGGCGTTGTACGTGAATCATATTTGATACTTGTGAACCAGGCAGCTACAGTATACAAAGGGGCCAGCAATGAGCTGCGTAAAGATCAAAGTAAAGATTTCCATCGGCCAAAATCATGTTCTTCTCTGAAAGCTGAAACTGCATTAACTTCATTTTATGTTGTTAAACTGAGAGGTACTTAATTAGAGAATGGCGCCGTTTGAACACCACTATCCTCTGCTGTTTTGGTGATTAAATTTTCAAAGTGCCACTTCCTATAGCAACTTCGCTCTGTCTAGAAAAAAAAGGAGGTGCCTCAATTCTAAACTTGAACCCAGGACAATTGTAAAGGCAGACAAAAACGAGTTTCTTTCCTACCCACCTCTCCACAACAACGGCATGCGAAATTTTAGACTATTTCCTGGAATTTTTTTTTAAATAACAAAATTAAATACGAAATTTAAACTTTTTAGGCTTTTTATTAAACTTCTTATACATACAACAATGAAAAAAAAATTGTTTTTCATTTTAATAACTTTAAAAATGACGTTGAAGTTGACGCTCCCGAAAAATTAGACCTGGACAGTGTTGTCCATTTTGGCTCAGATGAATGAAATCTGCAACCCAAAAACCAAAAAAATTATTAATCAATATAACTGACCCATGTCCCGTACTAGAATAAAAAAAACTGACAAAATGGCGCGGTTTTGAATTTGACACTGGAGGACATGGGTTTCTTTCAGTTTTTTTAATAAAAAATAAATACGAAATAATTGAAATAATAATATGATTCTACTACGGGCAATAGCCATAAATATTGTGAAAAACATATTAAAATTTCAGACGATTCGGCTGAACATTTTTTTTTTTTTTTGACAACACCCGGCCCAAAAAAGTAGTTTTGAAATAACTGAGTATAAAGTTTTGAGAGTGGACGACGCGTGACGAATCTAACTCTACCTGCTGCTTGTAGAATCGAAAATACTTGGAATATCCTTCCAAAAGTTTGACAGTATATTTTTAAAAGTCTATGCTTTCGAAATATCAAAAAACCAAATCGATTTTTTTTAAATTCTAGACCACCGGGACTTCTTAAATTATATTTTCCGAATTTTCCATTTCGTATGCTGAGCCCGCGCATTTTAAGGGTATGCTCTAGTGTTTTGAAGAAATTTGAAAAAAATGTACTGTTCTTTGATGTACGGAAAAAATGGATAAATAATTTCACAAATTTTTTTGATACCGTTTTTTGAGGAAAATTTCACAAATCTGTACTAAGTCAGAGAGATGGCACTACTGGCATGTATTGAGGCTAAGTTTAGTTGGTAGCAAAAAGTGGAAGAACACACACCAAGTTTCAGACAGATATTTTTTCCATCACGACAACGTACCAGCTCACGCCACAGCAGTTGTGGTCCCAAACTAATTGGAAATAGTGTTCCAACTCATTCCAATTAGTAGTCCCTCGGACTACTACTTGTCTGTCATTTTCAAAGAATGGCTTGCGGAAAAGGGATTTCATTAAAAACAGGTGGTAATTGCAGAAACGAATGGCTTTTTTCAGACTTGGACCAATCCTATTATTCGGAAAGTATTAACAAACTAAAACAGCGTTGGACGAAGTGTATAAGACTAAACGGAGACTATGTCGAAAAATAAAAAGATGACCCCAAACAATTAAATAGTTTTTACTTTTGCACGGACTTGTCAAGCGCTCCTCCTTTTACCAATTTTGCCCATTTCAATACCAAATATCTTTATATCAAAAAACGGACTTTCATTAAAACCTATAAATTCATGCTCGAGTTATTCGCTGCAAAGGCAGAAGAACAGGTGTAGTACGGGTAGAGAGACGAACCGACAGACACATAATGTTTGTTCACTCAACTAATCAGCCGCCGTAGCTGAATGGATTGGGGTGTGACTACCATTCGGAATTCGGAGAGAACGGAAGTCGAAATTCTGTGAAAGACCCAAATGAAGAAAAAGATTTTTCTAATAGCGGTCACCCCTCGACAGGCAATTGCAAACTTCCGAGGGTATTTCTGCCATGAAAGAGCTCCTCATAAAAAAATATCTGCAGTTCAGAATCGGATATGTCCTTCCTTTTTTGGAACAACATCCAGACGTACACCACAAATAAGAAGAGGAGCTCGGCCAAACACCCACAAAGGGTGTACTCGCCCTTTATATATATACATATAATCATTTTCTACCGATTAGTATATATTTGAATTCCGCTGGGCTCTTAAAAACGCGTTATGTAAACCAGTAACAATGACATTTTGCACGAGGATAATCAATGGAGTCGCTTTTAGACACAAAAATGGAGTAAAATTATCATATTAAGTTCAATATTGAAAGTATAGATAAAAAGTATAAAACGAATTTCTGTGAAATAAATATAAAAAAGTTAACAATAAAGTTAATGGAAAAGAAACGAAGGTATGCTGCACAAATTGCCTAAGAGAAAAGGGGGTAAAAAACAATAGAAAAGACAAAAACCAAATGAAAACCCAATGAAGCGTAAAGCACTAAAGAGCAACAAATGAGTGAACAAGCATTGATCAAAAGAAAAGTGGCGCATATTAATGGCCAAAGTAAAGGCAAATTGAAAAATGAGAACAAAGAGGAAAACGAAGTAAACAAAAAGTAAAGACAAAGCACGCAATTCAAGAGAACAAGCGAAGATAATAGCAGCAGCTATTCTCAATTTAAGTGTAACAATTGTAAAAATTGTTTTGTTTGGCTCAGAAGTTTGATTGGTCGCCATAAAGTATACTTTATATTCTGTCGTTACGTTAACAAAAAATTGAAAAGTGAAAAGTGCGAAAGTAGGAAGAAGAATGATAAAAAAGCACGAGCGCACACTAAACAAGCAACCAACTTTCGCTGCATTATAAGTAACGACCAAACTTTTCAGAACACAACCAGAAGCTATGTAAATGGAAATTGTTTTATGCACGCTAGCAACGCCAGTAGTTGCCTTTAGAGGTTTACTGTAAGCCAAAGGTGAGTACTTATACTTGTAGTTGTGTTGCGTACGAAAATAAAAGTCAAAAGCGAAAACAAGTACTTAATTTCCTGGAAAAATCAGTCAGTGGTGAAGAAGATGGTGAAGTTAGGAGATGATGTTACCCACGGCAACGACGTTAGCGATGATCACCATCATTGTAATATTACTTTGCTAGTTACGCAGGAGTGACTTGAGCAGGTCTAATAATAACATTCTGCCTTAAGATAACATTTAACCGGATGCATACGAGTATTGTGCCAAGTGCTGAGTACATGACACTTCAGTTTACATAATCTTTTCGCTTCTAACCGGTAAAAATGTTTTCACAATTTCAATAATAATATCTGGGTGGATAGACAGGTGCGATTAATTGCTAAGCAGCACTTAGGCTTAGGTGGGGAATGGTCCTCAATTCTGCACTACAGCATTCGTTTAGGTAAAAATTCTGAAAGAATGTAAATTAAGTTCTAAACAGTCTAAACTCCTTTGGGTCATAAATTTATATTTTAAAAATTCTGTAAAGACCAAATAATGCAAACAATTCTTAGTATTCTTTATACAGGGCGGCCGCCGTAGCCGAATGGGTTGGTGCGTGACTACCATTCGGAATTCACAGAGAGAACGTTGGTTCGAATCTTGGTGAAACACCAAAATTAAGCAAAACATTTTTTAATAGTGGTCGCCCCTCGGCAGGCAATGGGAAACCTCCGAGTCTATTTCTGCCATGAAAAAGCTCCTCATAAAAATATCTGCCGTTCGGAGTCGGCTTGAAACTGTGGGTCCCTCCATTTGTGGAACAACATCGAGACGCACACCACAAATAGGAGGAGGAGCTCGACCAAACCCCCAAAAAGGGTGTACGATAACATAATTAGCAATTAACAGCTAAATTAAAATAGAATAACCAACTACTTTCATTAACTCTTGCGAAGAAGACACGTGCGGAGTTTTTTTTTTAATTATTCCATTTAAATATTGACGTTTACATTGGATACACTCTTGGAAACTGGGCCCCTTTACTCCATGCCACTCGCTAGAAAAGAGATATCGGGATGTCATTTACCGAATTGGAATTGAAGTTAGAAATTAAGAGCTAAATTAAAAAAAAAATTACTAGCTTATTTCAATAATTACGACAAAGATTACAAGTCAGGATTTGTTTTTTAATTATGCCATCTAACTGCTGACCTTTACGTTGGACACACTTTTGGAACCTGGGCTTCGTACTCCATGTCACTCGCTGGGGAAGTGATATCGGGAAGCAATTAGCGATATTTTCTTTTAGTGCTAAGATGGTCGCTTCGTTTGTTTCATACACTTTCTTTTTGATATGCTCCCACAGAAAAAATGTTCAAAGGCAGAAGATTGGACAACCAGGATGGCTCGGATATGTCACCAAAATGCCCACTCAATTTGTTAGGGAAGAAATCACGCAGCATCACTATGGTCTCTCCGCTGTGTGTGACAGCAACCATATGCGTGTACTGAGGAAAAGATGTTCTCTCCTTATTGGCTGAAAATAATCACTTAGTATGCGCCAATGAGAGACATCGTTCACAGAAATTAATTGTCCTCGACGACTTACACAAAATATTTTCAAATTGATTTTAATGGTGACTTATGTGCTTCAAGTAACCACCATCGGACAATTTGATTATTTAATTAAAAATTGGCTTCATCACTCCAAACGATAGTGTTTATTGTACAAAATCGTCTGCCTCGCAGACATTGTTATGCAAATTGTAATCGTTAGGCTTAAGCGCTTCTAAGATTTAAATTTTGAAGGGGTGAAGCTTAAGATCCATCCTTAATATTTCAGGCACAATCACTCTTTGAAGTTCCATGGCAGCCGCTCTCTCACGCATGGACCAATGAGGATTATCGTGCAAACTTTTAGCGACGAGTTCAATATTTTCATGTGTTTTCGATTTCCCACTAGGTGGGATATTTTCCACCGAACTTATTGCCTGAAACTTTCGCACCCTGAGCGAATCAAATCCTCACTTTAGGCATCACGTAAGCATCAAATATTGTAACGTGAACAAAATCTAAAACGACGTTGCAAATAATTTGTTGGCCTTGAAATATGCTTTGATTGCGAGTATACGTTGCTTAGCCGTCTACTACGACATCGTGCCTAAATAACGCGCACGAACAACGAAAACAAAACTTTAAATTTAAAACCTATTCTGCCACCGGGTGCCCTGTTGCTCTTTCCCATGACAGACAGCCCATTCCAGGATCAAAAATTTGGGTGCTGTATTCGGTAATCCTGTTAGAAGACGCCTCGGCGATGTCAATTGGCCACCTTGGAGCTGAAATTTGACACCCTTAGTCTTTTTTTGTGGGATACAGTGAAGGACCTATGTTATGTAATAAATCCATTAACGATTTGGAAACTTAGCTATTCGTGAGATAGAGAAAAAACCGTCCGCAAGGTATTAGAAAACTTAGTTAACATGATAGGCCACTGCAAAGCCAGCTGACGCAGCAACATAAATTAAATGGTGTTCCATAATTAAAGGGCATTTGCTTTGGAATAAGCTAATAATAAATTGAACCACTTTTTTATATTTTTAGAATTTTTTTTTAAAAGAAACCACTATAATGGCCTCCTAGTATGTGCTAAAAAATATAACATTTTTAAGCTTAGTCTGAACAAAATTAAAGCGACTTGATGTATTGTGGCACAATGATTAATAACACTGCCCTGCAAATTTCAATTTTTCTGATGCGAATAAGATGTGACCTAGTGTTCCCGAAGGGAATTTTCGCGCTAAGCACGAATCCGAGTTCAAAAATTGTCCATCACGTCAGGTTTTCAAAAAAAAGGGGGTTGAAACCCCTAAAAATAGCGTATTTGGCCATTTTTCAAAAATTGTGGAGCAGAACCCCTGATGTCTACGGGGGTAGGGAAAAAAATGAACATAGGAACTTATCTACACCCAAGATAAGATATAATGAAAAGTGAAGTGTTCCTAAGGTATTTAGTGTCGCTGATTACAAACCTGTAGTCAGATTCCCAAAATTCAAAATGGCGGACGAAAATTTTAAAAATTTATCCGATTTGCTTGAAACTTGTTACTAGGGAGGTTACATAAGTACACCCCCTACTCTAAGGGTGCATGCGAACAATTTGGGTTTGAGCTTATTTCAAAGAGCAAAGTTCAACCTTCAATTACTGACAATAACGAAGATCGTAGCACGTTAGGGTTCTCCTCCACAATTTTTGAAAAGTGGCCAAATACGCTATTTTTAGGGGTTTCAACCCCCTTTTTCTCGAAAACCTGACGTGATGGACAATTTTTGAACTCGGATTCGTACTTAGCGCGAAAATTTCCTTCGGGATCACTAGGTCCCATCTTATTCGCAAAACCGATGCAGGGCAGTGTAATTTGTTTAGTATCCCAATAAAATCTACGGTGAATACCCAAGCATTTCTTCGACGTTCATATTAGAAAAAGAACATTATACATTGCATAGGGTGGCAGGCAATGCACTAAACCCCTTGTAAATAGATGAAATTGATACTCATTACAAGCTTTCAATCCGCCTTTGGCCATCTTGCGGGCTTGTCGTGACTCCATTTCCCTCTACACCACTACAAATTCTGTGAATATATTCCCGTGTAAATAGCTTTATAAATTTTTAGCTCGTACGCTTCTAAAGGGTTAGGGGTAGTCAGAATTTTCACAAAATTGGATTTTTTTGCATTTTCTTAAAGTATAATATCTTAAAAATATTTTGTGAAAACTTGAAGTAAATCCGACAAATACTTTTCCAGTTGGTCAACAATAAATACAGGGTGCTCGGGTGCTACATAAATCGATAGCAAAACTTTAAATGGGTTTTTCTCAAAACTATGTTTCTGTAACTGGTGATCAATGTAACTTAAAAACTGCTCAGTAGATTTCAATAAAATGTCTACTGCTTTTGAAAAACATAAAAAACTCGTGCCTGCTCGAGGGATTTTTTTCCAAAAATTTCTATTTTTTTAAACAATTAATTGTCAGTTTTTTTATTGAAAATCTGAAAATATTTCCTGAGGTCGCGATATTGTTAATTTTAAAAAAAAAATAAAACTTATTTCTCTTGTCCGATTGATTTTAGATGAATCTCCAAGAACTTGTGATGATCACCGCAAGGGGTTTCTGGAGAAACAGGCTCCACACAAACAGCGATAACTTTTACAATTATTAGTTTTTTCTTTTTTTGAAAAGTCAAGTTGAAACATGATGTATTAATGCTATGTTTTTATTTTTGTAAAATTAAGCAATTGACTAGCATAAAATTTCGGGCCTCTGACAACCCTTAACCCCTTAAGTCATTTGAATATTTACTCGTATGTGCTGGACTGTTTCAAAAAACGTTATGTTTTTTTTTAACTACAACTACTACATACCTATTCATAATTCCTAATTCCCCCTTCATAATTTTAAAAATTATGTAATAACTATTTTCCACACATCTCTTACTTGTAAACTTAAAAAAAAAATAAGGATAATAAAAAAGTCAGTACGATATGAAAATTATGTGTACTTAAATTTTTTTTCATCTCATATGAAATTAAGGCCATTTTATCAACCCGAGGGGCATATCAAACACTTGATTTTTTTATTTAATACTACGAAAAGCATGTTTTTTAAGAAGGATAAGAATTTGCTACAAAGTTTGAATTTAATAATTTAACGTTCATCATATCAGTGCAATTTGTGCTCTGACCAAAAAGTGTTCTATAGGGTGTTTTTTTTTAGAGGTTAGGTTTTCAAGATGAAATAAAACGTATATAATTTAATAGTATGGCCAAGAACTTAGCTTTATTATAAAGATAAGGGTTGGCCATTATGTTTTAAAAATGATACCCATTCAACCAAAAGTGAGCTTCATCGCTGAACAAAATTTTCTTCGATGCGTCGCGCGAACCGAACCATTATTTTCGTAATAAATTTGCACGATTTGCAAACGTTGTTCAGGTGTAAGTCTATTCATTATGAAATGGCAAACCAAACTGAGCATAAATCAGGTGACAGCTGTCAAAAAGACCATCTACGAAAAAAGTAGTGCCAACTTGAAAACCTAACCTCTAAGAAAAACACCATTTTGTTTAAGCCATTTTAAATATTTAGCTACCCGACACAGAAATTGCTTATATTGCATACAATGAAGCAGCATTATACTATTGACGTTGTTTTTCGGATACAATTTTTAAACCAACACTACCAAAAATAATTTTTTACTTTTAATTTTTGCAGCAGAGGAAGTTATTTGTTTACTTAGTTTGCTAACTCCAGTTTGCGCAAAAAATTTATATTTTTATTTCTTCTTAATTTGGTATTTTAAGAGATGTTAACTTTTAGGCGCCTAGATTGCAGTTTGCTAAGAAAAAAATAATTATTTATTTTTCGTTCACGGTCGTAAAAAACCGTAGAAATCAAATCAGCAATGCGTCGGTTAAAAAGCACATTAAATATTCTTTTGAGCAACAACATAAAGCTTATTTAAGGGGTTATAGGTATACCTTGTGTTGCACTAAAAAATCGAAATTTTTGTATGGCATATTCTAAAAGTATGTACATCAACTTAAAAATTTAATTAAAAAAATCATAAAGATCGGAGCACTAGAACGAAAGTTACAGACCGTGGAAGCGCCCGACCTTATCCATAAATAAAGTGCACGCAAAACTTTAGATGCGATTATAGCGAAGTCTTGTGTTTTGAAAATTACCGTCGGGGTGATCGTTATTTATCAAAAACTATTAGACCGATTTGCATAAACTTTTTTTTTTAATATTCGAAGTTACAACCTCGTGGATCTGAACAGTTCACTTTTTATAAATATTTGCATAGTTCGCTGGAATTAATTTTTTTTTAATTTTTCAACCCCTCAAATATCATTTTTTTGGTGCAAAGCGGTTTGTATATCGAGAAAATTTTTTCTTTGGGTAAATAAACCGTTCAGGCTCACTTAAAAAATGTTTTCTACTAATCTAATAATTTTTCTAATCATTTAATTTTTTTGATTTCAGTTGAGCTGCTCATTCCCTACCGTGATCACCGCAAGCCTCTTCTAAAAAACGGTCTTTCGGGGGAGGGGTGATACCAAGAATATATAATAACATTTTTTAAAATAAAAACACCAAAATGTATTCTTCGAGAGGTAGCCTTCAGTATGGTATATGCCCCATTTGAATAAAATCGTCCATTTTTTCGGGCCCCAAGGAACATAACCCCTTATTTCAGTATTTTTTTAAGTATTATTTTCGCAGCTAAAAATAGAATAATTTTTTGAAAACTTTAATTTGACCTCTTAAAGACCAAGAAAGAATGTTCTTAGGTCAAAAGCCTTACATAACCAAAATTTTACACAAAAATGCTTAGAGTGTTATTTTTTCCAAAATATTACTTTAGTATTTATTAGTCGTTTAAGCCATAGAACATTTTTTGATCAATTTTTCTGCTTTAAGTCCGAACGAACTGCGTTTCCCACACTACAGCTATTCACAAAATGCTTGAGGATTGACAGAATTAAATACTTTGCAAATCCCACGTAACTCATGGGTGTTCTAATTCTCTTACTACAGCTTTATAAAATATACAAGTTATACAATAATAGAAGGAGTTGCTACGCAAATTCTAATTACATAGTGCGACTTAATAAGTTAAAACCAAATTAATTATAATTAATTTTTATCTATTCCATGGTTTCACAAATGACGCGTCTGCTGCTTCTTTTAACACGAAATTTATGTGTAGTAGGTCCACTGCACTGAGTACTCATGAGTTAAGTGGATACGCTACTTTTACTTTTAAGCGAAAGCGTTTTTCTATATTTTTACCTTAATTTCTTTTATTTGATCATAGTTAAATGCTCAGTTGCGGTAAGTAGGACTCTATTGAGTCTTTATATGGATGGATTTGATTAGCTACACTTTAACCTGGAATTAAATTCCATTTAATCCTTCACAATCCAATATTTCGGTGTCACTGAAGTGATTAATTAAATTCAAATATTAAATTTATGAACATTAGGGGCATGTGCTTTAAGTTCCGCTTGACTGTCTAAGTTAATATTTCTTGGGCACAAGAGTGCACTATCACTAATTCATATTATTGGGCTTAATTTAACAATACATTTATGTATACAGTTCTTATTTAGGGTTTCAAGGATATTATTCATTTTCTGAGTAGATGCTCATTTTCGGGTTTTATATGTGGTGAGAACAATCTTCACGAAACCCTGGGAACCACACAACATATGAAAATATATATATATGTAATTGGCGCGTACACCCTTTTTGGGTGTTTGGCCAAGCTCCTCCTCCTATTTGCGGCGTGTGTCTTAATGTTGTTCCACAAATGGAGGGACCTACAGTATCAAGCCGACTCCGAACGGCAGATATTTTTATGAGGAGCTTTTTCATGGCAGAAATACACTCGGAGGTTTGCCCTTGCCTGCCGAGGGGCAACCGCTATTAGAAAAATGTTTTTCTTAATTTTGGTCTTTCACCGAGTTTCGAACTAACGTTCGCTCTGTGAATTCCGAATGGTAATCACGCACCACCCCATTCGGTTACGGCGACCGCCGTCAAAATAGTCAACATATTAATAGATATATACTTTGAAACAAACTATTACCATCTCGAAATTATTGTGAGGGCTTCAGACTTCAGATGTGATAACTTGATTTGTTAATAAGGCCGCTGAGATCGGCCCATTCCTGATTTTTCGTTAAGTTAAAAAAGAGGATGGTCGTGCCAAAGGAGCTTAGTCTGAGAACTTAGTCAGGAAACGTTAAGGATTTATTTATTTACAGCAGTTAAAAAAGTTTTCAAAACTGAAATCTGACTTTAGAAGAAGATGGCTATGACCTCTAAGGCCTTAAGCTATGCTATGTGCTTAAAATTAAGTAGTTAGGCTTAGTTTAGGGTTATACTAGATTTAACGTCTGTAATAAGTAATCTGAAATTTTTATATAGAGGCGTATACATTTGAGAATTTGTTTATAAGATGATACCGTTTGGGAAGTTTTTTGAAAGAAAGGATTTTGTGCATATTTTCTAAGCGGGGACTAGAGAGGAGGTGAGGTTTGTCTTAATTGAAAATTTGTGCTCGCAGTTGTGCTACAGAAGGACAAGTTTCCAGGGTATGTTCAGGGGATTGCGTTGAGTTAGTCTGGTATATAGCTTTACGCTGATGACTTAGTAGTTTATGTAGTAGGTTGGCATGAGGAAACCATTTCGGATAGCATGCAGCAAGCCCTTACAATAATAAACAAATGGTGCACGAAAAAAGGGCTCTCCATTAACCCATCCAAAACAACACTTGTACCGTTTACTAGGAGAAGGAACATAAATCTCAAATGTCCGACCCTTAATGGAACAACACTTCAACTCTCGACAGAAGCGAACTATCTTGGCGTCAGTCTTGACAAAACGCTTACGTGGAATTCCCATATTGAGAGAGTTACCTCAAAAGCCACAAGGGCATTCTTTGCCTGTACAAGGCTTTTCGGTAAGACATGAGTACTAAACCCTAGAATGACCTTCTGGACATTCACCACAGTTGTGAAACCCATAGTCACTTATGCATCCTTAGCATGGTGGCCCAAGGTCAAGCAAAGAAAGCAGGCAAACGAATTAAATAAACTGCATCGCCTGATATGTGTTGGTATTACAGGGGCTATGAAAACATGTCCCACAGATGCACTGGGTGTGCTCCTGAACATACCACCGCTTCCAATTCTAATTGAAAGGGAAGCTCGCTCGAGTGCCTTAAGATTAAAAGGTATATCTGAACTTAAAGTGGGGATATGAAAGGGCATTTAAAGATCTTGGAAGACTTTCTACATAGTCCCATTCTTTTTAGGGATGATATACAATACTATCACCCAAACCAATACTCTTCAGGAACTTCCAAGTTATAATTAATGAACGAACAGACTGGAGAACTAACTTTATCACTTTCAAACCTGGCTCCCAGCTATGGTTTACTGATGGGTCCAAATTGGAAAATGGTAGAACAGGGATGGGAATCAATGGGCCTAAATTCAAAAAATCGATTCCGATGGGATTCTACCCAACAATATTCCAGGCAGAAATACATGCCATTGAAATATGTGTGAGAGAATGCCTTAGCAGGAAAATGAGAGGTACTCACATCTACAAACTTTCAGATAGCCAAGCGGCTCTAAAAGCCCTTCTATCAACAACTATCACCTCTAAATTGGTAAATGATTTCCTAAACCTTCTCAACACGTTAGGGAATCTCAACATAGTAACACTATGCTCGATTCCGGGACATGAAGGGCATGAGGGAAATGAAATGGCTGATGACCTTGCAAAACAAGGAGCAAATATGCAACTTACTGGTCCTGAGCCTTTCTGTGGACTCACAAAAGGCCACATTAATGAATTCCTAAGGAAATGGGAAGAAAGAAAACTTGCCGCACACTGGCTAAACTGTGCCGGTCAGCGTCAAGCCAAACTATTCCTAAGTCCCAACAAAGGAATATCTGACAAACTTCTCTCACTAAACAGAGTAGATCTGTGTCTTTTAACAGGATATTTTACAGGTCACTGCAGCCTGAGGTATCATCTAAATAATATTGGTCTGTCTGAGACCAATGTCTGCCGCTTTTGCGAAATGGACATAGAAAGCTCAGAACATGTGCTTTGTGAATGTCCTGCGTTAGGCAGACAGAGACTTCACCACCTCGGTGGTATCGTAGTATCTCCATGCAATCTTTGGAACAACAAACCCAAAATTGTGCTAAAATTTTTAAAAAGCCTAAACCTCTGGTTACATTGCGTAATGGCCTTCTAATAATAATAAATAATACAGGGTCCGGCACTCGAAGTGAAACCAATTTCAGACCGATCGCGTGGTCCATTACTGATTTTCTTTTCTCACGTTTAGTCTCAGCAAAATGCGTCCGCGCACTTGTAAACAACACTTTGGATTTTCATTTAACCAAGTAAAAGAAAGCTGATGCCCGTGCATCAGCTGCCGAGCGGTCTGAAGTTGCTTTCACTTCGAGTGCCGCACCCTGTGAATTAATTTTATTGCAAAACTTAAAACTCAACAACTCTATCGTGATCATCATTTTATTATTTTATTTTATAAGTATATTTTCATTTTATTTTCTATTAGACACTAGTCTAGTATGGATAGGAATATTTGTTTGGTCAATGACTTACCACTTGCTCATTGATGAACCATTGTAGCCGTGATGCCGGATGAGATTTACCCGAGGTACAATTCAAACTTAATGTATCGCCGATTTGATATTGAGCTTGTTGGCCTCGAATGTGGGGCCCATCGCGTGGCAAAACTGAAAGAGAATATTTGAAAGTCTTAAAGCTTATGAAAATTACTCGTAATGGAGAATAAAATTCGGTTAACGGTTAACGAAAAACAACTTATAATACTATTTAAAATAACTGAATTTTTAATGAACAGCATTAATAGTAATAAAATATGTTTAGATTAATTTGTAATAATAATACAACTAAGTACATACAATATTAAAAAAAAACAAAATATTTTAAAATTTTGGGGTCCAAACTAGAATTTTCTCAAAGATTTCCTTTTGAATCTTTGACCCGCTAATATGTATTTCCTCATGAAATATCAAATGATAAGTATGAAATGAAAATTATTTTCTAATAGCGGTCGCTTTTCGGCAGGCAAATACAAACCTCCGAGTGTATTTCTGATGTGAAAAAGTACCTCATTAAGCAAAAAACCAGCTACCGTCAGAGTCGGCTTAAAACAACATGAAGACGCACCCCACATGTATGAAGTACATAAATTGATTAGCCAGAAATGATAGGAGAAAGTTCGTTGAAGACCTTGCTAGCGATGCCGAAGCGACAGCAGGTGTAAACAACACGAGACAACTGTACCGCATAGTTGGCCGCCTAACCAACCAGCGGAGTAACAGCAACCAGTCGATCAGAGATCAGATCTGAATGTTGCTTTGCTGACTTCCAATGATGACCATATCCCCAGATGGAAGCAACACTTTGAAGCAACTAGCAACATTGCTCTTAGCAGTGTACCTAGCTTAGAAGTGGGCAGCAAAACAACAACCCGCCCCAACCTAGCGGAGATTAAGGATGCAATTAAGAAGCTAAAGCTCAAAAAAGTGGCGGGCGTAGATGGCATACAGCTTGAACTAATAACAACCGACCCGCAAATATCAGCTGGAATTCTTTATCCCCACATCACCGCCGTCTGGAGCATTGAAAAGCTGCCTCCGTCCTGGACAAAAGGAATCATAATGGAGCTGCCCAAGAAAGACAACCTGTGTGTCTGCGGCAACTAGCGAGGAATAACCCTTCTTAAGACCATCTACAAAATTGTAGCCGTAATCATACAAAGCAGGCTCAAAGATATCAAACGCTCCTTAAGAGACGAGTAAGCTGGTTTTCGCCCTCACCGAAGCTGTGTTGACTAAGCCAACATTCAGTTGAGTGGCGCTCCCCACTCTACATGCTGTTCATAGACTTTAAGAAGGTGTTCGACACTATCAAACGAGACGCAATATGGCTGGCACTGAGTAGAAAGGGAGTTGCCGCCAAGATAAACCGCCTCATCAAAGCCCTCTACCAGAACTTCGAACTGGCAGTGCTTCACAAAGGCGATATCAGCGATCCATTCAGTACCAACGCAGGTGTAAGGCAAGGTTGTCACCCCTTCTCTTCGCCGTCGTCCTTGATGACGTAATGAGCTAACTGACAAAAAATGCATCGTATGGAGCTTCACCAGACGTCTTGAGGGCCTGGACTTCGCCGATGACATCTACCTCCTCTCTTACAAACTCTCTGACATGCAAGAGAAGGCGGACAAACTAGTCGCGCTGGCACGCACTGTCGGACTGGAGGTCAACAACGCCCAGACCAAGGCCATGAGAGTTAACCACAATAACGCAAGGCAGATATTGGTTGACGGGTGCCTGGTGGAATTCGTTGAAAGCTGCAGCTCGGCAACTGCAGGCATTCAGGCGAATGCATACGGTATGGGGGATTTCGCAAATCTCCAGGCGCACTAAACTACGAATATTCGGCTCATGCGTAAAAGCAGTATTGTTGTACGGAACCGAAACATGGCTGGTTTCTAACACCATCACTCAGAGGATCATCATCAACAAATGCCTCCACATCATCTGCAGAATATTCTGGCCAAACACCATCAGTAACGACGCACTGTGGAGATAAGCGAACGAGGAACCCGTTCTTAGGCAAATCAAACGCAGAAAGTGGCAATGGATAGGTGACACATTGAGAAAACCGCCAGATAGCATCACGAAGATAGCACTGGACTGGAATCTGCAAGGGAGCAGAGGTCGCAGTCAACCAAAAAACACTTAGAGAAGGCCGATACTGCGCGAACGAGCATATGCCGGCATCGCATGGGACGGTGCAAAACCGTGTACGATGGAAGAGTCTTTTCAAGACCCTATGCTCCCGAGAGGAGTGAACAAGGCAAAAAAAAAAAAAAATTATGGTTAACATTTTTTTAGTAAACTCAGCAGAAGTATCAAAAGCACGTATTAATTGGACAGCTGCCTTGAATGTTGCATACATTTAGAAGAAAAAACCGATATTCATGAAATTTTCGATGTCGTTTTAAACCCAAATGTTTGTAACTTGTGGCTTATTTTGCAATTATTTATCCCAGCTTTTTCGTGTTTGCCTTATAATTTTTTGCTGAAGTGATGAAAATTATGCTTAGCTTCTCCAAAAAAATTATAGATAGTTTTAGTATTTGAATAGTTTATAGTATTGACTGATTTGTACACATTTTAAAATAAAAATATTACATCTCTTTATACTGTTTATATAAAAAATCACTTCTTGCCACACACCTGTTAGATTGGAATTTGAAAATTGTTTGGTTGTAGCTTGGCATGCAATCACATTAAACTTTTGGACTGCCTGGTGGCTTTATTCTAGGTCATACGATTTACGTATATTTTATTTTGACAGCCTGCATGCCACACAAAACGAAACGTATGCGCTTAATGTATTTGTAGTATGACTATGGGGTTTTTGGCAGCTGAGCAGCTTTTGCCCGCCAGCGCGCCTGACAGAGTTGCTTTAGCCAATGCTTTTAGTTTGCAAGCGCAAAGCATTTATAAAAACTATTTCACAGACACATTCAAAATTGGCATACTTATATATATATGTGTATATTTATTTACATCTTTATATTTATTAGAAAGCTAATTTCATTTTGCTGTGCTAGAAAAAATTGAAATAAAAAAATCACTTTCGTATATATATATTATTTTTCCGCATACATTGAATGTACAACAGAAAAACCAAAAGTATACACACACCCCTTAAAAATGAATATTTTATGTTTATTGGAATGAAAGAATTCCCAAAAATCAAAGGTGATTTGTAGTCTGTTAAATCTTACGGTTATGGTGTTATTTTTGTCCGAAAATTTAGATGTTTTTTAATTTTTTCTTTTTTTGATAGCTCATAATCTCAGTGCATACCTAAATGCGTCTAACTTTCGTATATGTCAAAAACACGAATTTTTAGTTGAAACTGTAAACATATGTTTAGGACTTGCATATTTATACTACTAGGGGCAAAAAGTAAGGTGAATTTATTTGCCAAACTTCGCGGGATTAAAATTTCGCTTCAGTTATTTTTTTTCATGAGTTGGCAGCATTGCTAATAACATCTGGGCCAACTTTCATGTGAATGTCATTATCAGTAATATATTTACGCTTGTGTTTACCAAACGACCAAGAGTGCATTTTTCGATTTTTACAAAGTCTGATTTGATTGAGCAGAGAAGTGCCATCAAATTTTGTTTGCGGAATGAAATTTCGGCTGCGGAAACGTTTAGCATGTTGCAGAAGGCATTTGGTGATTCAACCATGTCGCAGAAAAATGTTTATACGTGGTACAAAGACTTCAAAGAGGGTCGAGAACGTGTTGATGACTTGGAGCGCTCCGAACGACCATCGACGTCAACAGATGACCAACACGTCAATAAAGTGAAGGAGTTAGTGCTCAAAAATCGTCGGTTGACTGTTAAAGACCTTACTGATATGATCGGAATATCAGAAGGATCTGTGAAAACCATTTTGAAAGACCATTTGGGCCTACGAAAAGTCAAATCTCGTTTGGTACCGAAAACTCTCAGTTTCTTGGAAAAAAGTCGTCGCGTTGATGTGTGTGAAACAATGCTTTCAGACTATCAGGACAAGCTCAAATGCATCATTACGGGAGATGAGATTTGGATTTATGCTTACGACCCTGAAGCAACCGACCAATCAAGCGAATATCTTGCTAAAGGCGAGGCCAGACCGAAAAGGGCACGTCAAAGTCGTTCAAAAATAAAGGTCATGATGATAGTTTTTTTCGATTTTCGTGGTGTAGTGCACTATGAATTCCTTCCACCTGGCCAAACTGTTAATATGGAATATTATTTGAGCATTATGCGTCGTTTACGTGAAGCAATTCGTCTAAAAAGACCAGAATTATGGGCCAACAACTCTTGGTTTTTGCATCACGATAATGCACCGTCTCACACTGCACTCGTTCTTCGTGACCATTTCGCCAAAAATTCCACGCATATCGTTCCGCAACCACCGTGTTCGCCTGATTTGGCTCCGTGTGACTTCTGGCTATTCCCAAAACTCAAGAGACCACTCCGGGGAACGCGTTTCGAGTCGATTGAGGAGATAAAAGCTGAATCGAAGAAGGTGCTGATGGCTATACCGGAAATGGACTATTTGGCATGTTTCGGGGATTGGAAAAATCGTTGTCATAATTTTATTTCATCGAGAGGGGATTATTTTGAAGGGGATGAAATTGATGTACTAGAATAAATAAAGATTTTTCATTTTACAACCAAATTCACCTTACTTTTTGCCCACAGCAGTACAACATTAACAAACGAAAATCGAATGTATGTTAACCGCGAGATTAAAAAATAACCTTTTGAAGTTTTTGAACTCTAGTCGTATATATTAAAAAAAATAATAATAATTGTCTTACACCTTTTTTGGGCATTTAGCCGAGCTCCTCTCCTATTTGTAGCGCGCTTCATAATGTTGTTCCACAAATGGAGAGACTTACAGTTTTAAGCCGACTCCGACTATTTTTTATGATGAGCTTTTTCATTGCAGAGATACAATCTTTCAACCACTTAAAACTTGCACTTTATTACGACAAAATGAATTCAACTAAATAACTTTTCACTCCAAATTTGGTTAGAAATTCTAATTAAATCTTTGAAAGAAAAGATTTTGTGAACACAAGTTTCAAAACTTGGACTTATACAGTTTTTTGTGGAAGAATGAATTATATTTGCAAAAAAAAAACAAAAATCATATAATAAACTAATAAATTATCAAAACTTGGCAATAGTCACCAGTTCTAGTACTAGTCATTCAACGCAGTGTAGATAGTTTTACTGGTTTTCGTGACATTTAAGCTAAAACATAAGTCAATTTGTATCAAAAAAATTTAATTGTTGTTAAAAAGTTCACGTGAATATTTTTATGTGTAAGGAGAAAAAAAACTATAAAAATCAAAAGCATAATTAATCAGTTTTTCTTGCCAGTTTATTGTCTCACATCTAGCTGGAGTTCTTGTACTAAATGACCTATTAATGTATGGTTCTTTTAAAAAATAGCCAACAGGTTTGCTTCGATCCAGACCGAGTATTATGGCCGAGTGTCCACCACCTAATTTGCGCCATTGATTAGTTGCATTGACGAGTATTCAGAGCATTAGCGGGTGTGGTTCTAAGAGCGCCGCTGACAAATATAAGCGCCATACGTTGAACCCTATGATGCAGCCTATACCCGCGTCTCATTGCCATTTTGCACGAAAATAAAGCTACGGCAGCTTTCCTTACCCTGTCCTCTACATTCATGTTCCGATTTAGTCTTGTCCAGAATTGAACCTAAATATTTGGCGCTATCTCCTAAATATTTCTAGCCTTACACCATTTAATGTTGGCTTCGCAAATTGTGGTATTGTGGGCGGAACGCTCGCACTATTTTTATTACTAATACAATAAAATGTTATCATTTGCCCATTCTGGTCAATGGTGTAACTTACTAGAGTTATTTAACATTTGTAAGTGACTGAATAACAAACAGCAAATGTGACAGTTACAACCAAAACCACATAGCTGTTACAGCTGTTACAACATCCTCTCGTCCTTGAAGTTGGAGTGCCTTTATCATACAAATTGTTTTCTAAATATAAATAATTTTTGCCATTTTACATCAATATATAAAGCCAAGATAACTTCTGCAAATAGGAAACTAAATTTTTTAAATCAGATATATAGCAGAATCTAGTTTGAAATTTACAATATTGCAAGCCTCTGCCAGAGAAAGTAAGCACTTGAGTGTATTAAGTCTTACTTATATAATATTAATTTGAAATAATTCTATTACACTTTAAATCCTATTGCAATAACCAAAATTTGACACTTGTGAGGTGTTTTCACCAATTTCGTTCGAAATTACAAAAATTTCATGAAATACGAGGATTGTTTTTCAATTTCTGGACTAACATGGAAAAAGAAATGTTGATGGTTGAAAACGTTTTATATTTTTCAAAATATTCTCCATGATGTTCAAAATACTTTTTCATTCGTTTGAACCACCTTTCGAGGCACTTTCTCCAGTCGTGCCTCAAGGGCGTTTTTTCAACGCGAGCACTACTTTTAACCATAAGCAGCTTAAGTTTTTTTTATTTTTATCATGTAAAATCTTATTGATGCCTCATACTAAGGATGCCTCAATCTCACAGTATGTGAGACCGCGATATTTTCTGGCATAAAAACTGATTTTGAATTGGATCAATATTTACGGTGCTTGCTTGCCGTGAAAAGAATTTAGTTCACCGATGCGTACTTGTCTTGTTAATCAACTCCGATAACATTTCTCTATTGTGGGTTCCAGGACATAGAGGGAAATGAAATTGCTGAAGAGCTTGCCGGAAGGCGACTGAGTTGGCCTCAGAGACCTCCTTCCCGGTCATCGGAATCCAACTGACAGTTGTTAGAGGGGAACTATACAAATTATTTCTCAGCAAAGCGCAGAAAAGATGGAGCTCCATTTCTTCATGTGCTATTTCGAAAACCCTTTGGCCCTAATGCAATATACGGAGGACTCAGAAACTATTTTGGACTCCTCGCCATTCAATTTCCAAACTCGTAGCTGTATTTACCGGTCACGGACGATCGGCACACACGCGGAAAAGCTAGGGTTACCATTTAACCCCCATTGCAGAAGCTGTGGGGACCTTTCTGAGAAAGAGACTGTAGAGCACTTTCTTTGTAAATGTTCGAGTTTGGCAGCTAGACGATTAAGATCAATGGGTGATCCTTTCTTCGACACCCTGGGGCAGCGCGCCAACCTAAATCCCATCAATCTTGTCCATTATATTAACAGCTCTAGCTGGCTGTTGGAGGTTTCACAATGGTTTCGAAACGGCGCTTTAGTGACACTTGAGGAGTGCCAGACTGCCTCTTCAACCATTTCACCTACCTACCTAAACAACGCCGAAAATTGGGAAAAAGAATCGCAAGAAAATGTTCACAGTTTAATTCCATTTTTTGCAGAGACGAATTTTAAACCCACTGTGTACTACACAAATATGGCTCATATATCAAACGTTCTAAGTCCCAGAAGTATAAATGGAAGTATCTGCCTGACAACACGAGAAGTGCCCAAGGCCAGAAATATAAAAAGCAACCCTCGCATTAGTGTATACAAACTTCTAAACATTTTATGTATAAATCTCTAAAAGTGATACTAAGCAAATGGATTAAAGTGTTTAGAATTTTAACATATCCATATACACATACATATCTACATAGCTACAAAGTTTCACACATACAAATGTGCATAAGTGCGTATGGGAAAACAAATTGTAAACTTGAAGTTTTGAGAATTAGTAATTGGAAATAAATTTAATTACAATCGCCTTTATTTAGAGATAACACTTAAGTTGTTCAGAAATATATGTTTATATATTTGTATAAACAAAATTGTGTTTATCAAAGTAATGGCTATTTTATTTATTCAAAAGAACAACAATAATGAATAATTGTAACACTTACAAACTAAAGCCTTGTCGACTTCTTATTTATTTAACTAGAGTAAAATTACATAAACAGGTACAATTTAAGCTTGAGTAGATAAAACTAATTTTGACAAATTTAAAAATTGTTCATTATTTATATTGATATTACAAATTGTTCGCCTTTTTCTATGAAAATTATATTTTAAGATATGTAAGCCTTTGATATATACAAAAAAGTGAACGCATTCGCCATTTGCATTATTTTCAATTCGCATGGTGTCACTTTCTATCACTCCTGCTGCACCTCTCTACCAATTCACGAACATGCGTAACTTGGCTTGCAATTAAATTATTACACAGCGGCATCTCGACATTATTTTTGCTCCAAATAAATATTTAGCATCGAAATATGATAGCACTCCCAACAGCCAAGTGCTAGGTTAGAATTATAGCTCGCACGCCTCGACACTGTGTAGACAAATTTGAAACTTTGGTGGGCATATAAATGATTTTTGAATGCAGTCGCGTGTATCTTACAGCGGTAACCAAATTATAGAAAACTAGTTCAGTCAATACAGCAGTTTTTGTTTGTTTGATTTTTGTTATTTTTATTTTTTTATTATATATATATATTGCATACCAAAAAAAGGTGTAATTTACATTAATTGGCGATAGCTGAGCTGCAAAGCCAAGCGCAAAGCACTGGAGAATGTGCAACGAACAGCGGCACTCAGAGTTGCCTCAGCCTATCGCACTTTCTTAGGGCAGATACCCGTCGACCTCATGGTCCGGGAACGAATGGATGCGTGGGACTCCAAGAAGAAACACGTTATGAATAGCTTTTCAAACCGGAGATGTCAAATCATGCTACAGTGGCAAAGCCGATGGGATACTGAACCGAGTGGCAGGTGGACGGCGAAACTTATTCCATCAATTGACAAATGGGTCTAAAGGAACTTCGGGGAAGTAAACTACTTCTTAACTCAGTTCCTCTCGGGCCACCGAGACTTCCGGAGATACCTATATCGCATGGGCAAGGTAACCGATTCCAACTGCCTATACTGCGAAGCGATGCGTGATGACGCTGAACACACGTTTTTTAGTTGTAACAGATGGCTCGCAGAGAGAAATGCTCTGAAGGAGCAGATTGGCGGCATCACGCCGAACAACATAATCAGCAAAATGCTCGAATGCGAGAACAGCTGGAACGCAGTAAAGAAATTCATCGAGAACGTACTACGAAAAAAAAAATTTACCTCGACACAGTGCAACAAAGCGAAGCCGCACAGATAAAGACACAAGAAGACGAGCCGATAGCATGAAAGCTGGTTATAAATATGGTGGGCCCAGACGTGAGTGAATAGAATTGGTCCTTTATGGATGCCGTTCTTGGCCCTCCCGAAGTACTATAGAAAGTTGTCCCGGGAAGGGTGTCTCCCCAGAAGGAGAGAAGGGAGCGGTTTAGTGGCCACACCACACGACGCAGTAGACGACGGTCGCTGCAAGTGCGAAGATATTTTGAACCCTACCTCACCCACCAAAAAAAAAAAAAAATGTTTTTAGTATTTTATTTTTGTTTTTGATATTTTAAAGTACAAAGTGTATTTAATAACACTGTGCGACAGTGAAAATATACTTTTATGGAGACCTAGCACAACTTGTAGGTATAGTAAAACTAAGAAACATGGTATAGGAGAAATTTCCAATACACCCCCAAAATCTCATTTTATGGCCATAAAACCGTTTTTCAGTAGGTTGATGTGAACAATCACTCCTAACTTCGCCAATTTCCATCCGATTTCGAATTTGTTTTTTTAGTTCGAAAGAACTAAAGTGTGTTGACAATTTTTCTGAAATGACAACTGACGAGACTGTAGACGGAAGTATTCGGATTTTTTTTATCTTTTCTCTATTTTTTCAACTTTGACATCATTTTTGCGATATTATCCGATATTGAGGATGTTTTTTAGTACACTACTGTTATAGTAAATTTAATTCTGCGTCTAATGAGCTATATTTGACTGTAATTGAATTAAAATTCATAGAGTTGTGCGAGTTGTGCGAGTTTTAAGATTTTATTTTTTTTTTTACTACGAGATTTGGTATGCGTTTCGAAGCATGAAAATGATAACAAGTGCAAGAACACATAATATTTATTGGAGTATTGTGCAGTGCAGCACTGTATGGTGCGGTACGGTGCAATACACTGGTTCCAAACTTAAAAACGCATTGGAAACGGCCCTTTGGAGTTTAGTATGGTACGGTACATTTGTCATTCTCTTCATCAGTTTTGAATACTTCTCTGTAAGAAATTCGATCATCATCATTCATCTTAAGTCGTCATCAACTAAATTCCATTGTTTAAATCGAGAAGCGAGCGTTTCAGATTGTCTTCCCGATAGAAGTAAATTACGAGAAAGATCCTGAAAATCTGAATTTGATACAATGTGTCGTTCTGAGGACTTAGAACCAGACGAAAAGTACTCTTCATCATCAGGTTTATTGTTATCAGTTTGATCATCATCAGCAATGAGTTCAACTTCCTTCAGTTCCTGCAGTTGAGTCAATCATATCGTCCAAGACTACGGGGTTCTTAACAGTTGCAACATCAGCGTACTTTATGTGCTTTCGAGTTTTATAATGATGACCGTTTACGTCCGTTTTACAAAAATAACAATTATCTGGTTTATGATAAGGCTGATGATGCCACATCATCGGAGAATATTGAGAAATTCGACTTTTCTGGCAACGTTTTGATTTATATCTCTTGAATATCAATGAAACAAACAATAAAACTTTAACTTTTTAATAAGGTTAAATTATACTAACAAACTTCTCTTGTTAATCAATGTACAGTGTGAACTTAGGTACACTTGGGAGCTATTTCATATTGCTATTGAAAAAAATGTGCTATAATATGTCAGATATTTTCGTAAGTTCTAACCAGTTCTGTTGTATGCAGTACAGTGTACTCTTATGTATACATATACACTTCAATAAATATTACGTATCTATAATAACGCATCAAAACACGTCCTTATTCCCATTTAGCGTAAGCTATACCTACATACCAAATTAGTAAACAAAAAAAATAAAATCTTAAAACTCACACAACTCTATTAGTTTTAATTCAATTACAGTCAAATATAGCTCATTCGACGCAAAATTAAATTTACTATAACAGTAGTGTACTAAAAAACATCCCCAATATCAGATAATATCGCAAAAATGATGTCAAAGTTGAAAAAATAGAGAAAAAATAAAAAAAATCCGAATACTTCCGTCTGTAGTCTCGTCAGTTGTCATTTCAGAAAAATTGTCAACACACTGTCAAAAAGGCTTGTTTTTGTTCTTTCGAACTAAAAAAACAAATTCGAAATCGGATGGAAATTGGCGAAGTTAGGAGTGATTGTTCACATCAACCTACTGAAAAACGGTTTTATGGCCATAAAATGAGATTTTGGGGGTGTATTGGAAATTTCTCCTATACCATGTTTCTTAGTTTTACTATACCTACAAGTTGTGCTAGGTCTCCATAAAAGTATATTTAATTTTTTTTTTTTTTGCCACACCGTGTAATCTTCCATTCAATAAGAAATGCATAGCTAATTCTTAGCGCTGGCTAATTCCAAATGTCAAGAGATTAATAACTTCTCCACCACTCTAACAACTAAAATGTTGTGTCTTTTAGGCAATAAACGCTCAAGGTTAAGCGAAAATAAACTAGTAATTCACAAGTAAACTTTTAATCAATGATATTATATACCTGCTCAGCCTAGATTAGCAAATGGCATGCTAGAAAATTGAAAAATAAAATCCTCAAAATGAGGCGGCGACTCCCATGGGATTTCTCCACCAAAAAGTCTCACGTTGAGTCAAAAATTAAAATTGTATAGGAAAATGAAATAGCAAATTTGGCTAAAAGCTTTTAAATTAATAAACATATTAATATCTGGTATTTTTAGTATTTAACCGATAGTGGTACTTAAATGCATACATATTAACACCAGCTTGTAAATTTCTTTTATTTATTTATTTAAGTCTTATGTAACAATAGTCCACCTCCAGGCTATTGACAATTATGTAGGTACTTGAACAACGAAGGGGAATTAGTTGTTTAAGAAGACGAAGAATAGGCGAAAGCAATAGAAACCACCTAACACAAGAAATCATATACACACACTTTCTTGTGACGGCATCATCTGGATAAAAATGCAGGAAACTATATTGGAGACTATATTTTCATTTGCGCTTTCACAATTTAGCACGCGGCACTTCGTTTTCATTAGTTTATTTATCCTTTTCTTGCATATTACCTATGTTTACACCGATAGCTATAAAAGCGACAATACCATTTATAATAGAATAGAAACTCGATTCTTGCACGTAATGAAAAACAGGTGCAAGTTTCGAGGTGGTTGCAAGTAAAAGGTTTTTTTTCATACAAATTGAAATGGTTTTTTTCTGCTGGCAATCCTAGTTTAAATGTTTTTATTATATTAATTAAATACACTTTAAAACGATTTTAAATTTTTTTTTGTACACACTCGCTTGTTCAGTACCACCCAGTTGCTGAGCCTCTGCAGTCTCATAAAATCGTTTAGGCAAGCATTGTTGTGCTCTACGCTGCCCTATATATTGAATGCTGATATTGCCTCCTCCGACATAATTTTATTTGTATTTAGCATCATATCTTAGTTCCTTCAAAGACTTTTTTGTCCTCTTCACTACAGTATTTTTCATTTAAAGCTTTGGGTCGTAAATGAGGTTTAACAATCCATTGCATCCATGCAATGAGTTGACTATTGGATGCATCATCAGCTATCTGTATTCGTAACTCCGAAAGAGCTATGATATCGTCACAATCCCAGTCAGACGCTTTTTCAAACAGTTTTTGAATCGATGACTGAATTGAAGTTGCAGAAAGAGCATCACATGCACGAGCTAAAAGCATATTGCATTTTTCAGGTCGATATTTCACAGTAACTCATCGATAGCCGTTCCACGAGCAACAACGTGTATTAAGAGGGATTTTTTTAGTTAAATTTAGTAAGCCTTAAATCATTCTGATGCATGGGCTGTATTAAAGCCACATAGTTTGGAGGAAAGCACATTACCGAAAGTTGACTATCGAGGCTCTTTAATTCACCTTCTTTGGGATGGCATTGAGAATTTTCTATTCATAATGAAGTGCTTTTCTTGAAACATTTTACGAACGAAAGCACACTTGTACCTGTTTATTTACGCAATTTTTGATTGAAATAGGATTCTTCGTTTTTTCAAAAATTAGCATATGTACCTCTGAAACAAATGTTCTGTGAAACCATTCGTTAAATAAAGCTAAAGTCATCCAAGCACTTTTGTTTATTTTGTAGACAATAGACATATCAGTAAACAAATTTTATCAACGTGGATTCGCCTATTTCCCATTTCCCAATAACCATTACTTTTACTTTATGATTTCCAGCAGGTTTTGTACAAGCAATCAACATTATTCTCTCCTTACTGATCATACGCCCCGGAACCGAGGTTTCTGTAGAGCGCACACGAGTTTTATCGAGTAATGTAAAAATGGGTTTTTGGAGTTACTATTATTTGAAAATTTGTCCCCGCAAATTTTTTGCCATCGACGTCCATGACTCTTTTTAAAGTTTGCAGCACAACCATTGATAACCTCCAGGCTTCCCCTGAGTTTTGGCATGTAATAACTTGGCTTTCTCTTCCAGCATAACACGTGTAAATGGCAAGTTGTTAGCCCTTTGATCCCCAAACTAATTGAACAACATCTTTTCCATTGGAAGCTCAGAAATCTTAAGAAATAATAATATCAGAAATATATAATAATATTATAAAATTAGACTCAGAAGAGACAGGCTGAAAAATTTGAGAAGGAATTCAATTCTCTTAAGGCTATATATGAGTATTTATAGCATAACTATTTCTAATTTGTTTCGATAAATAAACGCATTATTCCGAAGACAGCGTTGAGGAATGTAAAAATTTATGTTTTTGACGAAAATGTGGCACTCAATTATCCCATCAATAATGCGAAAGACAAATGAGAAAAAGACAGTAGTTCTTCTGCCGATAATGACTTTAATGACTTTGACAATTCCATAAAAAGTTCAGAGATCGAAGCGAACAAATACCTTTTGGATGCGCTCAAGTCTTTCAAAATGGCAATCATAATAGAGTATCCTACTAAAGATCGCATAACATATATGTATACTAAAAGCGGACAATAAAATTTTGAAGAAGCAATCCAATAATGCCTTATACTCACAAGTACGTTCTGCAAAAGTGATGAAGACGCAATTAAATCGGATTAACATTTTCTGTAACGAAAACTAGAATTTCGTAGTAGTCCGACCTGTGTAATGCGCCGCCTCTTGATACACTTATATAACATTACTGGATGCCTGTGGAAGCGCAATTTCCACTACTAGACCATATAGTAAAAATCCCATACAGTTGGTAGCATATTTTCTAAATACTTGTGGACACATTTACCTCTCTTATAAAATATGTGTGATTAAAAATAACCACAGCTGAACTTAAATGCTCTTTTTCACTTATTTTGGGGCTCTTGGACCTTGTTTTGGTTTTGTCAAGTACAAAAACAAGTAAATGCTCGCCATTTACTGTAACCGCGGCTCCTCGCTCATTTTCGAAAAAAAATGACCCGATGATGCCGTCAGACCAAAAACCGCACCAAACGGTGACTCGTTGTGGATGCATTTGATTCTCTACAGTAACGTAACGTGTGGATTTTCTGAGCCCCAAATCCGACAATTTTGCTTACTGACGTAGCCACCGATGTGAAAATCAGAAAAGAAGAAGAAGACTCACCACTTTGGAAATAGGTTTTCAATATTTCCCAATTTTGTTCAAGCATATAGCGTCCCATTTCGTAAATGTCAAACCTTTAAGTAAATTATCAACACATTTGACATGTCATTTGTGTTACCATTCTCAAAAAAATAGGTGGTGCAAAAAGCAAACGCTATATGGCCCACCCTGTATATATTTTCCCGTATTTCAAGCTATTTTCTACTCAATGGAAAAATCAGATTTTCGAATTCGCCATGGCAAGTTTATTCGCCCGGTTGGTTGACTGTTATTTCTGATATAAATTTCGGATATAAATTCATAGCTAGAAGCTTCCACATTGAAGAGCATCTGTCTTTCGGAGGAAAACCGTGTATTTTTTGATAAGAATAACTCTTTTAGGGTTTATTATTACATTTTTTTTTTATATTAAGTGTGCAACTAAGTCAATACATGCCGCCAGCAGTGTGTGCTAGTCGGTTCTAACATAACCTGAACGTCATAAACCAAGCTTAGACATATGGTAAACAAACTGCTTCGATATTTTAGTGATTTATTTTTGGTATCATACTTTTGGTTTTGTGAAAATGTCTGATTTTGTGCTGAATAATCGTCATTTGCGGGAAGTGTTGATTTTCCTCTTTCATTCGAAAAAACGGCGGCTGAGGCGCATCGAGGGCTACAAAAAGTGTATGGAGATGCTGCTTTAAGTGAAACAACGTGCCGAGATTGGTTCGGTCGCTTCAAAGACGGTGATTTTAATGTTGACGACCGTCCGCGTGAAGGAAGGCCAAACTCCTTCGAAGGCGATGAATTTGAGGCATTGCTCAATGAGGATCCGTGTCAAACGCAAGAAGAGCTTGCTTAAGTATTACGAGTTACCCGCCAATCCATTTCCAAGCGATTGCATGCTTTGGGAGTGATTCAGAAACAGTGAACTTGGGTTCCATATGAGTTAAAACCAACTGCTCCAGCGGCAAAAAAGGGAGGGTATTCTTCATCGCATCGTGACGGGTGATGAAAAATGGATTCATTACAGCAATCCAAAGAAAAGAAAGTCATGGGGACTGCCCGGTCATGCTTCTACGTCGTCGCCTCGGCCGAATATTCACGCTGCTAAGGTTATGCAATGTATTTGGTGGGACCAAGTTGGTGTAATTTATTGTGAACTGTTAAAACTAAGCAAAACCATCACAGGGGATCGGTATCGAATTCAATTAATGAGATTGAGCCGAGCACTGCGCGAGAAGCGGCCGCAATACGCGGAGAGGCATGAAAAAGTGATTCTACAGCATGACAACGCTCGGCCTTACGTTTCCAAACCCGTTACAACCTACCTGGAAACACTGAAATGGGAAGTCCTACCCCACCCGCCATATTCTCCAGATATTGCGCCGTCCGATTATCACCTGTTCCGATCGATGGTACATGGTCTAGCTGACCAGCAGTTCCATTCAAAAGTTGGTCACATCAAAAAGTGGCTAGATCCGTGGATAGCCTCAAAAAATGAACAGTTTTAACGCGACGGTATACGAGATCTACCAGAAAGATGGGAGAAAGTAGTAGCCAGCGATGGATAATACTTTCAATGATTCACTTGCAATCATTTTTTCAGAATAAAGTTGTATAAATAAATAAGAAACAATAATAATTAATTATTTCAGCGAAAGCAAAAAAGTGATTTTCCACCAAAAAGAACGTACCGTGTAATCGAACTTGTTTGGAAAATATTTCCTTTATAATATAACCGCCGCCGTACATAATCCAACTGTGATTGCACCTACGCTCATGAATAAGTGATTTTACGTATGTACGTGTGAATTGTTTCATTCGGTTTATGAGCAGAGTTGAGCAAATACACTACGTACATACAATTTATTTGCTAAGTCTTTGATATTTTATTTATTCACATATTGCGCCTGTTAACATAACTGACGTGCTGGTGTTCGCGTGTAAAATTGCGAGAAATTGACTCTGAAATGTGCGACATGACGGGCATATTCGTTTCAGATACCTATGATACCAACATACAAAACATGAAAACCTCGCACATATTACATTTGTTATGATTTAGTTTATCCAGGATGGAGCACAAATCAAATATAAACGCCAATCAATTATTCTGACGATTCCCTAGTGAGAAAACCTCTACCTGAACCAATGTGATTAGGTTAACTCTTTTAAGGTAAATTTAGCATTTACTTTATTTCACTAGCTTTGAATTTAAGTTCTATAAATTTTGCAAACAAAATAAATCAACCTATCGGAAGATATATAATTTTTGCTTATGTCGCAGGACAATCGTATTTGACATTAGTGAACTAGACATATGCAGTATGCAAACAGGCACCAATTGTGAAAATATTCCGGCGCTTAGCTGCTCGACTCGAACAGAATTGAACCACACGAGACCTTGCAGCGCGCGTCCGCCACTGTACTGGTTATTTGGCTGAGAACATTTTTAGTGAAAAACTTAGTGAAAAACCACAGTTAGTAATCCTGGCAGGGGATGACGGCCGAATGAGGTAGAGAGCGTTAGCCTAGAAAAGGACAGGCAATTGTTGATTAACAGCGGTAACGCATGGTTCAGTCACCAGTTTAGAGTTCTGCTATTAAGTCTAATATAATACTACGTTTACTTTAATATTCAATAAATCTAACTTACGATTATTTCGGCAATTCTGATAAGTGCTACCGTTAATACCTACTGACCATAAGTCGCGTGTCAATTACTGATTAGCCAAGTTCAATCTCAACAACGAAGAGGACGATTTTTTATCGAAAATAATCAAGAGCGATAAGGCGCACGGAAAACCATTACATCCAGCTACTGTGTGGTGCGGCGTTCACGTTTTGGTAAACACGTGGTTTTAACGAAACCGTGTAACCGTGCACACAGCACGGACCACAATGGATATTGGGAAGGATCGCGTTTCCTGATCGCGTAATATTCCATTTTAGCGATTTGGAATGGCCAACAAGATCGCCCGATTTAACCATTCCAGTCCTTTTTCTACTTGAAGTCGCAGATTTATGCCAACAAGATTCAGACAAATATTCGCCAGTTAATAGCAAAATTGTAGAGGCCCAAACAAAGATTTCCATCACTTAAAAACATTTGCTTTAGCAACAAAGTTATACAAAAGCAAAATTTATTAATTCTGTGCCACATTGTACGTCATCGTGTTTTTTTTTTTACCTCTTTTATTTAAATTACACATTCTACTATTTCAGAATTCTCAATACGAGCCCAATGATTTGTATGTACATATACGAAAATGCAAAAAATTCTTACTGCAATTTAATTCACCTTAAGTAATTATAGTCGCCCCTCGACGGACAATGGCAAACCTCCGAATGTATTTCTGTCATGAAAAAGGTCCTCATAAAAAATATATGCCCTTCGGAGTCGGCTTGAAACTGTAGGTCCCTCCAGTTGTGGAACAACATCAAAGTATGTAGGTAGGTGAAATGGTTGAAGTGCCAATCTGGCACTCCTCCAGTAGCACTAAAGCCTCGTTTTGATACCATTAAGAGACCTCCAACAGGCAGATATCTAAATCCAGCCACAGCTGTTGATTCCTTGAGAAGATAGATGGGATTAAGATTGATGCACTGCCCCAGACTGTCGAAGAAAGAATCACCCAGTGACCTTAATCGTCAAGCTGCCAAGCCCGAACATTTACAGAGAGTGCTCAAGAGTCTCCTTCTCTGAAAGGTCCCCGCAGCTTCTGCAATGGGGGTTAAATGGTAACCCTAGCTTTTTCGCGTGTGCGCCGATCGTCCAGTGACCGGTAAACACAGCTACGAGTTTAGAAATTGAATGGCGATGAGTGCAAAGGGCTTGCTGAGTCCTTTCTATATTGTACTGTGGCCAAAAGGTTTTCGAAATAGCACATGAAGAAATGGAGTTCCTGCAGTTCCTAGAAATAAGTTGTGCAATTCCCCTTTAACAACTGTCAGGGGCATGCCGATGACTGGATAGGAGGTCTCTGAGGCCAATTCAGTACCCTTCCGGACAAACTCATCAGCGACTTCATTTCCCTCTATGTTCCTATGTCCTGGAACCCAGATTAGACAAATATTACCTGCACACCCAAGAGATTTGATCTCCTCCTTACAGGAGTTTACTAGTTTCGTTCTGCACCATGAGTCGTCAGAGCCTTGATCGCGGCTTGACTATCGGAGAAAATGTTAATATCTCCCTCGCTCCCTCATTCCCTAAGTATTTTGCATGCCTACAGGATCGGAAAGAGTTCTGTTAAAAAAACACTAGTAGTATTCAGCAGATTTAAAAGAAGTTGAAACTGGCTGAACCGTCAATGAAGACAGAAATGCAAGCTCCGGTGCAGATTTTCCTCTCGATCCAATCCTATTTATAAAGAGTGGGCGTGGCCTTTGCGCGATTTCAGTAATATTTATATGGGATTTAAATGCGGCGGGTTTTGGGAAAGTTTTATTAGATCGTCATTCGGATACATACCTTTACTTACGAGTATGGCACTGACCAATTTGCGAAATGTTTCTTACGCCGCGGCTGCAAAAGTGAGTAAAAAATCAAAAAAGTTTGTTGTGATATGGAATCAGCAGTATTAGGTGTACAAAAATGTTGAGGACTTTTCCGAGCGCGGCTTGAAGCGAGTGACGACAAAACAGCAGGATAAAAAGATCGTCCAACTTTTTAAGCGGGACCTTTCTTTGCGACTGCATTAAGCACATATAATTCTAGCCAAAAAGGGAATAGATATGAGTATCAACACCATCGAATGACGACTGAAGGAGGCGAACATATCCTAACGTCCCACATTATAAAAACCACTGCTCTCAGAAAAACCTATTGAGAAATAAAACAACAAGAAAATGGCGTCACAGTATTGGACTGGCCTTCCCAGTCTCCAGACACCAACCCCATTGAAAATGTATGGGGAGCTATAAAAACGCATCATGCCGGAAGGCCAGTCCTAGATTTAAAGTAACTCGTACGTCAAATTCGCGAAATCTAGTCCGCCTTATATTTTATAGATTTATCAACTTTAAAATATTTAGTAACCCTTAGGTAGGTAGGTAGGTAGGGTGGTTGTCATAAGATGCACTTAGACCTTTTGCAGGCCCATTGTGATACCACTGGAGCTCATCCTTACTCTACGTGTTCCTTTTCAAACCATCCCGTTGCTTTAATAAACGAGCAGAGCTTCGTTAGTTTTATATGGGCTATATCCGCTACATCGGTTAGAAATGCTGTATCAAGAGTGCGCAGCCTTCTCATAGCTAGGCTTTCACACTCACATAAAAGGTGTCTGACTGTTTCCTCTTCTTCTGTATTGAGACAGCTTCTACAGAAATCGAAGTACGGGAGTCCTAACCTTCTAGCGTGGCTGCCTATTAAACAATGACCAGTTAATACACCTATCATTTTTCTTATAGATTCTCTGTTGAATCTTAGCAAGATCTTCGATCGACCGCTGTTCCAGTTCGGCCATGTCTGTCTGCTTAGTTCGCATGTTGTGAGGTTTTGCCAGCTTGTATTTACCTTTTTGATGGTTTCCCTGTCTATAAGTAATTTACAAGTGGCTATGGGCATGGGTATCAGCGCTTTATCCGGTTCGAGATCGAGCGTTGTACCGGTTCTTGCAAGTTCATCCGCCTTACAGTTTCCTGCAATGTTCCTAAGGCCTGGTACCCAGATAAGGTGAACATTGTAGCACTTAGATACTAGGTTCATCTAGTAGTTTAAAACATTCTAGAACTGTTTTTGACGAGTGCGTTTTTGATTCAAGCGCTTTTATTGCTGCTTGACTGTCCGAGTAAATAAAGACTTCATTTGTGAATAATACTCTCGTTTTTATTTCTTTAAGTCCCTCTTTTATGGCAGTGACTTCCGCCTGAAATACACTGCAATGATCAGGTAAGCGAAATGATTGGCATACTCCGAGTTTGTCAGAGTAGAGCCCTCCACCTACTTTGTTGTCCAGTTTTGAGCCATCTGTATAGATGTTTAAGTCATTTATCTTAACAATGAGCCCGTTATCCCATTCCTCTTTGGAAGGAAATACTGTGACAAAGGATTTATTAAAATTGATGTCCTTGGTCCTACAGAAATCCGTTGTGCTGGGAATGCAGGGGAATTGTTTTAAAATTGAAGAGTGTCCTCTTTGGTTCGTTCTGAGTAGGCCGATTTCTCTTAGTCTGAGAGTTGCTTTGGCAGCTGTTTGCTTACCGTATTGCTCTATTGGTAAAATGTTAAGCATAGTATTTAGTGCATCTGTGGGTGTGGTTCTGAGGGCCCCGCAGATGCAGAGACTGGCCATTCTTTGTACGTGTGCCATGGTTCTTTTAATGTACAATTTATCTAGAGCTGACCACCATACTAATATGCCGTATGTTAGGATTGGTCTGACAATTGCCGTGTAAAGCCAGTATACAATAGATGGGGAGAGACCCCAACTTAGTCCTATCAGCTGTTTACAAGAGTATAGTGCTATTGTCGCCCTTTTTACTCTATCTTCGACATTTGCCTTCCAAGTTAGCTTTCGGTCTAGTATTAGTCCTAAGTTAGTAACCCTTTCCGCCAGATAATATTTATAATTGAAAATAGTTTTTGATAGAAGCTCACCAAGCGGCGACTAGTTTCAATAGCGTTTACTAAAAGTGATAACAGACCGCTGGCGGAATACAGGTACCGGTGTCATGAATTCGTCATTTTAAAATAAACCTTTACACATATCTGTTTTTTTATAGTAAACTATTTATCCACATTCTCACACGAATGCTGCAAATTAAAGACCGGAAAAAATTAATTTTAATTTAACAAAAAAAAAATATGTCGCTTTTAATGTACACTCACTTCCATTAGCCAACTGTTGAAAGAGAAAAAATCGCATGGCTAAAATCTGTTATAAAATCTGATAATATTGACTTTTGAAGCACTCGCATATTTGCGAAAGTGCACTTTAACGTTAACCACAAATCCTTGCTGCCAACAACGCAACGCATCACTTGCCGTCCCAGTTCAGCTCCGAACATTGCCATAGATTTCCGCGACTTAAACAAGCAAGTATTGTTGTTGACCAATCATGGGTCGCTGCCTGCCAGCATTCAGACAGGATTCTGGCAGCAATCGTTGGAATTATGTGAAAAGTCACTCAAAATGCGCAAAAAATCTGCTTGCAAATGTATGAAGTGATGTTAAAAAATAAAATGAAGTGATGTTAAATAAATAAAAACCAAGTGATGTTAAACGACAGAGAGTAAAAAGCATAGTTTGGTCAAACGCAAATGCCAAAAAATGTTGAAAAAACATTAAAATTCGTCCTTAAATGGTAAGAAACGAAAGGAAGCAAACTTTAAAAATCGTTTAAAAATACATGTGTAAATGGATTTTAGTTTTACAAAAGTTAATATGTTCATATAAGTATAAAACTTTAATTGAAATTGACATCAAAGATGTGAAATTTTACTCCTATGCCAAGTTGAGAAGACTTGCGAGTTTTCTTTTCACAATATTTCAAATGATTATTTTGCGTGGAAGTTAATCTAAGCTACATTGAATTGAGCTAGCAGGCCTGTGTTATAGGCCGAGTACTACCAATCAATCTCAGTTTTTTCGTAAATAAACCGCTGCCATGGCTCCGGTTACGTCAGCCAATCAGCTGGTTATCGTTTGATGTTGTTCCGTCGGGACTTGTTCCGCCATAGTGTGAATACAGTCACTCACACCTTTATTTGCATTTATTGCTTCCATATGCAATTTTTTTGTTAAGTGTTCTCTATTTCACAATATTTTGCGCAAATGGAAAAACATAGTATGCGCACATTGTATTTATTTTGCTTTATTTCATTTCTCAAGATTAAATACAAAAAAGTTTCCACTCATTTGATTGTAATGCAAAAAACAAGAAACAAAGATACATAGAATTAACGCGGCAACTTTAATGGTACCGTTAAAAGTACCGCTATTTCCGGAGCAAATATCAACAAACAAAATTGTATTTTTATTATGCGAGAATTTATAGAGTGAGTGTGGCATAAAGCAATATCAAATTTTATGCACACTTGTCTTTTTTTAACAGAACAGCGCTAGTTAGTTAGGGGACATTTCAAAAAAGAAATGTCGTATCGTGAAATTTCCGAAATTGTACATTTAAGTGCATTATTAGTTCAGCATATTATTTAACGCTTTATGCTGGAATCGTGTGGTAAATAAGGGACGACAGATTTAAAAAAACTTTCGCAGAGAAAGAGTGTTAGCGGTTGGTGCGCCAAGTAAAGAAAAATCCAGCAACAAGTGCTCGAAAGTTAACTAAAATGGCCTAAATGGATTTAGGTAAGACATTCCAAATAATAATGATAACCTATTGTATAATCAAAAGAAAAATAATTTTAAGCTCCTAGATAAATACAAATGTATGTTAGGATAATGCTAAATAATCTAATTTTATTATAACTTTGTAAACTCCTATGTTAAAATGATTTTGGGCAATAAATGAAATGAAATGAAAGGTAAGACTTGTCATCAAGAAACTGTGCGAATACTGAGGGAGCAAATATAAACGGCAGAATAGCGCGTATTAAACCTTTCGTAAGTTCCAAGAATAGAAGTAAGAGATTGCAGTTTGCACAGGACCATCCAAATAAAACCCCAACATTTTGAAGGACCGTAATTTTTGCAGACGATATAAAAATAAATTTGTTTGACACGAGGCCAATACGGAGCTCAACGCCCAAGATTTGCGAGCTACTATTTATAAAACATGGCGATGACAATGTTACGGTTTGGGCATGATTGTCATCAAAATGGAATTGGACATTTGAAATTTATCGAAGAAACAATGATTTAAAACTTCTGTAAGAAAATTTGGGTCAAAGCACTAGAAAATTACAAACTCAAGATCTCTTTCGCTTTTACCAAGATAATGACTCCAAGCACAAGTCACAAATAATGCAACAAATAAAATATAAATGTATCCACATTGTTGAAACTCCACAATCACCGGATTGGAACGTCATCGAAAATTTGTGGTCGTTTTTGAAGACAAAACTAAAAACATTTAACATCCATAACAAAACTGATTTTAAAAGGGCAATACTTAAAGAGTGGAACCAAACTGATCCAGAATACTCAAAAAAATTGGTTGTTGCCATGTCACCTATACTTCAAGCTGTAATTGATAATAAAGGATACCCAACAAAGTTAAGTTAACTGTGTCATAAGCTGTTAAGCTGCGGCGTGAATTATGTGTATATTTTTATTTTTTGCATTAAAATGTTATGAGTGAACACTGTTTTGTATTTTATGTTGAAAAATGAAATAAAGGAATATAAATAGGTTGTCTACATACTCTCTTTTTCCATTTTCGCAAAATATTATGAAACATAGAACACTTTACAAAAAAAATCGTATCTGTATCAAAAAAATTGCGAGTGACTGTATGTGTAAAATGAGCAGACCGAATTCTGCTGCCGAGTCCCGTGTGACGCTGCAACCGAAGTTGCTGTCAAAATTTTGTTTTTTACCATAGTTGATGGTCAAACCTGCATGATAGAGATCAACCCAGAGTGCAGACATGACAGCGTAATCGCATCAAGAAGCGTGCCATTATAGAGTCGTCCTTTGACATACGAAAATGTAGAAAATAAAGGTCTTGATTCTGTTGGACTGCCAGTAAAATGCATGAGTATTGATTTAATAAAAATCGGTAATAGCTTCGGAAATCACCCCATTTTGCTGTGCTTATATGGCGGGAAAGCGCTAAAAACGAGCTTTGGACCATAACTACACCAATCCTTCATAACGGAATGTTTCGAGTTTTAAGAATTTGTTATAATTTTGAGATTTATTCAATGTTAAAAATCGTGGCATGGAGATTTTAAGTGAAACATCTTTGGTTTTTTTTTTATGAATTTTCAAATTTTGTTCAAATGGTTAAGAAAAAATATATTTATTTTAATGTTTGTTGAAAAAGAAAACAAATTTTCAGAAAAAAAGTTATATTTATCATTTTCGTAAAACACAAACATGCAAAATACATACATTCGTGGCATACAGTCGCGGCGTCAGTACTCAGGATTGTCGAAGATCGCCACAAAATTTCAATAAGGTCAATCTATACTGGGTCCCAGTACACAGTGGTGTTCTGGGTTTGGAAATCTGAGCGTTCAAACCTCTCTCGGGTTCTTGCTATCACAAGTTGTGGAAAATACTATGTTATAGTAGCCACTAGCATTGGTGTAGGACTCTGAACATCTCCAAAGTCTCGATTTTTACGTTCGAAGACACCCTATGAATGAAGAACGCGAAGCTTTTTGAGGCTCTCAAAGCCAGCTCAAAGCTGCTTCGTATGAAGATAGGTACTAACGAAGCACTGAACTGCTGAAGATATGAACATCAAAAATCGGAGCTGTACAGATGAGAAAGACAAGAAGTTAACTCAGCACTTTCTGGGCGAATCCGCCATATTTCAAAGAATGAGCGTTCGATTTCTATGGTTTTCATTCTGTAAGCATTTTTCTTTTTGTATTTTGGTAAGTGTGTGCGTGTCTCAGAAACATAATTAACTAATGAATTTTGCAAACAATTTCACTAAAAACAGGTTGAGCAAAAAAATCTGAAATTGTTCATTTATTTAAAATTCCTACCAAAATGGCAGCAACTATCCAAATTGAATTCAACGGAAAAAGAATAGCAAAATAAAAAATATACAAAATTGTAAAACCAAAAAAATAAATAAATCGCTCTATCTACGTGTCTACATATATTTTATGTTTATATATATGTACATAGAAGTCATATGCAGCAGCTGCATAAATTTCGAAGTAAACTTTGGCGCAATCAACAAAATGTCCTGCAGCACAGATTACTTCTGCTCCTTTCTTAAACTCTTGCTTTCTTTTCTCTACTTTGCATTTCTATATTTGTCTTGCAAATTGTTTGGCATATTTTTTCTTTATTTTTCGTTGGAAAATTTTCTAAAATCGCATTGATTCTGCTGGTTAGTTTGTTGTAACTTGGAGTGAATAAACTAAAGTATGCCAAAGTTACTGCTCAAACACACTCATGGACTCCAATACATATCCATGCACATATACATGTAGGTTTGGCCAAAAGTGAGAGCGAGCTGCAGCTCTATAGATCTGCAATCTGTGGCGAAATGTGCACTGAAATCTTTTGTATTTTACACTTTGTAAATATGTCTATTCATATATGTATAATGGATATGTATGTATGTGCCTATTTGGGTGCTTTTGTGTATGTGGTTAAATAGTCTGTTTAGTTTGGTAGTTATTTATGTATGGTAATACTGCAAAATATTTACAATTCACTTTTTAGATTTCTTGAATAATGTATCTGAAAATTGGATTTGGAAATACTGGCAAAATCATTACATTTGTGGGTACGTACATATGTAAATATGGTTAGAATGCAGCTATTGTTTTGATTGTTCCACGCTTAAAAGAGACTCCCTCCTGTAGGAAGGACACTTTTAAACAACGCGAAAAATAGACTTCATTAATTATTTCGCCATTTCTGCCTCATGTATTTAATGTGCGAATACGCGAAATTGAAAAAACAAAAAACACTAGAGCTTCTCTTCATTTGCATCAGTTGAAAATTGAATGCGCATTTACAAATTCTATTTTTTTTACACACCCAAGTTGTATCTCTAAATTTTCTCACACGTACCACAGCACAGTCGCAAAAACAACAGCCCAGAACCGTGTACGATGGAAAAGTCTTGCCGAGGCTCTATGCTCCCGAGCGGAGTTAACAAGGATATAAAAAAAACATAGTACACGAAGAAGGTAGGACCGTGGTCACTTTTCAATCGCCATATTAACCATGACAAATTTTGACCTTTGGTACTACTATCGCGAATTTCGAACAAAAATTTCGTACGAAATGCAATCAAAACCTGTTTCCAATTAATCGGCATATTCGCGAAAAGTGGCTGCAATCATGAAATGTTGTGACAGGCGATTTGCCTTATAATTCCTTCAAATTATATTGAGTTCGATGGGTCGGAAAATTTTGCTGCCTACATATAGAGTTTTCCTATAACAGGTGTTATTGGTGAATGGATCGCGCTGCTGAGAGATGATTCCCGATTTTTAATGGCCGGAATTGGATGGTATTGATCTGGACAACGTTTATTTTCAACAAGATGGCGCTACGTGCCACACAAGCAACGAAACCATTAATCTTTTACGGGAAAAATTTCCGGACCGTGTTATCTCTCAAAGAGGTGATCACAATTGGCCACCGAGGTCTTGTGATTTAACACCTTGTGACTTTTTTCTTTGGGCCACGTAAAAGAGGAGGTCTACGCGAACAGCGCAGGGTCGATTCAAGACCTCAAAGACGGAATTCGTGAGGCTATCGAGAACACAGGGCAGCCACTTTGCAATTCGGTTATGAAAATTATATTGTCCTGTAAGCGTGGTCGTGGTAGTCATTTGTCTGATATTATTTTCTACTATTAAGGGCATACCTTCCACTTTATAATGAAATAAACATCCGACCATTTATATTAAAAATAGCATTTTTCTTTGAGTATCAAAATAACACTTCTGCTTAGAAAACCCCATAGTTTCAAAAATGGGTCTAAATCAATTTAGACGTAGAAAAGTTAAGGTAGGTAGGTAGGAGAAAAAGTTGACGTGCACCTGGAGCTCTTCAAGTAGCACTAAAGCCCCGTTTTGATACCATTATGAGACCTCCAAAAGGCAGATATCTACAGCCAACCAGAGCTGTTGATGTAATGGAGAAGATTGATTGGATTTAGGTTGGCGCACTGCCCCAGGCTGCCGAAGAAAGGAGCTCCCGGTGACCTTAGTCTTCCAGCTGACAAATCCGGACATTTACAGAGAAAATGCTCTACAGTCTCCTTCTTTTAAAGGTCCCCACAACTTCTGCAATGGGGGTTAAATGGTAACCCTAGCTTTTCCGCGTGTGTGCCGATCGTCCAGTGACCGGTAAACACAGCTACGAGTTTGGAAATTGAATGGCGAGGAGTCCAAAATACTTTCTGAGTTCTCCGTATATTGTACTGGGGCCAAAGGGTTTTCGAAATAACACATGAAGAAATGGAGCTCCATCTTCTCTGCGCTTTCCTGAGAAATAATTTGTGCAGTTTCCCTTTAACAACTGTCAAGGGGATGCCGATGACCGGGTAGGAGGTCTCTGGGGCCAATTCAGTCCTCTTCTTGACAAGCCCATCAGCAATTTCATTTCCCTCTATGTTCCTATGTTCTGGAACCCAGATCAGACAAATATTACCTGCACACCCAAGACATTTGATCTCTTCCTTACATGAGCTTTCTAATTTCGTTCTGCACCATGGTGTCGTCACGGCTTGACTATCGGAGAAAATGTTAATCTCCCTCGCTCCCGCGTTTCTTAAGCATTTTGCATGCCAGCAAGATTGCAAAGGTTTCTGCTTGAAAAACACTAGCAGTGTTCGGCAGTTTAAAGGATATGGATAAATTGGCTGATTTAGAGAAAACCCCTGCTCCGACTTCCGATTTCATCTTGGAACCGTCAGTGAAGACAGAGGTACCGATACCATCAGGACCATGTCATCGGCGTATGCTACTGCCTTAAACGCACGCAGCCAAAGTAGGGGTGAAAGGACACCTCCCTGCGGCATCCCCCTGTGAACGAATCTAGTGACTTTAGCCCCTCTTGCGACCGCATTAATTTCCCTGCAGCCAAGCAGGGACGAGATTCAGAGACAGATAGGTCTTTCCACCTGTAGTCTATCTAACGCAGTGATAATTTACTCCGCCCCGATGTTATTAAAAGCACCTTCTATATCTATGGAGGTTGCCAAAGTGAATTGTTTGCCTTCTAGAGATTTTTCCACAGTGCCTACGACCTCGTGTAAGGCTGATTCCGCGGATTTCCCTTTCAGGTACGCGTGTTGCGCTGGAGATAATTTTGATTCGATGTTCTCTCAAACACTTTTGTGATAAATGAGGTAAGACTTATAGGCCTAAACTTCTTGGCTGAGTCGTGACCCCTCCTCCCTGCTTTGAGTATGAAAACTGAGTATGAGAACAATTAAGGAAAACAATAAAAATTTTTCTTATGTAATTTTACTTTCGGAAGGGGGTTTTATACGAAAGGCAAATTCAAGCTTTCTTGTGTAGATTTACCAATCAGTGCTCCTAGTTATATATGGTATGTATAGAGTGTTTTTTAGTTGCATGAGAACTATCGATATCGATAACTATGGTTTGACAGCTGAAAATAGCAAACTGCATTTGGCAAGTCATCATGAATCGTTTAACGCCAGAACAACGCGTTCAAGTTATGGAAATTTACTTTGAAAAAAAATCTGTTCGGGAAGTTCATAGAGCGAAGTATTGAAGAGATCACCGAGGCCTTTTAGGCCTTTATCCTTCGACTTCATGGAAAACTTTACATGAGGATCTTGGCTTAAGGAGACTCGGTGGTCTAGAAATTTCAAAAAATATATATACATAGTATCTTAAGAATATACTGTGACATTTTTATGAGGAAATTTCTTGGCAGAGAGCGGACAGCCCATTAACTAGGTAGAGAGTGGTCCGCGCGCTCCTCATTTATCTCGAAACGACTTTTTTCGGCAACCGAATCACTTGAAATTTGAATATGTTGGTACAACATGTATGGCTATCGTCGGAACTAGAATCATAATTTTATTTAAATAATTTCCTATTTTTTACACTAAAAAACTAGACCCAATTTTACGAACTTTTTTCAAAAGAGCGTCATTTTGTCGATTTTAATTTTCATTTTCAAATTCCGACCATAGCTGAACTCCTTCTGATTAAAAATCTTCTAGAATTTTGTGTTACAGATGAGTAGAAGTATCGAAATCACCAATACCGCCCCAGTCCGATTTTTCGAGGGAGTCGCCTTCAGCGGCATTTTTATAATAATAAAAATAAATATTGTTTTTAAAATAAAAATAAATTTTTTGTATACTCAATAGATGCAGTAATAACCACGAAAAGTTGAAGTATCGTTTTTTTTTTAATTTCTAATGCAAAGAAAATCGTGAAAACAAGTTAAATTTTCGGGCTCTAGACCACTAGGTCCCCTTAAGTGTATATAAAGCACAGCTGGTGCAAGAATTGAAGCCAAATGACTATCGTTAGCGTTGTATTTTTGCTGATTGTGCTCATTTGGGTTTATAATTCAGATTTATAGTCCTATCGACGGGCTCAAGTAGGACTTTTACATGATGTCATTTTTCACATATAATTGTTAGGATCCGGATTTTGAATAAAAAATGTAAAATTCGCCAAACAGTCGATTCATTTTTTGTTGAGATCATCGAGATATCGATGTTGGATATTAGGTTAGACTTTTGTGGCAGTCGGCTGAGAGTAGCCAACTTACTTAGACCATTTAGATCCGTTGTGGTACCACTGTGTAATACGGGAACCTTACTGTTTACTATTCATGGAACCAGTTAGACTCTCTTATGAAACGTAAGATAGGTTTTATCCCAACACCGGATGGTTCCGCAAGAGAGTCAAAATCTTATTTTGATGTTGAAGGCTGTTCAGTAACACTTTGTGCTACAACAGCAATATTCTCAACAGAACGTCCAGTTTTTAGTAGCCAAATCTTTCCATATCCTCGACAAAGCCAGTTTCTTGAAATTTTTTTCACCAGTTTTTGATTTGTAGACTAATTCGGACGATTATTTCCACCGAAAAAATTACGAATTTTGCATTACATTGTTCTTAAAGATCAACCAATTTCATAATAAATTTCAATAATTTTAGTTAGTTCAGCTGTCGGAATTATTAATTTCGAACAGGGCAATATGGAGAAATGTCAATATGTGTATGTGTGATACGTAAATGTCCACTCTCAAAGCTAATGCTAGGCAAAGCTCCGAACAGTTGGATATATTACAAAATTTTGTGTTCTATCAGGACAGCCAGCAGGACTGCCAAGATGTGATTTATCTCGAACTGCCCTAAACTACTCTAAGCCCCCGTTCAATCGTCTGTTCTCAATATAATCGGTAAGGATTGTTCAAAAAACTGAAACATAAAGCTTTCCGGAATAAAAATGAACTAAAGGAAGCTCAGAAAATCGAAAGGTTGCAATATTTCAGTAATGAAGGCCAAATGATCAGCCACTAAATACTAATAAGGTAGTTTTTTATAATACTTTAAAGACATGCGATTTTCTACGATTATTCGCCTGCAAATGGTTTTGTGGTTTTTTTTATTTTCTAATATAAAAATACTGAATGAAAATATATTTTTTTCTAAGTAATTAGGTCAAGTAGACTCTACATAAATGAAAACATTCTATTTGCGCAACAAAATAAATTTATCATTTTATCTGTCGAAAATTTGTTTTAAAGTTGAACACTGAGTATGTGCAATTAAGCGTTTAAGCCACTGTATGTTTTTGTTTGCATTAAAATTCGATAAAATAATAGCATAATTAAAAGAAAATATTACAGCAGCATGGGTATTCAAATAAACAAATCTTACGCGGTTTCTGCTTCAATTGCTTTCGAAATTCCTAGTGAGTTGTGAGAAATGAAAGAGCAAAGAAATAAAAATGTCTCACCGCAAAACCCGCATAGCAATGAAAATGTTTTTCTCTCACCAACCACTTGAACGAAACCGCAGCTTACATATGCACGTAGTATGTGTGTATATGTACCTTCTGCTCAAATATGAACGAGACTGATTTAACAAAACACAAACGGTTAATTATTGTTCAATTTTTATTTTATCTCCTTCAAAGTAATCACCATTGGAGGCGATACACATATGCCAACGTTTTTTCCAATCATCATAGCATTTCTGGAAGGCCGATTTCGGGATGGATTTCAGTTCCTTCTTCGAATTCTCTTTTATGACTTCAATTGTCTCAAAATGTTTTCCACGGAGCGGCAACTTGAACTTGGGAAACAGGAAAAAGTCACATAGAGCCATATAAGGCGAATACGGTGCTTGCGGAACGATATTAACATTATTTTTGTTCAAATAATAGCGAACAAGACGTGATGTGTGAGCTGGTGCATTATCGTGATGCAAGAACCATGACTTGTTGTCCCACAATTCCTTCCTTTTAAGACGAATGTTCTCGCACAAACGCTTTAAAACGTCTAAATAATATTCAGCGTTAACCGATCGGCCTTGCGGAAGGAAGTCCGAGTGCACCACACCTTCGTAATCGAAAAAAACAGTCAGCATAACCTTAATTCTTGAGCCGTTCATGAGGCAAGTTTTCAACCGATGTACGGCCCTCTTTGAACAATTTGTACCACTGGAAAACACGTGCACGCGATAGAGCAGAGACCCCATAGGTTGTCTGCAACATTTTTAAGGCGTCTGAAGCCGAAATTTTGTTGGAATAACAAAATTTCAAACAAATTCTTTGTTCAACTTGCATTTCCATCGTTAAATTCGAAACACACACTCGAGCTTGACTTGTTTACAGTAGCACAGAAAACAAACTATGTGACATATCACGCTGAAATTTGCCATGTAAGCTTATAACAGTCCTACCATCCAACAAAAAATTTATTTTTGCCATATGTCATCCGTGGACCGTTTTATTGATAAAGTCTCGTTCATATTTGAGCAGAGGTATGTTTACAAGTTTGAGAGCTGATCATGGATGGCAAAAAAGGATTCAAAAAGTATGTACGTTGAATATCAAATGTTGGAATTTATTTATTCATGAATTTATTTATTTATTTATTCAAAAATTTGCTTAAAATAAGAGCTCTAAACTAATGGCGATTCCTAGCTTTGGGAGATCAGGCCTTGAGCTCATTCCAAATAGAGTTATGAGTTGCGTTGAAAAAAGTTTTTCATAATACGAGTACAGGTAATAACAACGTTTTAAATATGATGATTTAGATAAGTGATTTTCGGAATTTAATAATTTTTTCAATGTTGCTTAGATTGGAGAAGGAGAGGATGGTTAGGTGATCAACGTTTTGAAATATCCGCATTCTGGTAGATAGAAATCTTAGGCAGTGAAGTGATTTGTGCTGATGATGGCAGGTAGCTTACAAAAAGGACAATCAGGAGGTTCGAAACTTTTCATTAATGCTTGCTTTTTAATTTCAAATAAAAAAAAAATTCTTTTTAGAATATTGTGATCTTAATTTCTGATAAGTGTAGTATGTGTTATGCCTATTTTTTTCAAATACTATCATTTTTACTGCTTTTGGGCATAAAGTTGTATACTAAGTTTCAGTCTTTCTAGTGTTAAATGATGGCATTTTATATTCATTTTTCCGAGTCTAAAGCGTTCGAGTCTTAAGAGTGCGAACTTTATGAAGTCGAGCTTAGACAGATTGATTTGTATATCATTGTGAGATGTTTAACTGCTGTTATTTGATTGAGCCAGTAGAAGTGAATTCATATTAGTAAATATTGTTGCGTTGTAGAACTGTTTAATATATTGTGTTATATCTATAATTACTAGTTCTGTTCTGTTGTTGGGATTCGGATGCTTCTTTAGTAAATTTGTAATGATTGTTATTGTTTTCTATATTTGCTATGGCATTCAGTGCTGACAAAGAGTCTTGCAAATTATGAAGTTTGTATTTTTATTTTAAGTATGATTGATAGCCTCATGTGCCGCGATGATTTCTGCTGAAACTTCGGAGGTATTCCTGGGTAAGTCTGAGATTTTGATGATTTCTTTTACAGTAGAAACACTTAGAAAATTTCCTGCCTATTTTTGAACCATCGGTGTAGATAAAAATATAGTTTTTGTGTTCTTCTTCTATCTTTAAAGACAAGCTGAAATATTTTTGGGTTTGTGTGAGTTTTGGATATCTACATATGTATGTGAGGATGATGAGGAAGGTGAGCATCTGGTATAGGAGTAAGTATTAGAGTTAGTTTGTATGATTTTGTAAAGAGAAGCAGTCAGATTTTTCGCGTTGATTATGCATTGTTAGTATCTAGTAATGTTTTCTAGTAGGCAGTTGTGGAACATCAAAAGTTTTTTAAAAAGTTAAAGGTGAAACCTTGTAATCTATCATCCTTGATAATCTACCAAGGCGAGTTGAATACAGAAGGTGGCGTCTTCCCAAACCGATACAGTATTTTTTGCGATTGTGACAAGTGTGATGTCAGGCATTCAAAATAATACAAAACAAACAAAAGGAGGAGAAATTACATGCTCTTAAAATTCAGTGATTTGTGGCATTTAAACTAAACAAACTAATTAAAACAAAGTGCCGCGGATTAAATTGGGAAAGCACGAAGCCAAATGCAGTTTTTCTGCGCACGACGGCGTGGCAAAAAAGTGTGTGTATGGTATATGTGCATATTTTCATGCGCTTGGTAGTTTCTATTGCTTTTTCTTACTTCCTCTTCACAAGCAAGGAATTGCATGGTTCAAGTTTGTTGCTGCTCTGGGCGATGCATGAGTGTGGTTGGCCAGTATTCTGATTTCGCTCGTTATGCCTATGGAGCATGGAATGTAAATTATTGGTGGTGTTACGAAAGACTACTGAATAACTTGGGCCGTTATATTGGTTGCGCTCTTTGTAGGAGGCGAATGCTGTTTCCCTGTCTACTGTGTTAACCCCTAACTATCCAGTATGCTTTTGTAACGTACCTGACCAGTAGTGTTCGACAGACTCATAATCTAAATCTAGGGCATATGAAGGAAAACAAATTTTGAAAATTTTGAATGCATGGAAAGTATTTATCGTTTAATATTAATATTTTATTACATGATTTTTCATTATTTAACGTTTATTTAATCCTTAATTGCTTAAAGATATTACAGATAGTTTGTTTTTCAGAGTGTTCACAGCACACTTTTCTCTTGCATTTATTACAACATTGTTTACATGTTCTGGATATTATCGAAGGACAAATTTGGCAACGTTTCTTTCTTTTTGCCACAGTTTCAGGTGATTGAGCAGCTTTCTGATTTGATCCTGCAACATCCTATCCTGTCGCGATAGTCCTTTCTTGTGTCGTCTATATACATGAGGAGTTATCGATTCGGTTGCAATTTCCCGTAGAAAAGTTTTCTCTGTGAACTTTTTTTCGTTGGTTCCAATTAGAACTTAAATATTTCTCTAAAATTAGACATGCAAACTTAGACGACATCTTCAATATTTTGAAAAAATGCAATCGGCCATCTATTTGTATTTCACCGAACTGAATATTCATGAACCACCTGGTCGAGGGTATCAACACCTCCCTTAGGGGAATTATAGTAAAAAATTTACTTCAGATATTTTTATTTTTGTTGTTCACATCTGTTTCTTTCGCATGATGATGGTAGACAAGAAAATTACTACACGATTTTTTTTTCGGTACATCCGAAACCAATATCATATTTTTATAATATAAAAGCCAAAGACATTAGATTCGATGTCACCATTTCTGGTGGATTAATATGTGATAGTATGAAAGCTTTAATTTTTCTCAATGTTCCAACAACTTTGAGTCTATTTTGTGGCAAAGATTTTGCTACTTCAAGACTAGTAAAATAATTAATGTATCAAAAGTAATATTTCTGTTCCATATAACTGATTGACTATATTATATGCTAAGTCTTTAGCTCTGTTCCTCCGCTGTCACTCTTTTCCAAGATATAGCATATATATGGTTCAAAACATACCCGTCCTTGAAAAGGTAAAAACTGTTCACCAATACACTATGGGGTTTTTGGCGTTTTTTTTTGGCATATATTAAAAAAATAACGTATCCTGTATTTTAAAATAAGCTTTGTTTTCGTTTTTACCATACCCTAATTAGTTGAGAAATTAGTCGTTAAAATTTTTTACGGTCACACTGATTGAACGGTACGCCTTCAAAGTCAGCTGATTATCGTGTTCGCTTTGTGCACAGTTTGGTGGAATACATTGACAAAAGTTTGATTGCTCGAGTTATCCAAATAAAACAAAGAATCCAAATTTAAATGATGGAAGGTCATAGTCCAGGTATATAAGATTATAGTTTAGTAACATTTTTTCAATTGTGTGTGGTTTAGATTTTGTATATCGTGTTTTATTCATATGTATTATTTAAATTAGTCTTAACAAGTATAGGTGCGTTTCGTATAATAGAACTTCCAAGGCGCACAGAAGTGCACAGAGTTTTAAATGTAGAGTTACTTACTAAAACGTCCACAATAATATGTAATTAACTTTGTTTGCACAAATTTGCCCCTTTTTGATAAAATGGCTTTTTACAGAGGGATATACGTTCGGAAATGTAGAGCTGCTAGATATTTATATCAAAAACAATCGGGCAGAGGTCGCAGTTAAGCAGCATATATTAAAAAAAATTGGTGAAAGTCTGAATGAATCTAAGGTAGATTCGAAATCTGAAATCATATATGTACGGGTATAATGGTAAAAAGATATTTGTGGAATATTTAGGACAAATGACCATAATTGATGGGAAAGTTTTAAATATAATGTCGGGATGCAACTCATGCCAGTCTTGTCCCATCTACGGGACAACACAATTACTTAATATTTAAGATATTAATTCAGAAGTTTTCAAAGCCAAAACAAATGCCCTTCAATATGGAATCAGCCCTTTGCATGCTTGGATCCGCTTTTCGAAGTTGTTTTGAAACTTTCATATAGAGTCGAGATGAAAAAGTTTCACGTTAAAGATTGCGATAAACCTCAATTAATAGCTCGAAAACAATTAATACAAAGGACACTTTTAAAGGAAATGGGCCTCAATGTAGACAAGCCTATTCCAAACGACAGCGCAAACTCCAATGATGGCAACATAGCAAGGAGGGCATTTTCTGACGGAGCCTTATTAGCCTCAATTTTAAATGTTGAAGAACAATTACTGAAAAAACTTCAATATAATTTTAGTGAGCATTTCCTATGAGCATGAAACTAGCTCAAGCAAGTTTGAAACCTTTTGTGGAAAGGTTTTTGAACTGTACCATTATAATTATCCTTGGTATCCTATGTCTCCTACTGTTCACAAGGTACTAGTACATGGTCATCAAATAATAAAAATCTCCTTGGTTTCTGTTGGCTGTCTTGGGGAACATGCATCCGAGTCCCGAAATAAGTTTTATAAGAGCGATAGAAGGAGGCATGCAAGAAAATGCAGTCGGCTGGATAATATGACAGATGTTTTTAACAGAGCCTTAGATACTTCGGACCCATTTTTGTCCACTATCTTTTTAAAAGAACGACAAAACAAAAATAAAAAGAAAGACATACCAAAAAAAGTTTTCGCGCGGCTTCAATCGCCATCTTTAAATATTTTAACAAATAATGACAAAGATTATCAGGAAGAAGATGAAGAATATGACGAAGATATTGAACTTGATGTGATTACTTCTGACGAAGAATATATTAAAATAGAAGAAAACTAAGTTCATATTGGTAGTAAGTAGTCTCAATAAGCTGTTTGTAAGTTACGTAATATTTTTCTTTCTTCTTAGAACACATATGTATATGCAGTTTAAAAATGTACCTAAGCCATTTTGGAAGGGAATTATCCACCCAGACAAATTTAATATAAAAACAAGGAAATAATCTAATTAATTTTAAATAAATACTTATTGTTTAAGAATGCACAAATTCGCGAAATAAATGAAATATATGGAAACACAAATTTACTATAAATTGTCACATTATTTTAAAGATCATGTTCAGGGCGGAGATGTAGGCGTAATCGAATGAAAAAATAAACAAAAACCGAAATTCTACTTTAATCTACGTGATTCACCTGCAAAAATTTAAGTCATTATCTTTAAATTTGTGATTTATGCCAAAAAAATTTAAAAAAACCCCATAGTGCAATAGGGAGATTTTCTTCAGGTTAATGCAATTTTTTTTTAGATTTTGGTTTATGTACCCCCATAACTCTCTAGCAGGTGCAAGTTCATATTTTCACTTTCTCAGAGACCTAGTATTTTTATCATCGAATCTTAAAAATCGTAGGAAGCAAAAAAGTAAGTAAGCAAATCTATTTTTACCCATCACAGCTCGAAATATCGTATTGCCGAAATTTTGGTCCCAATATTCTCTAAAATATATAGTACAGCTCCCTGTGGATTGACGCTTGTGGTCAATAAAATATAAATAAGTGCTTATGTTTCTATTTTATCGTTATGTTTCCATTGATTTCGTAACACTTGAAACGCTTTCTCATTGGTATTATATATTATATTTCACAATAAGATCCAATACGTGATCGTTGAAAGATGGTTGAGATTGGCTATCGGATCAATAATAATTTGGCCTGGAGGAAGATCATCTTATGAATACTAAAGTGAATTATGTTGTGTCCAGGCGTTCAAGTTTGCCTGTCGAGTTCTGACTTCCAGGTAGTTCCATCCCTTCCTTTATTAGTGTCAATTGTGGCGTATTATTGTGGTGGTGCATCGTCACTCTCCTTCCATAATTATTCATCATTGTTTTAATATGCTAGTTCTGTCTCATCACTTATAATCTAAAAACCACTGTCAACAGTACAATTATTTCCATCACTTTCCAGCTTATGCACAAAAAGTAAAAAGAAAACTAAGCGGAAGTGCGTTCAAGACAGACAACATGCAAAACTTCCTAATTACATAAATGGGAAATTCGCAAGTTTTGTTGAATTCCCCTATTGTGTCTATCATACACTGATGAGTTAGTGTTGTACTTAAGTTTATTCTCAATAAATATTAAACTATATTTGTAAGAAATATTTTAATTGCATTTTTAGATGTATGAAACTCTATGGTTAGAGTACACAAAAAATGAATTTTCAATCAGAAGCGTGTCCCGTAGACACTACTGGGTAGTTAAGGGTTAAGAGTAATGATCGATTTCATTTTTTTTTTTTTTTGCTCTTAAGAAACTGAGGCATTAATCAATCTCTTTTTTTATCAAAAACGGTGGCACATTTGCGAGTGCGTTAGCAGTATTGATTTTGGTCTTTGCCAAATATTTAAGTCCACATGCGTTAATTTTAAGTTGTCTATTATTGTCAAATTCGTTGAAATTTTTAGCCTAAGTGGCAGGCCTAGTAGATCGGGCATTATTTGTAGAGTATAGCAGCGCTCCCCAGTTAAAAAATAATTAATAAAGATTGCCTTCGAAAGCTTAAACTTCAAAAATTAGAAATAAAAATGAGTTATAGATATGTATAGATATAGTGCGATACACAAACATTTTATTCACTTTGAGGTGACTGAGCTCACAAACAATAGTTGGTTGTGATTTTCCAGTCAAATATAACGCAATCACACTATTACGTTTGAATTCCATCACAGAAAAAATAAAAAATTCAACAAAACTGACACGCAAACGCTTTTGAGGGCTTATAAACAATATATCGAATTGTCATTAGAACAATTTTGACGTTGACGTCATGAGCTGTTTTACAGATACAAGCAGTGCGAAGTTGGTAACACTTCATATCGTTCACCCTGTATATATATTTTTATCTTCAGCATAGAAGAAATGTACGCTCTATTTACTAACTGCCATCAAACAGTGCGGCTCGTAATAGTGAGAGTAAGTTCGAAACTGTGTGTGGAAATTTAAACGCCGTGGATATGTTTGGTCTTACCCAATTTCGCCAAAGTCTCTTCTAAACCACTGATTTTACTAATACTGATTTTCAAGACTTGATTGGACTTACGAAATAACTTTTTTCTGTACTGCGTCTGGACTTTAACGCTTTCGTTGCACGCCTGAAGCAGAAAAATCAGCTGCAATAAAATTATTCGCAATTTCCTACTATTTTCTTTATAAATTCGTCATGTAGCGCACAAAGCATTTGAACAGAGCATCTAGTGATTTTATGCAAAAACATGAAAAGAAAACCAATTTCATGCAAACAACGGATTTGTATAGTTTCGTTTGTAAAATCACGCAAGTGTGTTTTGGATACATTGTCGAGGTAGCTATGCTTTGCAAAATTTCCATATTTATCTGTGTGCATTTATGGGTCAAAGCAATGCAAAAACAAACCTTTGTCCATAGAAAATACTTAACACACATATTTGAATATACATTGGCTTATTCTATGCCCTGTGACACGTACGAAATATCAAAAATCTTTTACTAGAAAATTTCGTTTTCAAGATGCCGTCAACAAACAACCAATTGAAACTTATTGCTTCGCTATCGTGTTGCTTACCAAAGTTGTGTTCGGTTGACGTATGAAAGAAAAATTGTGTGCAATCTGAGTAGCAAATTGCAAAAGTGTGAGTGCTTGGGAAATTGAAGGACAAATTGCTCGAAAACGTGCGCGTGTAAAACTTACGTTAATAAGGGTAGATTAGCAAATGCTTATTCGTTTCACGCATCGGCTGGTTTCTTTTAAATCAAATGTAATTTCGGTACCGACATCCATTTCGCACACAAAAAGGTATCAAGTGCCATGGAAAAAATGCATCCTTTTATGCTTGAGCAATAAGTGTAACGAAATATTGTGAACTTAATTCATTAGTGAATAATACTGGTTGGTTGAGAAGTAAGCAAGCAAAAATGAAATAATTTCAATTTTTAAATAAAATTAATTTTCAGTTACAGCCGAAAGATCTTTAAGATATCTTCTAATTGAGGGCGAAATATTGAAAGCCAAAAAAATAAAAGCAGTAATTTAATTTTTTGCTTCATTGCTAAACTGGTATTGGGGTAATAAAATAAGAATACGCAAAATAAATATTTGGAGGACATTAAAAGCAGTCTAAGTCATTATTTTTTTATTAAATATAATCTCCCTCAATATTAATGCAGATATTCTAACGACACTCTAATAGCACTGTCCAACACTGGTAATACGAGCAAAGTAAAAAGAGGATATCTCTAGGATCCACTGCGCCAGAGACAGTACTGGCCCAGCGTCCGCACTTTTTTGGGGAAAGCTAATATAGTATTTTAAAATAATGGTAGACATTGTGAATAGCTTCAAAATTATTATGTATCGGGTGTTCTTTTAAGAGCTTGAGCAAAATGCTAATACAAATGAATGAATTTTTTTATTATTATATAATCTGGTAGATAATTAGGGGCATTTTTTTTTTTAATATGATAACCGGTAATTGCCCGACAACCTTATAAGGGTTTACGGTGAGACAAACTGGAAGGTTTATTGATCCTCATTAAAACATTCGTAATCAACTTTGACAACCAATCTTGATTTAATTGGTTCCACGGAGAATATTGATAAAAACGTTGCAATGTTCAGTGACAGAATAATAGCAGCAGCACGAAATTCAGTTCCATTTAGAAGTCTGAAGACGAATTTTTTCAGGCTACCTCAATAAGAAACTATCTATCAGCTCCCTGGTCACGAAGCAGTAAAACACTACTCCGTACAAATTCGCAAACAGATCTGGCAGTATAGAAATGCCAGCTGGAATAAGAAACTTAATTCAATTGAAAAGAGAAGCAAGATATTATGAAATATTTGTAAAATAAGCTGAAGCAAACATTCAGAAATCCCACCTCTACGTGAGTCAAATAAGACCTTTATCTGAAGTCATGAAAAAGTAAATTTGTTTGCATATAACTTTTTAAAAAATTCTTCAGTGTCTAATCAACTAAGTACTCCACTGGTCTCAAATGTAATTAATGCAGCTATAAACCAATCAAATTCGCAAGATGTAGACACTCTAATATCAGATCCTGTTCAAGATTTGCTGCACCCGCACCACTGAGGAAATCTGCAGGATATGATGGCATAAGAAATATTATGCTCAGACACCTATCTAAAGATACCGTGATATATTTGACATTATTGATAAATTCTTGCATCAAATTACAATTTTCCACTAATGCATGGAAAGTATCAAAAATAATTCCAATTCGCAAGCCCGGCAAGCCAGCAAACAAAACTATAATAACTACCGCTCTATTAGACTTCTAAGCAGCTTAAGGAAGATTTTTGAAAAAAAATATTATAAATAAAATATCTCTATTTTTATGCACCCACGAGATCATACTAAACGAGCGATTTGGATTTAGACAACACTATGCCACGACTCATTAGATCAAGCGAATCTATAATCACGCCAAGTCTAATTTCGATCACGAGAAATCAACTGATTTAAGCTACTTGAGATGGGAAACCTTTTGATTCGATATGCATGATGGACTTATTTAAAAATGAGTAAGTTTACAATTTCCGTTACTTCTAGTACAAATCGTAATCTGACATGATCGAACTATCCGCTGTAGTTCTCCAGACATTTTGTTAGATCGAATACAAAATTTGACTGAAATATTAAAAATTCGTTGCGGTTTGTCGGACAACCTGCTAGTATCTGATCTTGCGTAGTGTTCATCTAGACTTTCGTACTTAAATGCTTACAGATTAACACCAACTTGTAAAATGTAAGGCGGAGGTTTCTCATAGTAATTTTTCCTTCGAAAAAATCTTTGATGAATATATAAACATAATGATTATAATTTAAATGGATCCAGGCTAATAAAGTTCACAAAATGGCACGTCCAGTGGCTACAAAAAAAAATTTTAAAGTTTGTTGATTTGTTTGGCAATGTTGTTTTATCAATTAGAGATCAAAGCTTTTTCGGACCACATGCCGTTAACTTTCGAGCTTGTCAAGCTGTCGAACACGCTTCCCGAAGAAAGAAATTTGTTTCCTCCAAAGTTAAAATGGTATGCAAATCGCGCTGTGAAATACTTCGATTTCTTAAACGTAACTCCAAACCTCCCCGACCCCTGCAAACGAAATAAGGAATACTACTGTGGGCAAAAAGTAAGGTGAATTTATTTGTCAAACTTCGCGAGATTAAAATTGCGCTCTAGTTATTTTTTTCATGAGTTGGCAGCACTGTTAATAACATCTGGGCCAACTTTCATGCGAATGTCATTATCAGTAATATATTTACGTTTGTGTTTACCAAACGACCAAGAGTAAATCAATTTATTTATTTTATAATATATATAATTATAATAGATATAATCTTTTTAAAATAAAAAAACATAACATGCATACATACATACATACATAATTATGAAGAATTAAGAACATTGTAACGTTTTGTAAAGTTTTCTGTGCACTCATGTTGTGCGAGTATTTCGTCCTCGGTGACCCCACTCAAATTGTCTACTTAAAATCTCTGTGGACCAACCTTCCAACTTCCCGTTTGAATAAACTTTTTCAATATCTGCTTTGAGAATGAGTCAAATATATATACATATTTAGGTAGTTCGTAAAGGGCTAAAATGTACTACCAAACTAGTTCTAGTCATATTCTTTCATAGAAGTCTGAAATAACATTTGAAGTAGTTTTATGTATACCGTTTTTGATAAACTATTTGCAATTTCGCACAAACTTTTACCCCCCGCAAAACAAAGCTCAAATCCTCACGACTAGTACGTCTACGGCAATGTTCAACCAAAACGGGTCCTCTTCAGTAATTAAAAAATTTTTTCGTGATGAGTAACATTTTTGTAAAATTGTTAGACTCTGTGGCCCCTATTATGAGTTACATTCGATCTTCGATATTCGCTGGTTGTCGAAGATTGAAAATCGAATGTCAATTTGGTATTATGAGCGGTGCAACCCTATCGAAATTTTCGTTGTTTACCGAATTTAGAGTCGAATGCAATTTTGCTTTCGATCGTGTAGCGTATTGTGGGAAAACTTGTTAAAGTGTAAGTTGTTTGCGATTATTTATGGTTTTAGAGTAACCAAATAATAAATATATACTAATTTTGTTAATTTTATGCAGGTCGAAAGTCGTGAGTACCAAACAACAATTAGAAAGGCGAATCCACAATTCGCAAAAGGGATTTGCACCAAATTTCAAGCAGCAAAAAAATGGTAGGAATTTACAACGGAGCTGAATTGCTTGGGACCACCAGTGAGAACGGCAGCAAAATGGATTAAGCTTAATAATGGTTTTTTTTTTGTGATGTTTATAGAAATACATTTTTATTTTCCCTTAGTAGGTATGGGCTGAAATACGTAGAGGAACTGAAATACATATTTTTTTCGAATGACGAATAATTGAATAAAGAAAATTTATAACAAAAATAAAACAGAAACTGTGGCGTAAAGGTTTCTATTTAATACTTTTTAGATTTTTCTATAATATTCTCGAAATTTCATTTCTTATGTTTTCTACTTCTCCGTTATTTGACTCCACTTCAATATCTTCAGCATCATCGTAAACAGAGGGTTGAGCAAGTCCTAGCATACCTTCATCAATTGGTACGATCCCTGAGCACAAAATCGCAGAACTGTGGCTAGCTTTAACATATTTGGAATGGATTTGGCTCGGGTGCACTGCTGCAACTGGTTTTCTGTACTGGACAGTAGGTTCATAAACGCCTCTTTAGATAATCTAAAGTTCTATAAAAATCTGTAAGGAAATTTCTGTAATATTAAGTACGTCAACACATTTTGAAAATTCTAAACTTACTCAGTGGAAGCCATTTCTAGGGAGTTGGATGCGCCCCTCAACTGTTTTCTACTTCTAGCTAGTTCACTAATCTTTCATCGTTCGATGAATCGTCGAACCACAACTCCGTTGTACTCATTTTCACAAAAAATACTTTTTTTAACTTTTAAAAATGTTGTTAGCAAAGAATTTCAACACAACCGGTTTTTCTTTTATTTTGATTTGCTGTATCAGCTGAGAAAAATTATCTATTGTAAATGCGTCGAGCGATCGAAATTCACAATAGTCCTATTCTTCAACGAATGAGCACCATAATACCAAATGAAAATTCGTTCGATCAGCACTTTCGACTACAGTCGAAGATCGAATGTTGCTCATAATAAGGGCCTGTAATTTTGTACCAACCATATAATATTATTTCACAACTTTTTGCTTCCCGAGTATCAAGGGTTTACTATAAAATTCAATAAAATTTACAAAAAATTACAAATACTTACATACAATATCCATACGCCCCTCCCCTTGTACTGATGAAAAATTGGGCGCCTCAGCTGAAATTTCGCAACGATACAGACCCGACGAGTTTATCGTTAAACCGCGCAAAAATACTCGCCAACTATCCGAGTGTTCTTCCTGGAGATATAAAAAATTACAAATGTACATATTCCTACATACATACGAATAAACATTTTTTTTGTTTTTCGACTAATAAAGTGTATTTCGTATATATGGTAAGAGCTTGAAGAGTGTACATTCATGCAAGCAGATGGGAATATGTATACGCATGTATATTACAACACTTCTACTGCCGCATTTACGTTTCGCACTTATCCATTCATCATGTCCCAATTTCCTTTTCCATTCTAGTTTTTCATTTTCATACTTACACCAACGCGTATGCCGTCAAAGCGATAACTTGTCTTCTGCGGGCGCGCCTTGGGCACAAAGCGATAGAACTCCTCATTGTCCTTGTACCATTTTATGGCATACAATGCCTCACCTTCCTCCTCCTCTTCTTCTTCGTCCTCTTCGTCGTCTTCCTCATCGTCATCGTCAATATCATCAGTGCCATCGGCAAAATTGTGACGTCCGGACGAGACCCCCGACGTCGTACCGCGTGAACCACTGCTGGTGAAGGTGCTTGCGCCAACATGAGCCCCGCTGTTGCTGGTACTCACGCCGCTGTTACTAAACCCGGGAATGCCAAGCGCTTGACTGAAGGCAGCGCCCCGATAAACGCTATGTCCGTAGGGGGAACGTTGCGTTTGATATGGATAGTGCTGCTGCTCATCTTCTTCCTGCTGCTTTTGCTGCTGTTGTTGTTGTTGCTGATGATAATAGCTACCATCGCTATGTATGTCGCTACTGCTAACGCTGCTACTGCTACTGCCATAGCTTTGGGATGGCTGAAATTGATAGGTTTGGTAATGTTGCTGATACTGTTGTTGTTGCTGCTGCTGCTGCTGCTGTTGTGTTTGCAGTTGCCCCGATTGATGGGAAAATTGACGTTTGTTGCGCCTATATTTCGGCCTCATTTGTACGAGGTGATGTGCGTCAAAAAATTGCATGCTGCTGCCATAGCGATTCCTTGCATGTGTGCGCGTTCGTGCGCGTGTGTAGCTGCGATGTCGGTTACTAGAACTACTAACTAAAAATTCTCTTCCACCGCTGCTACCGGCACCACCGTAATATGGAGGGCCATCTGTGCGATTTAACTCATATTGGCATTCCAGCATGGCAGACTCTCCGCGAAATTTATAGGTGGGTATAGAGACCTTTATTAGGCGCAGACCGGCTAAACCTGGAATGAAAATGGAAAATTTATGAAATCAGCATTCAAGTAATTGCAGCATGGAGAAATTAGATTTAAATATGAAGCTGAATTTGTTAAATAATATTAAATAAACGCTAAAACTCATCGGTAGTCAAAGTCTAAATCGGAGATCCCGAAAAAAAGTGTTAAATGTTGCAACCAAGAAAATAGATAAGATTTGTAATATGCCGAAAAAATATATTGTTTTCTAAAGCACTCAGTTATAGTTGGACATCATATTTGAAGACTAAACAAAAGCAATAAATAGAAACGGCTAGGGATGAGAGGAATCTTCATTGAAATGCTTTACAATTGTCAGAGCTCATAGTAAACCTGAAATTTATCATGGCAAATTTATGGACAGTCTCTAAATACACAGTGAAACAATTTCAGAGTCATTATCTGGTGGCCATATTGGAAAACTCCCAAAGTATTTCTCATTCTCGGCTAATTTTTTTGCGTAGCCCAATTTTTAAGTTTTGAGTTATGTTTGATTTAGCGAAAATCATTGTTTAGACATATACAGAGTTCATAAGCAGTTGGAGACATGCATATACATATGTGGCTATAACTTTCGGATATAATTATTTTTCTTTTTGCTCTCTTTCAGATAAGACACGGAGCACTACAAGTTAACTCCAGAAATGAAGAGACATGCAGTTATCGTCGCTATATGTGGAATTCACACCGACTTAGAAATCCCTAATTTTCTGAAGTGCGCCGTTCATTAGTGCATAAGATTCGCAGTGAATTGGAAGGCATCAAGGCATGAGGCATCGATGCAGAATCTGTTGAAAAACGCAAAAAGCACGAGGAACGTTCTGGCACTGCCCGATCTGCAGACTTTATTCAACAAGTGAAAACGATCATTGACGACGAACCTTCAAAATCAATGAAGACCTGAGGGTCTTATCCATCGAGTTGTGCATGAAAATCTTCGTTATGCGCAGAAGACAGTTTATGCCAAAATATGCACGAGAACAGCGAGTTTTGCGATAAAAACGCCTTCTAAACAAAATTAAGTACCATGAAGCGTCGTAAATGGGATTTTTTTGAGGAAAAAAATGTTGACCAAAACCAAAAGACCAACCGCAGAAATTACCAGAATGACAGATGGCTATGTTACAATCCTACAGAGGTTCATGTTGTCATGCACACAAAATTTCCAACCACTGTAATGGTTTTAGATGTTGGGAGCAACCAAGGACATATCATGCCACCACACTTTTTTACTCAAGGATTTCGAAGAAATTCTGCTGCATATATCAAAGTTCTAGATACTCTAGTGAAACCCTGGACTGATGGTGTACGCTATGCCAGCCTACACATCTTTCGGCAAGACTCTGCTCCTTCACACAAAGCGAAGACAACACAAGATTGCATGGCTGAAAATGTCCATGACTACATAACACCGAATTTACGGCCGCCTAACTCCCCAGGCCTTAATCCCCTGGAGTAGTACGTATGGACGTAGTTGATCATGAAACCAATAAGCGTCCTCATAACATCGTTTCTTCTGTGAAAGCTGCAATTAATACGAAATTAATTAGGTTAGGTTATACTGGCAGGCCGAAGCCACGCAGAGATCATTTTGGTCCATAGCAATACCAGATCAGGTTCCTATGTAGCGAAAACATGCATCAATCAAGATGCGCGTGCTATTCGCGAATTTTAGTAGTCGCTCAAGCTCAAGTTCCGGTATAGATTCTAGACTTTCAAAGCTGAGAGCGCCCAGGTAGCATAGTCTAGTTTTCGAGAGAGCCGGTAAGTAGCATAGAAGATGCTGCAGGGTTTCTCTTGTACCCGCTCATTGCTCTTCCTGCAAACGTCGTTAAAGGTTAAATTTAGCTTGTAAGCGTGTGCTGCAACTAGGCAGTACCCTGTTAGTATACCAACTAAAGTTCTACAGTTCCTTCTATAGAACTATGTATATAACCGATTTAATATACTTGTCAGCATATGCGTATTTACACGTGATCCTGCCAACTTTGTCATTGGTAAAACTAAGCCATCTGCCTTTTGCGTTTCTTAGCATGCATTTCTCTAGTTCTTTTTAACACACTTTTATTAGGTCGGGTTGTATGTATGTATGTATGTATGTATGTATGTATGCATGTATGTATGTATGTAACGGAATCTTTGAGCTTAATTTTCACTGGCTTCTAAGCATCTGATCGACTTGAAATTTTGCACACCTATCAAGGACCGATGACAATGCAATAATTTTATAAAAGTTTTCCATTATCCTTATTGGGATTGCCAGGATTAATATTTTCTTTTTTTACCTGTGGGCAAAAAGTAAGGTGAATTTGGTTGTAAAGTGAAAAATCTTTATTTATTCTTGTAAATCAATTTCATCCCCTTCAAAATAATGCCTCTCGATGAAATGCACTTATGCCAACGATTTTTCCAATCCCCCAAACATGCCAAATAGTCCATTTCCGGTAGTGGTCTCTTGAGTTTTGGGAATAGCCAGAAGTCACACGGAGCCAAATGAGGCGAATACGGTGGTTGCGGAACGATATGTGTGGAATTTTTGGCGAAGTAGTTACGAAGAACGAGTGCAGTGTGAGACATGTGAGATAAATTTTCCATTATCCTTATTAGGATTGCCAGGATTAATATTTTATTTTTTAACACACTTTTATTAGCTCGGGTTGTATGTATGAATGATGTAACGGAATCTTTGAGCTTAATTTGCACTGGCTTCTAAAAATCTGATCGACTCGGAACACACAACATAGATGACTAGATGGGAAGTTCTTTCTCGTGAGAGCGCTGAAAAATGTGCATTTTTTATAACATTTGCCAATATTGCCATACCGGTAGAAACATGCATTGGGTAGTTTTTTAAACAAAAATTGGGAATTTTTAGTTTCCACACCACCATTGAGGTTAGTATTTAGTGTGCGGTTGTGTAATAGTATATTACTCGTAAACACCTACATATACATACTAAAAATAAAAAATAGTTAAAAAAAAATTAAAAAACACGCTTTTATTGCTAATCGAACTAAAAAGTAGAAAATAAAAAATAGTTTAAAAAACTAAAAACACGCTTTTATTGCTAATCGAACTAAAAAGTAGAAAATAAATTTTAATGACAAAGGGACCTATAATGAAGTAATAGCAAATCGAAGGATCAGTCATAGTCAACTACCTTAGAACAGAATTATAACAAAAATTAAGATACAAATAGAGTAATTCAAATTAGAGTTAAAAGCGTGGGATGCATTTTGCTTCACTTTCATAACCCTCTGTACATAGGTAGTTGCCAATAGAATGATTGTTATATTTACTATATCAAGCATCCCACGCTTTTAACTCTAATTTGAATTACTCTATTTGTATCTTAATTTTTGTTATAATTCTGTTCTGAGGTAGTTGACTATGACTGATCCTTCGATTTGCTATTACTTCATTATAGGTCCCTTTGTCATTAAAATTTATTTTCTACTTTTTAGTTCGATTAGCAATAAAAGCGTGTTTTTAGTTTTTTAAACTATTTTTTATTTAATTTGCGCAAGGGGTTTAAGTATCTGACTTCTTGATCCCTTGCACGTCTTCTTTAGCTATTCCATCTACTGTCTCGGTCCCTCTATGCCTTTATGCCCAGGAACCCAATAAATACTGTGGCATTCCCAGTAATAGGACTATGTGCGAAGGTTCTCGAAGTATGCTGTTCGGTTGCTTGTAGCCTCACAGCTGAGTTTGTAACCTTATTTTCTGCAAAGAGATCAATCGGTATTTGGTTGAGGATAGCCTCGAGAGCAGCCGTTGGAGTTGATTTCATAGCTCTCGTAATGTAAAACGCGGAGAGTCGTTAAACTTTTGGCAATGGCCTGAAATATGTTTTCTTCCTTACCGCTTTCCCCCCCAGCAATATGCCATATAGTAATATAGGTCTAACAATTGCAGTGTATCAGCAGTGCATAAAAGTGGGTGAGAGCCGCCATGTGATTCTAAGCATCCTTTTACATTCGTATAAAGCATTCGTGGCCTTCTTCACCCTTTCCTCAGCATGGGATTTCCACGTAAATTTATTGAAATTAATTAATTATGCATTATATCTTAATTCCATAGTTAAAATATAGCGAAAAACACATTGAAAACTTTTTTCCTAACCAAATATTTATACTAAATGATGCACACAGCAAAGAATGATTAAAATAACTGATATAAAAGTAATGCTAAAAAATAGGCTTTCAGCAATAGTTTTTGTTCCTGCACAGAGAATGGGGGCGTGTGAGTTTATATTTCCTTTGAGTAAGCGTAATATTAAAAAATTATAAGTCCACTCTCTAATGAGGAAAAAAGCGCACGTAATTAGTGAATTCGCTCTACAAACAGTTTCATACTTTTACAGTTCTGATATTGAATCACATAAAAACCGAAGCTAAAAAAAACCAATTTATAAAAACATCATCATACATAAACAGTTATGCATTAAAGTATGCAAATTATTAATGAAACGCAAGTTTTGTCATGACGTAATTTTAAATGATTTTTTTCACATAACTAGACGAAAGTTATCAATAAAGTACTGCTTTGAGTACAACAATGAAAAGCAGGGTTAAATAAAAGTAAACATGGAAGGAAATGGAACAAAAAGCGTTGTTAGGTAAAAAAAAAAAACAGCACAAACTCTAAAATTACGTTAGCGGAATGACTGGTTACGTCAAATTCACTGGAGACTGGTTATGTAACTGTCGGCAACTATGTATATTTATATTTGGCGCTTTACCCTTTTAGAGTGTTCGGCCGAGCTCCTCCTCCTATTTGTGGCGTGTGTCTATATGTTGTTTCACAAATAGAGGGGCCTAAAGTGTTTAGCCGAAATGACAGATAATTTTTATGAGGAGCTTTCTCATGGCAGAACTACATCACTTTTCGCTTGAACAACTTTGGGAAATGTTGGAAACTTATTTCCAAAATTAATGCTGTCTTTTCTGACGAAGTGCATTTTGATCTCGGCAGCCATGTTAATGAACAAAAATGCCACAATACCAGTGTATCGTCAGAGAGTGTCATGATGATGCGGATTTGAGAGTGGCATTTTTTTCAAAAACGCTACTTGAAACGCTATACCGGTCGACAGGGAGTGCTACAAATGTGTGATAAGTGATTTACTGTGGCCGGAAATTGATGATGGATGGAGCGCTATGCTACATAGCGTATGCCAGATGAAAGGAATCGTGTTTTATAAATAATAGTAATGTTTGGTAATTCGATTAAATCAACGCAGCCGTGCCATGCGCTTTGTCCCCACTACTATTTCATATTGCTCTCGACATGGTTATGACGAATGCAATACGCGCGAAGAAAGAAGCGTCACTTGTGGTCTGCACGGCAGTATTAGCGACCATGACTATGCTGACGATATCTACCTGCTTACGCTTACTATCATGGCCACAAAAATTCAACGCCTTGTAGAAGTGAAAGTCTACTATGGCCTCAAAATCAATATTTATAAAACCATAAACCTATGAATCAATGCAACAAATTACAACTGTTTCGCAATAAATAACCATCCGAACGAAGATGTCAACTCCTTCTGCTACCGATGGCGGATCTAGAGCTGATCTTAACCACGGACTTCAGGAAAGAAGACAAACCTTTGGGTCGACAACAACCAGTTTGGAAGTCCTCCTTTTTGCCGACACGCATCAAAATAAAAATTATCAACTCCAATGTAAAGTTAATACTTCTGTACCTGACTGCCAGCCATGAAAAAAGTGTTTGACGTTGAAATTAGGAGGAGGAAATTGCGATGGATTGGCTACGTCCTGCGTAGACCAACGGTCGACGTAGCGGAAATGACCATCGACTGGAAAGATAAAAGCTGGAGAGAGATAAAATCCCTAGCTTTAGGTAGAGGAAATTCGAGTATTTTTATATACCATAAATATTTTTATTTTTATTCGAATATTTTTATGATACGATAAGTGATTTACTGTGGCCGGAAATTGAAGCTGGATGGAGCACTATGCTACATAGCGTATGCCAGATGAAAGGAGTCGTGTTTTATAAATAAGAGTAATGTTTGGTAATTCGATTAAGTCAACGCAGCCGTGCCATAGGTTCCTTGCAGGAATAATGCGAAAATATATATATACTAATATTACAAAGAGGAAAACTTTGTTTGTTTGTTTGGTTGTAATGAATAGGCTCAAAAACTACTGGACCGATTTTAAAAATTCGTTCACCATTCGAAAACTACATCATCCACGAGTAACATGGATTATATTTTATTTTGGAAATAGGGCTCGAGATATAGGCCAAAACGTGGACCCGGGTAACCTTCGGATGTGTATGTACAATATGGATATCAAATGGAAGCTGTTGGTGAATGCTTTAGTCCAGAGTATTTTTCATGCCGCTCCGTGACTAGGGTCTCGAGATAGAGACCAAAACGTGGACCCTAGAATGTGTTTGGACAATATGGATATCAAATTGAAGCTGTTAGTGAATGCTTCAGTACGGAGTATTTTTCATGTCGCTCCGTGACTGGGGTCTCGAGATATAGGTCAAAACGTGGACCCGGGTAACCTTTGGTTGTGTTTGTACAATAAGGGTATCAAATGAAAGCTGTTGATAAGTGCTTTAATACGGGGTAATTTTCATACCTATTGATGACTAGGGTCTCGAAATATATGCCAAAACGTGTACCCGCCGTGCCTTTGCACCGAATTAAACCAAACTTACGCACATTGTTAAGTAAGTATTGAAAATGGGTTTCGTAAAGTTTGGTTGTAATTCGGAGCACTGGCAACGGGTACAGCGTTCTTTTGAACCAGCCATAATGTCGCTTACTGTTTTAACGCTTGGGGTGGAACTGAACTGTCAAATTGACAGTGTGAGTTACAATGTGTCAATATTTCTTTCTGATTTGGATGCCATAAGGAAAAAACGTAAGTGCAACATGTAAAAATTGTTTGTGAATTTTTTTGGAGTGGATTTTGAAACAGTGAATAACTTCTTACGAAATTTGAGAATTTAATGTGAAATCCGAATGTTTAAATGAAATTATGTGTTCGTGGAAAAAAAAATTTTTTCGTTTTTTTTTTTGAAAAATATAAATGGATAATGGTTAAAAAAGCTCCAATGCTTAATAAAACATATAAATTGAAACGAAAAATTCATGGATGATCAGGAAAAAAGACGATTGTTTCTTAGTTATTCATATGCATTGATTTGAAATTTAAAAACAATCTTCTTTTTTCCTGATTTTCAATTTATATTTTATATTTACTCAAAAACCAATAGAAAAACAAAAAATATTGTTTATGCCAAAGCGCTTGAATAAAGAATAAAGAAATAAATAATATGAAAACCATATCTTTTCTGTTCTAAACCATATCTATTCTATTTTAGAGTGCCCAGCGAAGGGGTCGGGGTTTGCTAGTATTATATATAATAATATACCGAAAATTGCTTTTTGTAATTTTTTTTGTTTGATATTTTAAATAGAAACCACTACATATGTTTGGCAAAGTTATTGGTTCATTACCCAGAAAAAATAGTTGATTTTGCCTTACAGTGTATCTAATATGTCGAAAAAATGTATTTGTTTGATTTATTTTTTAATAAACTACTTTACGGACCACTTTGTGTATCAAAATGCTCAGAATGGTGAGATTATTATTATTATTGGCGTGTTTTAATTACATATAATTTACATTTTAAAGTTTGGAACTTAGCCTATCTAGAAAACATTTCCAGCCCTCTCTCTCGTAATTCGCTAAACGATTTGGATGTTTCATTATTAGCTGTACGCCTCTTTCTGGTCACCCTTTGCTTCTAGTGCTGATCGGGTTCCATTCCAAATCTGAATGTGCAATGTTGTTTGCATCGTTTCAGCAAGTGTGTCCGATCCAACCGTATTTTTTGAGCTTACTGTCGCTTTCCATGATTTTTTACTTCGTGATTTCCCTTTGATTAGAAACATTGCAATTTATTCGTTCGATTGTGAGTGATTTCCAAAGGAGAAGCGCAAGCCCACTTTGCCTTGTTCGGGCGATTATTTACATCCGTCGTAAGAACGCTGCCTAGATACTCGAAGTACTCCACATCATCAAGAGTGTCGTTATCAATTTGGAAAGGTGGTACATTTTGTGTGTTAGAGCACATTGTTTTCGTTTTTCGTATATTGATTTTTAGGCCAACTTTGTGGGAAACAGTGGATATGTTTTTGTTTCCACTGTAAACCACGTTTGGCAAAATCGCAGCTTTCGAAGATCACGGCGAGAGTGATAATAAATATACGCGGAGAGAGAGCGCAGCCCTGCTTAGCACCGGAAACTGTCTGAAAAGGTTGGCTCAGCTGTCCGACGTGGAGTATCTACTGATTGCGCCACTGCATGAGCTTTTTATTATGTTAGTTAGCTTTGGAGGGATACCGCGAGCGATCCACATCGCAAGTACGGCCCATTTCGTGTCTCTCCAAAGCGCATCAAACCTCATGTAAAGCGTAGCGTTGATCTCGGCTGATTGTTCGATGATGATTCGCATTGTACAAATATAATGATCAATACTCGAGTGATTTCAACGAAAGTCGGCTTGATTTTATGCAAGTAAAATTAAAAACAGGGCAGTATCACGCCCAATATGAATCCAATAAAATACATGCCCACTTGTTATATGTAAAGACTGGAATACCGTCCATCCATCTGATGAATTTGTACGATTCCAAAAATAAGCAGCCAACCCAGATCGAATCAAGCACTTCCTTACTTATCATATTTTAATATTACTTATTCGGTTTAATCAGAGTTCTAGCAATATAATTTGTTTTTTAATGAAACTTTTCCGCTAATGAAGCTGTTCTGCAAATTAAGATAAATATTGAGATAACCCACACATATGTACACAGAGCATACGTGTATAAGTAACGAAGCATATCTTAAATTAAAAAAAAATCCTAATTGACTTCACCGGCACTTATTTCCCAGCTTATACGCTCTTATTTTTAAAAGTTAAACTGCCTTACAGGTATCCACTTCAGTTACTGCCACGCGCAGCTGGTTCTTGCAGTATCATAATTTTCCAAAAGAATCTGTGTAGTTGAAAATGGAAATAAAACTTTGTTAATTTAAGATTTCCGTTACTTAAACCGTACCTTTTTCTTGGTTTTACGTAAACTAGGCCATCCCTGCAATAAAACGTGCCTGCCTATAAGATTACAAACGGCAAATGGCGAATAATGTAATTGCACATGAATTCCTATTTTATGGAAATTATGCACGAGCCATCTTCAACTACACTTACATAAGTGTACATAAGTGTATATGTACATGCACATACACATTATTTTAAAGAGTGCGAGCAGAACAAAGTTTCTTTGCCGCAGTAGCTCTAATTTATATTATAAATAAATGGGCAGTAACGAAAGATATAAATAACATCGGATGTATCTAAAAAATTCTTACTAATAGCAAAGGAATAGCTTTTTAATAAGTTACAATTTAGAAAAATACGCAGACGAGGAACGTCTAAGCAATTGGGCGCAAAATATTGCAATAAGTGAAGAAGATGTCGAGTACAGAATCAGGCACAATAAGGAGCTGCTAAGTCTCTGCAATGGCGCAGCAAGACCCCGTGCTAGACCAAAAACAACTTGGCTACATGTCGTAACCGAAGATCTGGAAAAATTAGGCGTGAAAAAGTAGAAATCTCTTGCGCTGGATCGTGTTGAATGGAGGAAGATTGCAGGGGCAGCTAAAGCCCACCCCGGGCTGTAACGCTAATAAATGATGATGGTGATGCAGACTTAAAGAGCATTGATCCGATCAAATTACAATGGTATATATTTGTATGATAAGCAACATATGTTACCACATACGAGGAGTGTTCCAGAAATAAGGTGAGTTTTCAATTTTCCCAAAAAATATTTATTTATTCATCAATTTCTATTTTATCTCCTTCAAAATAGTACCCCTCAGACATAATGCGCTTTTGCGAGCATTTTTTCAAATCCTCGAAGCAGTTCTGATATGCACTTTTTGTTATGTCTTTAAGCTCTCTCAGCGATTCGGTTCCTATCTCCTCAATCGTCACAAAACGCCATCCTTTCATGGGTCTCTTCAATCATATGAACAATAAAAAGTCGCATGGTGCCAAATCTGGTGAATACGGTAGCTTAGGCATAATAACGACGTTATTTTTGACCAAATAATCTCTCACAAGCAAAGATGAGTGAGCAGATGCATTATCATGATGCAAAAGTCATGAATTCTTTCCACAACTCCGGGCGTTTTTTTCGTATTGCTTCACGCTAATGGCTCATAACTTCACAATAATATTCCTTACTTAGCGCACAACCTTGTGGTAAGAACACCTGACTCCATGATAATTGAAGAAAACAGTGAACAAGACCTTGATATTTGATCGAACTGGGCGTGCTTTGTTTGGTTTTGGCTCTCCTGAACTCTTCCAATTGGGACGATTTGGCTTTAGATTCGATGTCATACCCATGATTCCCATGATTCATCACCAGTTATGACCCTTTAAGCAAATCTGGATCATCGCTGAATTTGAACAATTGCTGAGCGATGCTCAGGCGACGTTGGTTTTGGATAAAACTCATCAATTTTGGAACGAACTTCACGCCCAAAATTTCCAAATTGATAAAAAGATTGCATAGCATTAGCCAACCGATATGCCGATGGGCCGACATCCGCAGCAATTTCTCTAATTGTGATTCGACGATTCTTCATAACAATTTTCTTCACTTTTCATCGGTTGTTGGTGCTGGGGCGTCCAGAGCGAGCGTCGTCATTCACATCTTCTCGATCTTCTGTGAAAAGCTTTTACCACTTCTAACAATTTTTTACCTCAGAGTACTCTTACCGTATGCCACTGTCAACATTTCAAGTGTTTTCGTGCACCATATTCCAGTTTTTTCATGAAATTTGATGTAACTTCTTTGATCCATTTTTTTCGATAGCACAAAACAAACCAACTAGACGAGACGAGACGAATGTACCAACATAGAAAAAATAATAATCAAAATTCGTCTAAGGTTTCGTCAGTTAATTGCTGCTTGATCAATTTATGAATTTGCGATTTTTTCTAAGTATTTTCTACTTGACAAAAAAAATTGTAAGGAAATTTTTTGTTTTCCTCGTTCACTCCCCTCGGGAACATAGGGCCTGACAATACTCTTCCTTCGTACACGGTTGATGTCGGCATCTGCTAGTTCACGCAACATCGACCTTCTCCAAGTGTTTTTGGTCGATCGCGACCTCTGCTCCCTTGCAGATTCCAGTCCAGTGCTCTTCTTGTGATGCTATCTGGTGGTTTCCTCAATGTGTGACCTATCCATCGCCACTTTCTGCATTTGATTTGCCTAAGGATGCGTTACTATCATACCTTTTAAGCTTTTTAGCAGGCAGTGGTCCACTTTATGGCATCAAACTGCACGTTAGTGCTGGCTTGTGGTACTCTTGCCATCTAATCTACCTACCTACCTAAATTAGAGAAGTCACGCATAGGCGAATTGTGTGACTAAATCAAAAAACCTTGACAGTTTAAACTTCTTTGTTCACTATAATTCGTTCTATAATTCATGGCCGCCCCTATTACCAATACAAATTCTTCTTCTTTCAAGACGCTTTTTCTTAGATACTGCCCCGTCAGCTGCGTCACGTATATTTTCTTCTAGAACATCCACATTACCGAACGCTGCCATCTCATCGTATACGAGGAGTTTCATTTAACCCCACACGTGAAAATCTATCGTTAAGTAGGGCTCCTCGCCGGCCATGATACTGGTCCACCTCTTTTGGTCCGTTAATTGGGAAAATTATCGTCAAGCCACGCTCAAGTACTTCTCTAATGATGCTTAAGTATCTGGTCCGGCAACGTGAATACCCATGAAAGAATAAATGGTGTTGCTTATCTGAAATGAACTAGGAAACTATTTATTATTTTAGCTTCTGTTCACTTTTACCCTCTTTTGTCGCATATTGCATATTCTCGAACATTTTAGTCCTCTAGCGACCTTATAGATGAATTGTTTTTCAAATTTCTCAAAAAAAAGGTCAAAATGAACCTATTTTGAGAAAGCAAATAAATTTCAATATTGTACAAATATATTCCTTGTTAAATTATATCGGCTGTTTTTTAAGAGCTTGAGAACTTAAAACTATAATAAAAAAAAAATAAATAATAATTGGCGCGTACACTTCTATTTAGGTGTTGGGCCGAGCTCCTCCTCCTATTTGTGGTGTGCGTCTTGATGTTGTTCCACAAATGGAGGGACCTACAGTTTCAAGTCGACTCCGAACGGCAGATATTTTTTATGAGGAGCTTTTTCATGGCAGAAATACACTCGGAGGTTTGCCATTGCCTGCCGAGGGGCGACCGCTATTAGAAAAATGTTTTTATTAATTTTGCTTTCACCGAGATTCGAACCAACGTGCCTCTCTGTGAATTCCGAATGGTAATCACGCACCAACCCATTCGGTTACGGCGGCCGCTTAAAACTGTAATGCAAAATAGAAATATTGGTGGAATGAGGTTTTTATAATTTGATAGAAAATTTCACGGTATTTTTTTTTTTTTGGTCTGATCTCCGGTATACCTATGTCCGCCGCAGCTACAAGTTACATAGCCAATTCGATCAGTCCAATAAATGGATTTTTAAACGCGCTGTGTGGGAAGTTGTGCCGTTTTGTTGGAACCACATGTCGTTGATATTTAACTGACCAATTTTTGGAAACAAAAATTCAGTCAGCATTGCCCGATAGCGGTCGCCATTCACCGTAACAGCAGCTCCTTGTTCATTTCGAAAGAAATAATGGCCGATTATGCCGCCAGCATGTAAACTGCACTTATAATGGCCGAAGTGCTCAATGAACTTCATGAACAGATTTGTTTTTTGTTTCAAAGTAAATTTCTCGATTTCGAAGCGTTGATCTGACTTAAACGACTCGTATTGACTTGCCAAATTTTACTGAACAGAAATGTCAACACAGTTTGTTATTCTCAGCTAACAAACCAAAGTAATCCCTATGAAGTCAAGTTCTCATGCAGCTAAAAAAAGCACCCGATACTTTATATATCCACACCTGATATTTCGGTTAGATAAGAAAGTTGACTTTATGAGAGAAATTCACATTTGCAATGCCATTAAAGCTCTCAAGCCATGTGCAAACATAAAGGTTCCGGTAGGGAGAGTAATTTTGCGCCACCTTGTATAAATATAACTAGCATGTAATTAGCCGTACGTCTTCAATATTTGGTGGTGGTCCTAATATTATCCTCCACACCTTAGAATCACCACCAAATATCAGACAGTTTTTATGAGACGCTTTTTCAGTACTGCAATACAGGTAAAGGCTTGAAGTTTATAGCAGAGAAGCGCGAGCGATCATTTGCTGATTCATGCAGGTTTTAAATACAGAGCCAACCGAATAGTAGCCATGCCGTATATAAGTAAAGAAGTTTTAACTTGACCAACTATTATTTGTTCAACAAATGCATGAATTGCATAAGTCTCAGGCTAGAAAAAACAAAATTGATGGAAGTTTTTCATTAAAGTTTACCAAAGCATAAAGTGTGAAACACCAACATTATCAGCCACTTGCCACTTATTTTCTGATTTTATTCTATGAGCCATATTTGAAAAGCTGGTAAAGCTGGTATTTTATTTTTATAACAGGAAAGCAAATATGGGAAAGAGGTATGAAAAGCGCAGAACTGGCGAGGAAAATACAATAAAAACGTAGGCCTGCTGACCTCGCTCCCAACTTTTCACTGAAGTGATGTAAAAGTTTACATAAGTGCCAATTGGTAGTCCTGATGTTTGTTGCTGCATTGAATTGTGACAACAAATTGATGAGTGTCAAGAATGAAAGCAAAAACTTTAAGCTGTAGAAGAAATGTCGAACGAGGAAGAGGGAATAAGGCAACAATCATATCCAAGTAAGTAGAAAAAAACTCTCGAAAAGTTGTTGAGCAGTGATTGAAATGATTTGTAGAAGCACTGAATACAAAAGCGAAGCCAACCAAGGAATAGCATATGTGAGTGCTGCCACTGTAGAAGAGCCAATAAATTACTTAAGTATAATTCGTGCAGCAGCAGCAGCAGCAACACAAGTAGGTAAAATGCGTTGGGCTGAATCATTTCGAAAGTATCGGGCAGAATAGCAAAAATGAAGTCATTGAAGCGTCAATAAAGACGAAAGTGATCGATATGTGAGCGCTTGGCAGCTGTCGGCTGGTAGTGGCTGCTTGGCAAGCTCTGCATAGCCACTTAAGTCAAAGTGTTTTCGCTCGGCAGATTCATATGAATTTGTGCATGAAAGCACTTTTGAATTATCGAAAATTATATACTTATATGTATGTACACATGTACATTTAAAAGGCACGCTGGGTTGTTAGCCCTCCAATCAATTTGTTCGTAGTAGGTTAAAAAGGTTTACTCAAAAGCCATTTTACGTGTTGGTATCGGTTTCAGAGCTGTTTCAAATGAAATTACTCTTAGTATAAAATTGGCTCGGAATGTTTACGATAAAATGCTTTCTCATCTTTTGCATTTCTTTTTGCCCTAATTGAATTAAATGTTGTGATTTTTGCTAATTTGAATAAGCCACAAAGGCAAATATGTTCTGCCATATTGTGATACCCAATATTTTTATTTTTTTTACACATTAAAACTTAAGTAAAACTTTGTTTGGAAACCGATACGCTTTTCTGTTAACCTTAGGATTTCGATAGGCGATGCTGTGGTCGAAATATCGCTAGAAATCGTATTTATTGTCCAATTTAGCTGAAATTCTAAACATGTATTAGCTACAGCAGCTGAATTGAGGAGCAGCGAAGCGTGACCAGGCGTGCTCGTTTATTATAAGGTAACTAGCGGTCACTGTACTTCCTTGACATCAATATATTTGAATCACAACTCAGTTGCCTAGCTGAACTGAAATAAGCAACAAAAGACAATTCTCACAATATTGTTTTTAATAAAACTAGATTTTTAAAATAAAAATCCTCTCAACCCTTAATAAGCGGTATAAACAAAGTTAAGTCTCGTTCGGTAATGTTTTCATTTCCGATCAAAGCCTCAATTGTAAGAACAAAAACAGTGTTATTTTGTGCTGGGATGCTTTTTTTATGAAGCAAAGAGAAGAAGTGCTTAAATCCGGGTATTACGGGGGGATACTATTCACCCCTATAATAGTGGCATAACTAGGAAAGCTAGTATACATTTTTGTTTGTAGAGGTTGTTGTTCTTATTTATCTTATTATGAATTCGAAAATTAAATTTCGGTGTTCGAATGTCTTCAACTGGCAATAACAAACCTCCGAGTGTATTTCTCCTATTAAAAAATCATCTGCCGTGCGAAAGCGGCATAAAACAGTGTAGGTCATTCCATTTTTGGAAAATATTAAGTCCCACACCACAATTGGGGGATGGCTTAGCAATTTTTTAAATGTCAATTATGTATAAATGAAGGAAGATGATTTTTTTTCCGCAGCCTTTCTTGCCTATTCGGGTTCTACATAAAATGCTAGAAAAAAAGTCCCCTAGAGCATAACTAAATCAAATTTCGCACTCTCCAAATTTTAAGGGAAGCTATTTTTAGTAAATACGAAGTAAATGTGAAGATTAATATTAATTAAGGAATTATGAATGTTTTTTTTTAATACAAATTTATGCATGGGAATTTTTGCGACGAAGAATGTTTTCTTTATACCTATTTTTTAATTAAAGAACGCCAAGATGGCGCTACAAATCAAATTATTGTAACTGTTTCATGTTATGATAGGAAAAATAAGTGCCTGTATTTTTTTAAATGCAAAAAACCCGAAAGAGTTAGCTTTCCAAAATATAAAAAAAATATTTTTAAAGTTTTTTTTTCTCATCATAAATTTTTGTTTACAATTAGCAACATACATATTTACAAAAAATTTGGCTTCAGAGCTTTTTTACTTTCCACAAGAGGTGTATTTTTATTTTTTATCTTCCTAGTCATAATTGCCTTATTATTTTCTTATTTATTAAAAATAGCTTCGTTCAAAATTTGGGAGTTAGAAATTGACTTTAGAACTATGCACGAATGGGTTTGTATTCTTAGGATCATATATAGAATCCGAATCAGTCAGGAACGATGTCGGAAAAATTCGTTGCATATAAATTGGCCCACCCTAATAAGATAATTGGACTATAAAATACATAATAACCATTGACCTTTACACACTTTATTGGGTGGGCGCCTCCAATTTGTGGTGTGTGTCTTGATGATTTTCCGCAAATGGAGGGCCTTCAATTTTATGCCGCCTCCGAACGGCAGATGATTTTTTAAGAGAATGTTTTTTTATGGTAGAAATACACTCGGAGGTCTGCCATTCACTGCCGAGAGGCGACCGCTATTAGAAAAAACTGTTTCTATCATTTTGTATTTCATGCACTGGGCTTCGAATGGCAGTCTCGCATCAACCAAATTTATCGTATAGTATCGGAAGTATATTAATTCAAAGTATTCGAAAAGTAATTAAAAATGCCTATTAGATACCAATTAGGAAGAATTAAAAAGTAATCGCGCTAATTATTTCTCTATTTTTAATTACTAAGTAATTGTAATTAACTGGTATTTAATTACAAATTAAATGAATACTTTCCAGCTCCGAAACTCAATGTCTCTATGTTTATATAGAGAACAAAGTAGATATTCAATAAAGTAATACAAAATATGGTTCCTGAATTCTGGCCAGCGTATTGAGCGCAAAAGTTCAGCAAACAGCAATGAAAGAAATAGCAATAAAAGAAATCAACCAGAAAGTGTTATGCCATACAGGTGCAAAATAGCTTGAGCTTTCAATCAGCTAACTTTCATAGTATCTGCGTAAAAGCAATGAAACAACTTCTCGCATTTCACATTACTATTCCATTAAGGATAACCAAAGAATGCATGCCCAAAAGTAGAGCAACGAAATAAACATACAAACTCTCCCATATTTTTCCTTTCCGCATACGCACAAAACGCAAACGCCGCCACTATCACTGATGGCTTTAGAGTTGTCGAAGTGAGCTCAATTCACTTGTACGAATACTTTTATAAAACACTCTGCCGAGGACAACATTATTTTCAAAAAGTTTAAAATCTTCACCCTCTCAAGCCTTATTTACCTCTAAAAACGATCAGTGGCATGTAAAGGATACTTTAGCACAAAAGACAACAAGATATACCTTCACGTATGTTTCCGATCGGCATTGTATTGCAATTTCGCAGGGCACTGTAATTTTTTTATTTGTTTTCGTTTCTCTGCGCCTTCGAATTTTGCAAACTGCATTTGCATACGCATTTGCATGATTTGTGTACTTGTGTGCGTTGTAAGAAACGTACTAAGCTACGATACTGCAGCTGATGCATAATTCACAGCTGTGGGCTTCTTGCAAAATGTTGTGTGTTTACTGGCAGCTAAGTTTAGCTTGTCGAATATATGTATAGAAGCATACATGCAGCTACACCTACATGTGACGTAATGTATGTGGCTGTGTGTTGCAGCTATAAAATTGTATCATGGCACTTTGGCTGTTTCAGCTATGGCAAATAAAAGTGTTTTAAGTATAGCGAAAAAACAATGGAATATTGTAGTGCAAACGATTTGTATTTGGTATACATGGATTTCGACAGGTGTGGTTTTATATTCGCCGAAATTTTTGGAGCAAGTAGATGACATTATATTCATTGAGAAGTAAATGCAGAAAATTATGGATCATAAAAGTAATAAACATGGTTACGATACCAACGGAATGTGATTATTTACTTACCAATTGCATACGCGGCCGCCGTAACCGAATGGGTTGGTGCGTTACTACCATTCGGAAATTAGAATAGAATAGAGAGAACGTTGGTTCGAATCTCGGCGAAAACACCAAAGTTAGGAAAAACATTTTTCTAATAGCGATCGCCCGTCGGTAGGCAATGGCAAACCTCCGAGTGTATTTCTGCCATGAAAAAGCTCCTCATAAATATATCTGCCGTTCGGAATCAGCTTAAAACTGTAGGTCCCTCCATTTGTGGAACAACATCAAGACGCACGCCACAAATACGAGGAGGAGCTCGGCCAAACACCTAACAGAAGTGTACGCGCCAATTATTTATTTTTTATATACTAGCAAACCCGGCCCGCTTTGCTGGGCACACTAAAATAGAATAGATATGGTTTAGAACAGAAAAGATATGGTTTTCATATTATCTATTTCTTTATTCTTTATTCAAGCTCTTTGGCATAATCAATATTTTTTTGTTTTTCTATTTGTTTTTGAGTAAATATAAAATATAAATTGAAAATCAGGAAAAAAGAAGATTGTTTTTAAATTTCAAATCAACGAAAATGAATAACTAAGAAACAATCGTCTTTTTCCCTGATCATCCATGAATTTTTCGTTTCAATTTATATGTTTTATTAAGCATTGGAGCGTTTTTAACCATTATCCATTTATATTTTTCAAAAAAAAAAACGAAAAAATTTTGTTTTTCCACGAACACATAATTTCATTTAAACATTCGAATTTCACATTAAATTCTCAAATTTCATAAGAAATTATTCACTGATCCAAAATCCACTCCAAACAAATTCACAAAAAAATTCACAAAAAATTTGTACACTTTGCACTTACGTCTTCTCCTTATGGCATCCAAATCAGAAATAAATATTGACACATTGTAACTCACACTGTCAATTTGACAGTTCAGTTCCGCCCCAAGCGTTAAAAAAGTAAACGACATTGTGGCTGGTTCAAAAGAACCCTGTACGCGTTGCCAGTGTTCCGAATTACTACCAAACTTTACGAAACCCATTTTCAAGACTTACTTGACAAGTTTGGTTTAATTCGGTGCAAAGACACGTCGGGTCCACGTTTTGGCATATATTTCGAGACCCTAGTCATCAATAGGTATAAAAATTACCCCGTATTAAAGCACTTATCAACAGCTTTCATTTGATACCCATATTGTACATACGCAACCAAAGGTTACCCGGGTCCACGTTTTGACCTTTATCTCGAGACCCCAGTCACGGAGCGGCATGAAAAATACTCTGTACTAAAGCATTCACCAACAGCTTCAATTTGATATCCATATTGTACAAACACATTCTAGGGTCCACGTTTTGGTCTCTATCTCGAGACCCTAGTCACGGAGCGGCATGAAAAATACTCTGAACTAAAGCATTCACCAACAGCTTTCATTTGATATCCATATTGTATATACACATCCGAAGGTTACCCGGGTCCACATTTTGACCTATATCTCGAACCCTATCCACCGATAGGTATCCAAACTATACGGAAACCATCTTCAATACCTTCTTAACAATGTGTGTAAGTTTGGTTTAATTCGGTGCAAAGACACGGCCGGTTAGCGAACACACACAAAAAGTTGACTTTATTTTACTATATACTAGCTTATACCCGTGGGTTTTACCCCACATTTCTATCAAAAAGTATGCAATGTAAATAAAACAGCTTTAACTTTTTTAAGTCTGTTTAGGTATTATTTAAAATGATCAGATATACGACATTTTTTGTTATATTATTTTGAGTATAAATAAAAAGGTTTTTCGGTGCGCCAACTCTGGAGCAGACTACATATAACTGGCCATGGGTAAAACATGAGTTGGTCAGATTGACTCCTGCTACAGCTAATGATTGTCCCTGAGCTTTATTTATGGACATTGCGAAAGCCAGTCTAATAGGAAATTGGAGGCGTTTAAAATTGAAAGGTATATCCGTTGGTATCATTGGATTTCTTGGTATGAAAACTTTGTGGTTTTCAAAATTTCCTGATAAAACCATAGCTTATATAACATTTGGTGATGGCGATTAAACGTTTCATATTTAATTTCAAAATAAAACTATTTTAGCTTACATACCTAATCATATAGCTTTCAGTGTAATATTTATGTAGCTAAATTCGTTTCTATATCAAATGGTCTAACCCCCTTTTTCTCTAAGCTCATATTTTTTCTAGGTGTACTAAATACTAACTTCATTAAACTTTTTACCAATTTTTGGTATTCTACCATAAATGCGTCCAGTGATATGCAGTATGAAAAATCCCATTTGTATAGGAGGTGTCACGCCCTATTTCTAGCTATCCCAGTTTTCATGCAGGTGTTAGGTATTAACCTTATATAATCTCTTACCAAATTTCAGTTGTCTATCCCAAATACTTCCGGATATGTGGACAATGCATTTATATGGGAGGTGCCAAGCCCCCATTTTCGCTTTTCTCAGTTTTCTTGGAGGTGTTAGGGATTAACCTCATATAACCCCTTCCCAAATTTCATTGGTCTAGCCTTAATACTTCCAGAGATATGGACTATAAAAAATTCCAGTTGTATGGGAGGTGCCATGCCCCCTTTTTAGTTATACGCAGTTTTTGTGGATATGGTAAGGATTAATGTCACATAACCCCTTACCAAATTTCAGTAGTCTAACGTAAATACTTCCAGAAATACGGACTGTTAAAAAATCCATTTGCATGGGAGGTGCCACGCCCCCTTTTTCGTTATACGCAATTTTTGTGGATGTGGTAAGGATTAATGTCATATAACCCCTTACCAAATTTCAGTAGTCTAACGTAAATACTTCCAGAAATACGGACTGTTAAAAATTTTAGTTGTATGGGTGGTGCCACGCCCCCTTTTTCGTTATACGCAGTTTTTGTGGATGTGGTAAGGATTAATGTCATATAACCCCTTACCAAATTTCAGTGGTCTAACGTAAATACTTCCAGAAATACGGACTGGTAAAAATTCCAGTTGTATGGGAGGTGCCACACCCCCTTTTTCGTTATACTCAGTTTTTGTGGATGTGGTAAGGATTAATGTCATATAACCCCTTACCGAATTTCAGTAGTCTAACGTAAATACTTCCATAAATACGGACTGTTAAAAATTCCAGTTGTATGGGAGGTGCCACACCCCCTTTTTCGTTATACGCAGTTTTTGTGGATGTGGTAAGGATTAATGTCATATAACCCCTTACCAAATTTCAGTAGTCTAACGTAAATACTTCCAGAAATACGGACTGGTAAAAATTCCATTTGTATGGGAGGTGCCACTCCCCCTTTTTAGTTATACGCAGTTTTTGTGGGTGTGGTAAGGATTAATGTCATATAACCCCTTACCAAATTTCAGTGGTCTAACGTAAATACTTTCAGAAATACGGACTGTTAAAAACTCCATTGGTATGGGAGGTGCCACGCCCCCTATATATATCATAATATTTTTTAGCCTATGACCATCCCGGTAAGGTATCCAGTTCGTGTTTCAAATTTGGTTACGATCGGTTTATGCGTTTAGGACGCAAGTCGATCTATAGATACATACATAATTTGAATTTTATATATAGTATATAGATAAGATATATGACTGTAAAGCACAAAAGAAAGTAGTAATAAGTCATTTGCAGACAATAGGCTTGCTTAAAGGGTCAAGATATAATATCAGCGACACGCCGTTCTTACAATATTGATCGGAATTATGTTAAGGGCGGCGAGGTCAAAGTTGAATGCCTCTTAGTATAAAATGGACTCCGAGATCACATGATATTAATATCTCAGGTAGAAAATATGTTCAATAACTTTGTGGGATATATTACGACCATAGTTTTTTAAACATGCAAGGTGAAGTCCAAAATAAACAAGACTGAGCCAAAATAGAAACGACAGAAGCTTTGTTCTGATAACTTCTAGGTTATTTATTCAAAATAGTCCCCTCTGGCCTCAATGCCCTGTTTTGTGTGTTCGAAATAGTGTTTCAGGTCATTGACCGGAATGTCTTTCAGGATGTCGGTATATGCTTTTTGGAGGGTCTCTACGGACGCAAAACGTTTTCCTTTCATGCCCAAATGCAATTTTCCGATTTCTAGTCAAAAAATCAGTCACAAGAGTGGATCGATGAGATGATGCATTATCATGCAATAAGCGCCATCTTCCGCCTTCACGGTATTCAAAGCCAAATCGATGCAATAAACACTTCAAACCCCCAAGATAGAAAATTGCATTGACAGGTTTGCCCGTTGGCACGAACTCCCTGTGGACAATTCCCTTGGAATCGTTAAAACAAATGGGCAACGACTTGATTTTTGACTTTTCCAAACGCGATTTTTTGGGTCATGGCTCGTCTGGCTCCTTCTATTCGGCACTTTGACTCTTAATTTCAGGCTTATGTTGGAACCACTACGTTTTATCATCAATTACAATGCGGTAAAAGAAGTTCTCGCCTCTTTATTGAGGTCTTTCGAATGTTGAATTCCGAGCAATTTTTTATTCCTCAATTAACTCTTGCAGAATGAAATCGATGTTTTGGAGATATTCAACAATTACGAACAATTTCTATGGAGTTTTCGGTGATTACTGATTTTGAGCGGCCTGTTGTTCATTGTCATTTATGTCCTCACAACTATCTCTGAAACGTGTAAACCATTCACGAACTCTGAAACGAGATAGACAATCATCGCCATAAAATTTTTTCATCAATTCAAATTTTTCGGTAAACGTTTTACCGATTTTAAAACCAAATTTGATATTAGCTCTGTTCGAAACTCATTTTTGTACCGATGACACAAACAGACTGACACTTTAAACTTCATCCATCGAATGTCCCCAAGCTCTCGCTGGAAATCAGCTAGGGATGTAACTTCCAACGTACATACGTAACTCATTAAAAAGATGACGCCAGTCGTATTTATTTTGGACTTCTTTTGTATTACGCTTCTAGCTCATGCATGAGACCTTTTTGCCCTTTCATTGAAAATACGGTGTTTGACAGATGCCGTTTCGGACATTTTTATCTTTAACTAAAACCACTTTTGATAAAAAATATCGGCCCGTATAATTGCAGTAATAATAAGTGATATATGAATTTAAAGGTTGTTATATACTCATACCTATAAGGAATTTTTTAATGAGAATCTTTTTTTGAAAGAAAGTATTCTTTCAGCCTCCCAGTAACCGGCGGGAAATAAATAAAGAGGCTTATATAGGCCTTTTATGGGGGTTTTGCCAAATCTGAGAAAAAATTGCTTAGAACCTAGTCTTTAGAGCTCTTATGGTCGCAGAAAAATTAACAGATACAGTACTGTTTCGCTATATCTTCATATATTTCCAATAAGGAGCCTAGCAAATGATAAGCAAACTATGTGAATTCTTTTCGAACCGGCCTCTTTAACTATAAGTAGTATATTCTTTCTTTAAGCTTAAATACTCGGAAAAGCTCTTAATCCAGATTGTTCTTAAGGCCGGCGGGCCAATTACAAGGTCAAAAAAATCGATTTTTTTTTTTTCCTGAAATCAATAGCTTAGATATTCAAGAACATGAGACACAAATTTTCAGAGTTAAATTCCAAGTATTTGCAGAGCTACAGAGCCGAGCGTAGTGCGGCGTCGAGCAACCGTGCGCTTACTTTGAAACTTTGAAGCGCGTTTTCTCGGCTTTTCATTTTCACGATTTTACCTAATTTGTGTACACGATTGCAAAAAAACTAAACGAGCTATCCATTTCATTCAAACTGCGTTATCTTCAGTATTGTTTTCTCTTCTATGTGAACTAAAAAAAACATCCAAAAACTTTTTTTAAGCCAGTTTTTTACCCAGTTGAAAAGTTTTTTTTTCCTTGAAAAACCACTTTTTTTTTCTACCTTCCCCAAAAATTCGAATTTTACGTGTTTCTCCCAATTTTCTTAGTTCACATCGAAGATAATTACATCAAAATTAATAATCTTTTTTGTTTTTTGTTTTGAGATGAAAAATGCAAGTTGTATCTTGTACACAAGTTGGATACTTCAGTGGCAAGGCGCTCTGGGAATCTATTGATAACTCGGCTTACAATATATTGTTGGAGATTGTACAAATTGTTTTTTTTTAGTTCAAATATATATTAAACTATCCCCAAAACTTCATTTGGCTAATTGTTTTTTTTCTCATCCAACAACGCTTCGCGAAAACTACTGAATTTAGGGCATCTAATTGGCCCGCCGGCCTTAACTCTATCAATGCTGAATTTGAACTTTTAAATTCAAACCTCACTTTGAACGTTTCAAACGTCCGTTTTCTAGCGCTCGATTTCGCGCAGATTCAAAATTACCATTAAAATAGAACAGAAGGTGAACTAGGAGAAATTGCAACAAACTTGAAAACTAAAGCAACCGCACACGAAAAGATCATTAATTCACTGACATTTGTAACCACTGCGATGAGTGCCAGTGCTCTTGCCTTTACTGCACAACGAAGTCGCGCGTGACTCGCCTGCAATTGATGTGAAAGCAACAGGAAAATGCTGCCAGCAAACTGTAGTTATGACAGCTTCACATCAAGTCTGCGGTCGGACGCGTTAGCACCGACTAACAGCCCGCACAGCGGATGCTTGAATGGTGGCAGCACTTTAGTATTTTCGATTCGCTGCTCACAGTACTCGTTTTCAGTTGCTACAGAACGCCTTGAAATGGCAGGATGCGAAAAAAAAATGCAAGCTATAGATGAAATTCGTAGTAAAAACACAGAAACGAGCACAAGTGTTCGTATTTAGAGGTGCAAGTGAGTGCAAATTCATTCACGCTGCTCATTTGTAAGCATTTTTTATGCACCTTGTTATTGCTTGGCAACGTTCGTTCGACAAAACGTGTCAACCTGTTGTTGTCACGCCAACACCTTTCAATTCATTCAAGTCACTCATAAGCCATGTTGTGCAACCACCTTAAACGATTATGGGTCGCCTAACAATATGAGTGGGGTTGGATGCTACCACATGTTATTTATTTATCATACATATTTTGTGCTTACACTAAAGTTAAGTTGTGCAAACTCGCGGTTATGGTTATCGTTTGAGCTTGAGAAAATAAGAATGATAAACGAGCAACGAAAGTTACATTGCTGATTCATTTTTCTTTTCAGACCATTTTACGCGGAAATTATGAAACATTAAATATGGTATATTATGTCGCTTATGCAAGTAGACAGATATGTGGATATCTATTTACCACAGCAGCGTACAAATTGACGATTGATTAGTCGACAAACATACGGGCAGACAGACGTATTTGTAGAAGTTGTTATTTGTATATGCATTGAGTGTGAACTGTTTTGGTATGAAAGTCGCTTTTGCTAGTGATTAAATTTTATGGAACTTGCGATGAAAGTTTTTTAAAATGTACTCGAATATCGAATTAATTTAACTATTTCTCAACTAACAACTTAAGATATATTTACAAGAGGTCTAGCAGCAAGAAATTTGTTGTGTACCATCAAAATGACACCGGAGCACACACACATTTTTAACGACGTGCCAGAAGCTTCGAGAACTTTGCTAGGAGGTTACATGGCATTTGCCGTATAGTCCAGACCTCGTACCTGAGCTATTCTATTCAGAGCGACTTGATTTTATTGGACATAGTAGTCATTATTTCTGAAAATTTCCTTTATTTGTAAGCTTCAGTACAATGAGAATTAAATTGGCAAAATAAAATAAAAAATTAATAAAATTGAGATTTATTTAATGTTGAAATTCCTGGGTCGGAATTTTTTTAAGTCAAACCACTTCTGTTCTATTGACATATTTATTATTTTTTTTAATTCTATGAATAAAATATACGTTTTAAAACGTTCTCTTTTTTTGGAAAAATTTTAATTTTTTATTAAAACATTTTGCGAAAAAATTTAATTTTGTCAGACTCTAAATTTTAAATAATCGCTAGAAAATTAATATTAATGATTTTAGGTCAGGGATTGTCTTGTAAACCCACGTCGAAAATTGCGAAAAATTATCGCCCAAAATATTTACAGTTTATTCCATTATTTGTCGAGAAGAAGTTTTAAAGCCACTGTAAAGAACACTTCGCCCATCAAAATATTCTGAAGGTGTTCATGGTCAAATACCTCTAATTTTCTAATGTGAATTACAAATAGCGCTTGACACATTAAAAGTAGCCAAAGCCAGAAATTTCAAGAGCAACTTTCGTATGTCCGGGCATAATTTAAGCCATGGCGTCGTTTCTACTCTTTTTGTAGTTGTATCAAATTGTTACACTTCCTTAGTAATTATTGTCGCTTCACCAACTTCAAAGATTTTGGCTCTTAGATCCCTTTCTCTAATTCTGAAAAAGTAGCTTAGAATCCAGAAATGTCTTATTTAACCAAGAAAAAAGAACGAAATCAACACGTTCCTAATAAATCATATAAATATTTAAGTTATTTTAAAAAGTTTTGTGCTTAAGTGAAACCAAAACATTTATGTACCTCTTCAATGCACTTTTTTTTTTTTTTTTTGGTTTTGCGGTTGAGAGGATTTAAAATTCCTAATGCTGGATCAAAGCTGCCGTCGCAATAATGGTGTGTGCGGAGGCTAAAAAACTCGTCCTCGTTTGGAACCGTCGCCCACGCTGTAATCGCTTTCGCATTACATCAGAGTGGCATTACATCTTCCTCAATACAAGGCCTATGCTTGTATGCCTGCGTCTAGGTCCCACTTTTTTACTGGTAGAATTTTTTCTGCGAAACCACCTCGGTGCTTAGCATCTTGTCGGTTGTATTTGGAGTGGTTATGTGACCGATTGCATTTTCTAACGTTCAACGTTCTTGTTCCCAACGCATGCATTGGAAAAAGGTGTGTTCAGCATCATCTTAGGCTGCATCACCGTATGTATATACATCTGTTCAATTCAAATGAGTGCAAACAAAAACTACGGCTTATTCGCATTTGGCAAGCCGTGCTGCGCTAAGATCATTGGAAATGTGAATTATACCATCACACTTTTAGTAAAGTGTGCATCCACTAACAAAAGAAATATGCAACCAAGTACTTTTTTCCCACTGTCATGAGCGAAATTAAGAAAACAAGGAGGGGAGTTTTGTTTTTGGTTTCGTACTCTGGCCAATAATGATTCCGTTCAATTTTTTTCTTCATTTCATATTAGTATTAGAAGGTCCGCCCTATGATTTAAACGTTCCACTCGCGAAGCGCTGTTTGCGATGTTATGCTGCTGTCTTCATTTTTTAATTTACTCATCGTTTAAAACTTGGTTTCATATAGTTTTTGCAAAAGAATCAACTATGTTTTCATACAAAAACTATTAATACTAAAAAAACATTACTCTCCACTGCTACTGTTAATGTTCACATGGGGAGCTCGGCGTTGTTCATTCCCAATTCATAATTATTCCAGTTTTCTTACCCTTGAATTTTTCCTAATAATGCCTTCGTGTAACCAAAGTAAACAAAAACTTTGGTCCTTTATATCTTTATATTATATTAGGTGGAAGCTGAATCGAAAGCAGCTAATATCAGTAGAGTAGCTACAATTATGTGTCCACCGTGTTGGAAAGTAGTAATACGAGTGAAAGCGTGAATTAAAACCATATATATGTGTGTGTGTATATGTGTTTACCACTCGTGAATGACATGGCAGTTTTTAGTCTTATGTGTTACGTGATTATCTGTTCCAGCTTTTATTGCACAAAAATATTCACCTCCAACTAGAAGGAGGTCAGTCCACAGTCGCCAAACCTATCTACCACACATATGCACCTGCTTCCGACAACAAACAGGTAATATCTCATGTTTCATTCCTCTCTTACTAACGCTGAAGCAGCAAAATAATGAAATAAGAAAAGAACTGCCCGCAAGATGATTTTGCACTCAACCTCAATTTTGGCTTTGGTGGAAGTATTTTTATTAAATTTAAAATGAAGATGAGTGGTGTTCACGGAAAAAGGAGTAGAAGAAAAACTTTTCAAGGAAGATATTCACAGAATCATAAGAAATTAGAAAAATTGTATTAAAAAAAAAATATGACTCTGTTGCTTTGTCAATGCCCCTTAACAGAGGCTAGGTGAGCATTAAAACCAATAAAGTGTGCGAAATAAAATGGAGACTAATTGCACGTGTAACAATAAAAACACCAAGAAAACAAATTAAGAGGAGAATAAGGGCATTTTATTCCAGCTATCATTCGGTTGATGATCAGTTCAATGTATTAACCTGTTAGGCGATTAGTTTTTCTTAGACAGCTCGATTTACTGTGCTGAATTAATTTCCAGCGAAGACCGGGATGCAAAACCGGATTCACCGTGCACGTTAGCTGAGCAATTATGATAACGATTATCAGGAAATTCCGTGTTCATGCTTACTTTATAATGTCAAAATAACAGAGAAATTTTCGTTTTTTTCTTAACTTTAAACTTCATGCAATTTCCTTTTTCGGCATGACGCATATATACGACATTAACTAAAAAATTTACTTTTAAAATTGACGCATATAAATATGTATACGACATAATCACTTAACAGGTTAAACGTACTCGTAAAGAGGTATTTAATTTATTTATTTCTCTTAATTATGATAATACTGGTATGGCTGAATTACGTATAGAATAAAATATTGGCCAAATAGCCCCCGCGGCCTCGGCGGCACACCTCCATCCGATGGTCCAAATTTTCGATGACGCTGAGACATAATTGAAGTTCTATGCCGTTAATGCGCCGAATTATCTCATCCTTTAGCTCTTGAATTGTTGTTGGCTTATCGGCGTACACCCTTTCTTTCAAATAATCCCAAAGAAAGAAGTCCAACGGTGTCGTTGACGTTTAGGTGTGGTTCACACCAGAGACCTGCATGGCTCACTGTTTTCTTGAGTTGTTCATACGCTAAATTTCTTGCTCACATTCAGTCAATTGAACCAAAATATTTGGTCAAGTGCAGTCAGCTCATGCAGGCGAACGCGTAGTTCAGCTCAGTCAACACGTATGATCTAATGTCTTCGGCTCAAATCTAATCATTGAACGAAAAGCAGCATTGAATGAAATTAGCATCGGCCTTTGTGTTCAAACGATCAAACTTGTTCAAAGAAGTAATTGTCATTATTGTAAATAGCACATGTTCGAGCACTCGAGCGTTGGCGTACAATGTACGCTGTAAATTGCGTTTCGTATTTGAAAGGATTAGTTGGTTTCAGCAATGTTTCCTTATTTACATTATTTTCTTTCGTGTTTTATTATAAGTTTTAAGAAAAAAAACAAATATGAGAAAATATAGTGTTTTTGCTTTAAAATTTTGCTTTTACTTTGCTATCGTTAGTTACAAGCAAAAACTCATGCGGGATCATACGTGTTCAAACCGGCTCATTCGGCTCTATAGCCCTTTTATTCTTGCTCAAAAACGAACGAGCAAATACCCGAAACGGCTGCTATGAAGACGATTGGTGATAACATCGGAGAGCTAAAACGCAGCACATGATTTGATTGAGCTGAAATAAACAATATGACAATAACTCATTTGAACAAGTTCGATCGTTTGAACGCAAAGGCCTGTTTTTTGGTTCAAGCGAAGCGTATGAATGTTTTACACTGAGCCGGTGCAGTTCTCTGGTTCACACTCAACATCGGTCCTTGAAATTTAACCACCCTTTACATTTATGTGTTTTTAAGATATGTGCATATCCTCCTGAACACTGCTGTATTTGTATATATTATTGTTTATAAGTAATTGGTGTCGTAATGAAATGTCGTCAGTCCTTCCAACTCTTTGTTAGAAACTGCTGAAGAAATAAAAGATCTAGGCATTCTTTTTTCATCTAACTTTATATTAATAGTCATATTATTCATCTTTAAGCTTTGCTAGGCGGACCTGTAGTCTTATTTCTTTACCCTTAAGCTGCTAATATACAGAGTCCGGCACTCGAAGAGTAACCAATTAAAAATGCCATACATTTAGTTTGGAAAATTTATTCAATTCAAAGTAAAACTAGTGTGAAAATAATACAAGATTAAGAATCAATTTACTTTTGCTCGATATGACCACCATTTGCTTTGACTATAGCCTTGAGACGGTCTAAAAACGAATCGTGAACTGCCCGAATGTGACTTGTATGTATTTTGGCCCACTCACGGACAATAGCGTTGTTGAGCGTCTCGAGACTAGTGAATCTTTTAGTCGGATTCACGTCTGGTGTGGACGTTATGAAGTTCGGAACGTTGGTTTTTAGCCATTCTTGGTTCACTCGAGCTTTTTGAGACGGTGTCGAGTCCTGTTGAAACGACCATGGTTAGCCACCAACGCGTTTGTCTGCCCACGGCTTTAAAGCAAACTCCAGAATACTTTTCCGATAATATCTCGCATTTATCTTGACGCCAGGCTCGAGGAAAACGATTGGAGAGCGCCCATCTGCGGTTACAGCGGCCCAAACCATTGCCTGGGGCGGGTGCTGACTGCTGGTGGAGTTTACGAATTGCTCGATTTGAAAAAATTTGCTCGTCAGAAAACATGATGTTCAGGTAATGACCACTTTCGGCCAAGTGAAGCAACTCCTGCGCTCTCTCAAGTCTGACTTGTTGCTGCTTTGGTGTGAGATCATGTGCCTTTTGGATCTTGTAAGACTTGACTTTGAGATCTTTTTTCAGTATGCAGCGGATGCTATGGTCAGATATCTTCAGTTCTTTCGCCATTTGATTGGCATTTCGTCGCTGCAATATTTTGATGACCATCTACATGACGTTTCGCGATGCTACCAGAATCATGTGTAACATTAAATGTGATTTTCCAGCCAAATATAATGCAATCACACTATTATCATACGTTTAAAATCCATTACTGATTTTCTTTTTTCGCGTTTACTCTCGGCGAAATGCTTCCGGACTGTCATTTAGCTAACTAACAGACAGCTAATGTATTATTCCAATTTCGTACATTCAAAAATGTTGGTTTTTGCCTCCTGGGTATTCCATTTCCATGTCTCAAAACTAATAAAAAATTAAATAACTCAAAAATACAATTAACATAGTTTTGTAGAGCAGAAAGAGTTATATCGAATGAATTTTGACCCTTTGCCAAACAGCAAACAAATCGTTGTAAAATAAAAGAAAATATATGTAAATACGCTATGAACTTATTCTCCAGCAATATATTTTGACCAGAGGGAATATTTTCCCCTTTTCGTTTTCAATAACTTTCGGTAAAGAATAAATTAATTAACTTAAATTATGTATTTTTTAACTAGGTCGCTTAAAGAAATTAAATGCGTTCCCGCCAGTTGCCACGGCCATTGTCGCCGGCGGTAAACAATTTGTCGTGATGAAAATATAAATACTGTATAAAACTTACTAAGCTTTTTGCGACAAACCATTGCCCTTGGACTATAAAGCGATGGAAAATTGAATCAGCAACTGTCTACAGTCCGATGAGTAACAGCAAAGCTAGCATAAGAGCATTGAGAAATGGCAATGTAAAAAATAAACACTAAATGAGAGACCACTACAGACATACTTACATAACGCATATGCAAACAAAAGCAAAGATGTGCAGGAAATGCAAGTGGCAGAAAGAGCGAAAGGAGTTGTTCCTCGGTTGTTCACAAAACGAGCGTCAAACCGCCAGTATATACATGTGTTTTCAAGTCAGCATTGCCATGGAAATGATATCTATCGTATGCAATTGCATCGTGTGCGCAAATATTTGTATGTGTTAGTGCTGAATAAACAACAACCAGCAGATATGGAAGCAGCAAATAGAACGACGCAACAGTTTAAACACACAACAGTGCTTACATTTCCAACCGCAAAAGCTATGGAAAGCCAAAGGGTTTGTCCGATGTGCGTGCAAAGAGTGAATACTTATTTAGGAGCGTAAACGGACACACTGTAGATATATGCATATGTACCTATACAAGTGTGTATCATACATAAACAAGCTCAAATGGAGAACTAAACAATATGTTCCTGTAAGAATTTGCAACGAAAGCTTGGCATTTAATTTAGATGAATAAATCTAGCGATTTGAAAATAATTTAATAAGTTTGTTTTTCTCTTTGTGTTTCTTTTTACTGTTATTAGTATACTGAGATTCATACATTTTAATAAATTCAGTTTGAAGTTGTGTACTTATACACTTAAATTAAAGTCAATAACTTCAAAATACTTATTCCATAGTACAACTTTTGTATATTGTAAGTTTATTATAAGTAGAGACAGATTTGTGGAAGGCGATCAAAAAGGTTTTAACATATCTAAATTTGCGATTATATGCATTCGTATATAATTGGCTCTGCCGACCGCCGTTGGGATGGTGCGTGACCACCATTCGGAGTCGCTCGGAGGGCGCAGGTTCGAATCTCTATAAAACACCATTATTATGAATAACAAAAAATTCAAGAAGTGTTTGTCTTGTGGCAATAAAATATTCTGCCAGCGTTAAAAAATACTAGCACACAGTTTGACATGCTAGTAAGAGAATTGGAGGCTAAGCCAAGACTGGAGCTAAAAAAGCTCTTATCTGATTCCCAGCGAGGCGAAGGTGCCAATAAATTAATAACGTTCGGACTTCCGCAAAGAAGTGGGTTTAAATGCAAGAATTTGAGCGCGATATGAGCTCGGTTACCTATTTGTCATTTATTAATGTACATGAAGATATACATAGAGATGAAATATGAAACTCTTTGTACAATTTTATCCATAGACTTGGGCTGACCTTAAAAGTCAGACTAAACGGAAGACATTGACTGAATAAGAGAACTCAATCGACTGTATCCTACTGATGTCCACGGTTGTGGCCCCAAGTGGAACGCTACTTGGAATAGCTACATCTACAACACAATCTGTAACAGCACCAGCAACTACACCACGAACAACTACACCATCAACAACAGCAACAAATCTAAATTATCAACAATAACTTCCATAAAAAAATACCAATGATGAAAAAAGCAAACGCGTACGTTCACAAACGATTATACGTATAAAGAAATAAGTATATAAACAATGCAGACGAGCGCTGCCAGATATTAAAAAGTTGGCTTAAAATATATAAAAAACTTAAAATATATTATATAAAGAATACTTTTTGTATAAACGCTGTTATTTGTTACATTTTTGAGACTGTTACAATATTATTTTGAAGTTGTCAAAATTCTCGTTGATTTTTGATAAAACGTCTTTCAAGCAAGTTTCCGTGGCCGACAATTGGCCACCGAAATCTTGTGATTTAACTCCTTGAGACTTTTTTCTTAGGGGCCACGTGAAAAAGAAGGTATACGCCAATAGCCCAGGGTCAATTCAAGACCTCAAAGATGGAATTCGTGAGGCTATCGAGGACATAGGGCAGCCACTTTGCAATTCGGTTATGGAAAATTTCATGAAAAGGATATTGTTCTGTAAACGTGAACGTGGTGGTCATTTGCCTGATGTTATTTTCCACTATTAACGGCATACCTTCCTGTTCATAATGAAATAAACATCTGAGCATTCATATAAAAACATAACATTTTTCTTTGAATATCAAAATAACACCTCTTATTGGAAAACCCGTTTTATATAAAATGGTGTACATTTTTGGGTGTTTAGCCGAGTTCCTCCTCCTATTTGTGGCGTGCGTCTTCATGTTGTTCCACAAATGGAGGGACCTACAGTTTCAAGCCGACTCCGACACTGATATTTTTATAAGAAGCTTCGCCATTGCCTGCCGAGGGGCGGGAATAATAATGTTTCAATAAATTTAACACCTTGTTCTCTAGTGTAAAATTAAACATCAGCCTACTTCACAAATGTCAAAGATGGTATAAAAAAGGCAGCCATATAATGCATTCGTCAAATAATAGCAGGAATTAAAAAATATATAAGTAAATAGTCAAGACTTCTCAATATACGGTTACTTTATAATAATTTCGGGAGTTGTTTTATAGAGGAGTAAGGCTTCGTCAAAAATTAAGCAAAATACAAGTAGTGCTTAGATTTAGATGTTTTTTTGAAACTTTAGGAAATAATAGTCTTATGTGAGCTACTTTCCAACCCGAAAGGAATTTGAATAATGTTCAAGCTATTTTCAGCAATGTCACTTGTAAAATCTACTCAATATTTTATTTTTCGAATGTACTAGTTCCGAAACTGTCCAGCGGATTTTAATCAATTAAGCAGTTTAATATGATATTATCAAAAAAAGTTTAATTTTGTCCAAAAACTAAATTTTGTTTTGTAATTTTTCCACTTATGTAGCATACAATTTTAGCCAGATAGATAGACTTGATTGATGTTTTTTAGACAAATAAGAGCACTCGCAGTTGTGTATCTCTTCAAAACGGTGCAGGGCTCATACCTGAATCTGTTTGTTTATGTCCCGTGTGGTCAATATACGTCCATTACTAGAAAAATTGTCCAATAGGGGCCGCCTCTCAGAAGCCAATGTCAGATCTACAAGGACACAATCGACACCACAAAGTTACTCATAAATAGAAAATAAATTTAAGTTTAAACAACTAATTTATTTTTTATTCACGAAACCATCGATTAAGTATTAAAGAAAAAGTTCAATAATAAGAATATACCTATAAATGGCTCAGTATACTGGACTCTTATATTGTATAATAAAAGAACTGTAAACTACTGCAGACACTATTATGGCTAGGACAGACGGCGGCGGTAATCCCATTACCGGCGCAGTTAATTCTGATTCAAATTGTAGTGTGGCAGACGGTTGTTACGCGGATTAGTGAACAGCTGGTTTGTTTATTGGATAGTTTTGTCAGTAAAAGATGGATCGCAGGCGGCAAATACGGGTATTAGCTGCCCTGAAAATCTTAAATTGCCATTTCTCAAACTGCTCCGAAATATCAAATCAGTTAATGAAATTTCGAACGTGTTAATGCAAACTAGCACTGCACCCAAAAGTTTCATTATTTTTCATTCACAAGAGATATAAAGTGTCATTTTCGGTAATGTTGCCATGGGCAATTCCTCTAATCCGCTTAAATTATGAGAATTAAGGGAGGGGTCTAGGGTTTGACTTTCAAAAAATCGATTTTTTGGAAATAGCTTTTTCTTATAGTAAATCATCTCAAAAATATTGTCCCAAAATTTCAGCTCAATTGGAGCAAAACTTTTGGAGTTATAGACGTTTTTGTCCCCACTCCTCTGCGACAGCTGCGAGCGTTTGGAGCGGAGCGTTAAAACTAAACTTTTTTTCAAACGCGTTTTTCTCGAAACCACTTTTTCAAAGTCCGTGACTATTAGAACTTCAACAATATTTAACCGATCCTTTTCAAATTTGGTATACAACTTCTATATATAAAATACCTCCCCCCCCCCCACTGAGAGATTTTTCACTTTTTTGTTTTACATTAAGGGCGGTTTTCACTTATACAGCGAAAAAATCAGTGAAAATCGCACTTTTTGCTTCGAAAACGCGCTGGCAACGTAAAAATGAAAAAAAAAAAATCGGAGCCAGTGGGGGGGAGGTTTTGGTGATAATTTAACCAAATAATTCTGTTTTTTTTATTTCAGGTGATTCTACAACTACATACGATAGTCACCGCAAATCACCTTTTGGAAAAGGCGTTTTCGGAAAAGTTACCTCACCGGCTTATATCCCGATATTTTCTTACAAAAATTTAGTACAATATTGTTGAAATGATGCTTTATAATGTACAAAAAGTTTAAATACATTTCCACTATTCATATCTCTAAAGCAAAGTCTCAAAAATTCATTAAAAAAAATGCTCAAACCCTAGACCCCTCCCTTAAGTCAAGTTGGTTATCCGCAATTGTTGCCCTTAATTCCTGAGTTAATTCCGTATTAAGTCGTTAACCCCAATAGGCTATTAGGGACAAGAGGTTCAGGTGAGAGGAAGCTCAGAAAATAAGTCGCATTCAAAGTTCCTATTTTGTTTTGATTTTAATCACATTCTCCTTAAAAATACCCTTTAAAATAAACTTTTCAAGCCAATTGCTGTAATATAAATATATTTTTTAATAAAAATTATGTTTCGAAAGCAAAATTAGTACAATTTATTGAAAATATGTTATATAATGTGGGGCTAAAATAGTCACCCGATCAGCAGATGTACATTTAAATTTTTCAAAGGGCGTTCTATGTCAACCCTATTTGACATTTGCGAAATAAACAGCCGCAGTATACAAACAGACAAGCAATGAAGCCCTATACGGTCCAAATAAAGCTTTCCTTCATCTACTTATAAAACAATTGTTTGCTTTAGTAAGAAAGTCATTAAAAAATAATATCGATTAATTTGGCGCCACATTTCATATGTATATGTATTTATATGCAATTTGCCGAAAACTGTTGTTATAAATATCAACGCAGTCGATCTAGGGCCCTTTTACTTTAAAGGCGTTGATTGTGCAGTTATTTTCTCCCTGCAGGGACTTTGCACATGCATTTATGTAAATGCAGGAGTTTTAACGAAGCGTCATGGTAACACCTACAACAACAAGTGCTAAAGGTGAAGTTTGTTTTTATACCGCGCGCTAGCCCAAGCAATCTTGGTCCAGGGAAATATTTGGCCAAAAACCGTGCCGGTCGCTTTCAAGCAAATACAAGGATAAATTCATATATATACATATGAATGTATGTGTGTGTGTTTATGTGACTGTGCCTTTTCCACAAACATCGCGTTGCAAATGCTTTGGAAGAGTCAATTCGCGGTTGAGAAAAACTGCAATGCTGCGAAAGCAAAATCCCACTCAAGCGAAAAAACCGCACACATACCAAAGCACACAAGTAGAGGAAGGCGAAATTAAAATCTGAAGTTGAAAAGTGCAAAAAATACAAATATCTCGGTGGTAAGGCTGTGATGCACATACATATGTACATAATTCTGCTCAGAATTAAAAAACCGATGCCACCTATATACGTGTGCATATGTATACACACATGCATGCATGTTTGCAAAGAGCAGGCCAAGCCACAATTATAAGCCCTTTTTTACAAACCAAAAAGCCACAGCATCACGCATTGCGAGTGTCAGAAGCATTTTAAAGTTATATGAGTGCATTTATAAGTACACAAGACGAAAGTAGTTCTGCGACATCGTAACAGGGGATGCATCTTAAATCCACATATGCATATGAGCCGAAAACAAAAGAGCTATCATCAGTATGGGTGTTCCAAGACGAGCCTAATCTAACAAATTCTAGCTCAAATCACAGGGTTTTCGGAAAATCTGGTCATGTTGCAACTACGCCACTAGAAAAATTTAAAAGTTTCAATTCTGAATGGTACATAACCATTTGTTTGCCAAAGTTTTCAAAGAAATAAAAAAACCGATCGCCGAATCCAACAGACGAATCATCCTTCACCAAAGCAATGCGAGCTCCCACGTAACGGCTCACACAAGAGAGTTTGTGAGTACTCAAAAAATCGAATTAATGGATCATCCGCCTTACAGCCTTGACTTAGAACCCAGTGATTTCTTTTGGTTCCGGAAAATCTAAAATTAAATGCGAGGTCAACGTTTTTCAAAGCCTAAAGAAGCTGTTAAAACCTTTAAACAACTTGTTTTGGAGGTATCCACTTCTAAGTAGCAAAAGTGCTTCCAAATTTTTTAAACATACTGTTTATTTAAGCAAGAAACAATAATTATATCAATGAGTTAATTAATTAATTCCACCTCACGATCAGTTTGTTGATGCCGTTCTACCAAAAATCGCCTGAGCTGCCATTCAAGCTGGAGTGCAGCTTTAACGACTTGTGCAACATGGGGCCTGGCGTTGTCGTGAAAGAGTATGGTTTGACCATGTCGATCAGGTCTCTTCAGTCGAATAGCCTCATTCACGCGGTGTAGTTGGGCAATGTAGAACTTCTGGTTGACCGTGACATTCTTTTTGAGCATTTCCCAGTTCACCATCCCCTCCCAGTCCCCTAAACACATATCATGATCTTCTTTGAATGAAGAATTCTAATTCAGAAGGTCCTCCGCTACGGCACGTATCATCGACGTCAAAGTCGCCATTTTTAGACTTTGTAATTCATTTCCGTGCTGTAGAGTTGCCTATAACACCTTTTCCATACACGTTGCAAATGTCCCCAGCTGCTTCGGCAGCGTTTTGGCCTCGATTAAAAGCAAAGAAGAGCAGGTGTTGAAAATGTCGATTTTTGCCTCCTGGGTATTCCATTTCTAAGCCTCAAAACTAATAAAAAATTAAATAACTCAAAAATGCAATTGACATAGTTTTGTAGAGCACAAAGAGTTCTATCTAATGAATTTTGACCCTCTAAAATAAAAGAAAATATAAAAACGCTAAGAACTTATTCCCCAACGTAATACTTAAAGTATGTAGAGGATTGGGTTTGGAGCTGGCGAACTAAAATGAAGTAATGTGCTTGGACAGACGCTTTATCTAGGAAATACAGGTCCTTGCATAAACGTTTAAATAAGTTTGAAAACTTCAACTCTACAACCTTTTTGAGCTCGGAAAATATCAGTGGTATATGCGGTTTAAAAAATGGACCTTCCGTACAGAGTTCGGCACACAAAGTGTAACCAACTTCAGACCGCTCGCGCAGCTAATGCACGCGACTTGAGCGAAATTCCCGACGAAGTGCCAATTAAATGGCAAAAGAACTGAAAATATCTGACCGTAGCATCCGCCGCGTATCGAAAAATGATCTCAATGTCAAGCCTTGCAAGATCCAAAAGGCACATGATCTCACACCAAAGCAGCAACAAGTCAGACATGAGAGAACAAAGGAGTTGCTTCGCTTAACCGAAAGCGGTCAATTCCGAACATTGTGTTTTGACGTGATAACGTCTTATAATTCGTTTTAACAGGCTGCACGCACGAAAAAATGTGTCGTTACCTTGCTCATTAGTGTTACCTTGCTCATTTGTCGTTACCTTGCTCATTTGTCGTTACCTTGCTCATTGCCGTTACCTTGAATGAACTGCAAGCGAAAGCGCGGAACGAACAAAGCAAACGAACGGCAACGTTCGACATCTTGCTCTCTCCTACATACATATATAAATTCACGTATTTGTATTTGCATATGCCTTCTTATTGATTATTATTAATTTGATTTACTTGAAGAATTTAAAATAAAACCAAGTTTGTTAATAATACCTGATGTTTTAATGTTATTATTATTAATTTTTTTATTATATATGAAGGAAAAAATTTATGGTAATATTTACCATATACCTTATAAAATATGTTGTATACTAATATATGTATATAAACATGCATATACATATACAATTTCGCGCAATTTTCAAAAAGAACAAATCTATATGTAAAGATGCATACAAGTCATATGGACATATCAAATATACGAATCTATTCCGTACGCAAGCAAATGTATGCTAATGTGCTTGAACTGCAAGCGAGAGCGCGGAACGAATGACAAAGAGCACAATCGGTCCCCGCGTTCGACAACGTTCGACATCTGGCTCTGTCCTACTTGAGTGAGCATATCTATGTATGTATATGGATGCATATGCGCATTTGTATATAAATTCCCATACTTGTATTTGCATATGCCTTCTTCCTGTGTGCATGGTAACGAACCATTTCTCTGTTGAGAATAAACGATGATAGGAAAAAAGGGAGTGTTTCAAGTGTAATGTGTCTTGAGAAAGTCAAATCGATGATGATGCCTCTAAGTGTTGTTGACTTATTAACGTCTGATGCACAATCGAAATTGAAGATATCTTTCATGAATTTGATAAATGTTTCGTCATTTTTCACGTTTGTGTAAATGCAACTTGACCTATTCCATTGCGATTCCATTTACCTCCTTCTCTATATCCATACAAAATATCTATCAAACAAATACAATTAAAATTTTGTTTTGAAAATTGCAACCATTCCATCAATAGTTTTTTATGACGTTGTCACGTTAAACTATCGTCAGTAAACCGGCTTTACAGACAACCTCTTTTTTTGACGAGAAGATTTTTCAAATTAAGCAATTCGTAAACTCTCAAAATGATAGGGTTTATTTGACCAACGTTCATACAAGAATTTGAGTCATTGATTGGCCACCAAAATGCAGTACCCGCCACAGGTAATGGTTTGGGCCGCTGTAATCGCAGATAAATGCTCCCCAATCGTTTTTGTCGAACTTGGCGTCAAGATAAATGCGAAATATTGTCGGGAAAGTATTTAGGAAATTGCCTTGAAGCCGTGGGCAGACAAATATTTCGGTGGGGCTGAAAAAAGCCATTGTCCGCGAGTGGGCCAAAATACCTGCAAGTCACATTCGGGCAGATTGCGATTTGTTACTCGACTACCTCAAGGCCACAGTCAAGGGAAAAGGTGGTCATATCGAGCAAAAGTAAATTGATTCTTAATTTTGTATTATTTTCACACAATTTTTACTTTGAATTGAAATTTATGGGTGTCATTTTTCAAACGGTCAAAAGAATGTGAAAATGTTTAATGTTACAGAGTTCCTCACGTAAAGTACTAGGTACGTTGCCTACCTACACATATCCATATGTTTGTATGTGCATATGCAGATAAGCAATACTTCCTATCCACTCGGGGTAGAAAGGAAGCAGCTTGGTGCGCTGGCAGTTAGCTCACTCGTGACTGTCACTCAAGTGTCGGTCGCATCAGACCCGTTGATGCTGAGTTTGAGATTTGCATGTGACAACATTGAATATGTGCCACGTCGTGTCATACCATCCAAAAGCGCCTGGAGGTCGCATGCATCATATGTACTACGAGTATAAGCACTAACACCCATGGACACAATAATAGATACGCAATATTTGAAAGAGCTTTGACCACTTTTTTTTATTTTCTTAATTTGAACTATTTTTTACAAAAGTATGGTTCATTCGATAGCAAAAACCATATAAACAAAAATTTAAAATTTGTACAAAATTTAAACAAATTCGACAAATTTTCAGAATTTTTAATTAGAATTAAAAAAATAATATGTATACATTCCTATATTCATTCCTATATATGCATACATATTATTTTCTTAATTCTAATTAAAAATTCTGAAAATTTGTCGAATTTGTTTAAATTTTGTACAAATTTTAAATTTTTGTTGCAATATTATAACTCATTCAATTTTAGTAATGGGTGTTGTTTTTAGCGGCATGCGAACTATCGATGTTTATAACTGTGATTTGACAACTGGAAATCGCAAACTGTGTTGATATTTCTGTTCAGTAAGGTTTGACAAGATGACTTGAATGAATTTAAAGCCAGAACAACGCATGCAAGTTGTGGAAATTTATTTCGAAAAAAAAATCTGTTTGCGAAGTTCACAGCGCAAAGTGTTGATGAAGCCCCGAAATGACGATTTGTCATTGTTCTAAACTTCTTGGCCTTTGTCCGTTGACTGTGTGGAAAATCTTACTTAACTTAGGTATATACCTATATATAGAATCAGCGCAAACGCCCTTTCTGGTTGTTTGGCCGAGCTCTTCCTAGTATTTGTGGCAAGCTCTTATTGTTTTTCCACAAATGGAGGGGCCTACAGTTTCAAGCCGACTCCGAATGGCAGATATTTTTTATGAGGAGCTTTTTCATGTCAGAAATAAGCTCGGCGGTTTGCCTTTGCCTGCTGAGGGGCGACCGCTATTAGAAAAACGTTTTCTTAATTTTGGTGTTTCACGGAGACTCAAAACTGCGTCCTCCAAATGGCAGTCACACACCAATCCATTCGGCTATGGCGACCGAATAGGTACTTAAGTACCTATAAAGCACCGCTCGTGCAAGGATTAAAGCCAAATAACCATCGTTTGCGTCGCATTTTTGCTGATAGGGCTCATTTAGATTTACTGTTCAGATTTATAGTAAATAGTAGTAAAAAATGTAATGAGCGAATGAAGCATGTAACTAATTGCTGTGGCGGGCATCGTCGTATATCACATAAAAAAAAAATTATAATAAACAAAAATTAATTCCAGTCATACTTTTCAAGCTCTTATAGTTAGAAGCACCTGAGTTCTCTAGAGATGTTACTCATTTTCTCCATAAATCGAATGCACATTTTTATCATACGGAGGATATGTCCAACGCCGTAAGGGAAAAATGTTTAAAAAATGTGAGCCAGTTAAACTTGCACTTTATTTTAAAATAAATTTCTTCGACAAAAAAAAAATGAACGCGTACCCAAATTTTGTTTGTGAAATTCTGATTAAAGCTTGAAATTTTAATCAAAATAAAACACACGGAAAATCTCTATTCGATTAAAGTACTTCTCTTCTGTTTTTTTAACTTTCATTACTTGTTTACGAAAGTTTGAAATTTTTATGAAAATCTATCGAATTTTTATAGCTTTTGTAGCAAGTTTGAAAATTTGATTTATAAAATATCTGTTTTAGAAATATCTATATTTTTATATTCCGTATCTATTATTTTGATCATGGCTGTATATTTTCTATGTACAATATTGTACGTGCACGCTGTTGCTAAAGCTGTTGGTAGTGTTGAGCAAACTTGATTTTTTTCATTTTTTTCTTGATATTTTAGCGTTTAAAGAAAGCTGACGCGCGCATGTCACAGTTGATTTGTTTACTGATGAATTCGTGAACGTGCAGTAAATGGACTTGAGTGTATGTAGGTGTGGGAGATTGTGCCACTTTATGGTTATGCAGCAGAGGCTGAATTTAATACACTTTCTTTTTGATACTTCACTTTAATAGGTAATGTGAGATACAAATGTAAATTTTAATTACCACCTTTGAGAAATTATGCACAGGCAACGAATTCTAGCAAAAATATCTGCATAAGTAATTTACATAAAGTAAAGCATACCTTTGAATGAGCATCATTTTTTGCATATAATATATATGAATGCTCATATGTGCACATATACAAACATACATACATAAGTGGTGCTAATTCATCTTAAAATAAGATTGGATTACATTTTAGAGTAGTTTTTCTTTCAGTTAATGGTGTCAGTACTGCGCTCGGAATAAATGTAAAGAAAATGGGATATGTGATGTTTATACAAAGAGTGTTTTTTAGAAGTTTAAATGCAATTAAAACTCAAAGAAAAGTTTTAAATATCAATGACTTTTACATCATTTGGCAATTGTGGCTTGAACATTTGAATATGATTTCGATCACGTAGCCGCTACGGCTGGTGCTCACATGGCTTCCAAGTGCTCAATTGTATTCAATTTATTGGCGTAAGTAAAGGAGTCAAAAGTAAAGAAGTCCAACCCATAGCAAGCGGCAACTATTTTTGTTCAATATAAGATATGCCAAGGTGAAGTTATGAATCAATAACCTTAGGCGTCTCCGCTTCGCCAAGCGTCACCAAGCTGCAAGAAGATGAAGCAACAACATACAGGTATGTTGGTAGCACTGGGAAAGCTCAAAAAATAGCAATGGTTTGTTGGCGGATGATCTACTGTCACATATTCAGCTGTTCTTTCTCAGTTTTGTGTCTATAAGTTTAGAAGTAAGTCTCAAATTGATACCATATACACCGATTTTTCAAAAGCATTCGACACGGTCTCGCACAAAATACTCAAAACATTTGTGTAAACTTCTGGAGTACCAGTGGTAATGAGGCTGATCGTTGCTTCAAGTATTCTTAATATTTACTCTATGCAGAGTATTCGAAATTTTTTCGCACAATCTCCTGTCTATCGGATACATTGTTACTACAGAACGACTTGAATGCTCTGAGAGATTGGGCTCTGCAAAACAAACTATGATTTAATATCATACTAGTAAGTGTTATTATATGTCATTTTCCATTTCTAATCCCATTTCCTCAATTTATTATGTTTCAAATGTAACTCTTGTCTCAGTCAATGCAATTCGTAATCGTGGCGTTATTTTTTTCTCGTCTCTTAGGTTCGTTTTCCATATTAACTCTATTATTCCGAAAGCATATGCCAACTTAGCTTTGTTGCCACGCTTTCTTAGTGATTTTAAAGACCCATGCACTAGAAAAATCTTTGATAATGCTTTAGTCCGTTCGAAATTGGAGTATGCCTCCGTCATCTGGAATCTGGTGTGCAAGATGAAGTCCAAAATAAACAAAACTGAGCTAAAATAGAAACAACAGAAGCTTTGTTCCGATAACTACGAGTTTTTATTCTGGCCTCGACACACAGTTTTGCACGATCTAAAAGCTTTCCGAAAGAGTGTTTCAGGTCATTGGCCGGACTGTCCTTCAGGATATCGGTACAAGCCTGCATGGCCTCTACGGACGCAAAACGTTCATGCAATCAACGCCAACTTCCTCTTTTTGAGTAATTTTTTTAGGAATTTTCATCTCGAAATCAATTGATTAAAGAAGGAAAGATGATTTTCAGTAAAAGTCTACGAAGGCAAGATGCCATTTAGTGAAAAACAGATTTAGTAAAAAAAATGAAATACCACAATATTTCACTTTTTCCAAAATATTCTATTTTAGTCTATATTTTTCAAGTTTAGGACACGTGGAATAGGCCTACTGGGAATATGGTACTACGTCCCAAAATAAAGCACAACGTATATGCCCCATCTACTGGGTGGCCGAAGGGCTAGATAGATCGATAGATTTGAGGTTTACACTTTGACCTCATGGTCTTTTGTACCCTCTATATATCACAGTACCTCATCCAAGCCCAGTTCCCTCATTAGACTAAAGGGGTCCCGATGGTCTAGAATTAGAACAAACAAAAAATTTGTGTGACATTGACATTTCGAAAGTATAGGCTTTTAAGAAGAATATGCCCAGTATTTTCGATTCTATAGCCATTTTAGCAGGTACAGTCAGATTCGTTATGCGGCCACTCTCAAAACTTTAAACTCAATTATCTTAAAACTACGTTTTTTGGACCTGGTGTTGTCAAAAAAAAAAAACTATTCAACCGAATCGTCTGAAATTTTATTGTAATATTTTGTTCACAACATCAATGGCTATCGCTCGTACTAGAATCGTATTATTATTTCAATTATTTCGTACTTTTTTATTAAAAAAATTAAAAAGAACCGATTTTTAGAGTGTCAAATTCAAAACCGCGCTATTTTGTCAATTTTTATTCTAGTACGGGAAAGAGCTGCAGTCGTACTGATTAATGACTTTTTTGGTTTTTGTGTTTCATATAAATAGAAGAGCCAAAATGGATAACAGCGTTCAGATCCAATGCAGCGCCATTTTTTTAATAAATTTTTTTTTTTCATTTTTGTATGTAAAAGACGGTAAATAAAAAGCCTAAAAAATTCAAATTTCGTTTTTAACTTTTTTTATTGTAAAAAAAATCCTGAAAATACCCTAAATTTTCGAGCTCTAGACCACCGGAAGTCCGAAAGAGAGAGTTAAGTGTATATTATATGCCTTTATTTTGGCTGCAATTGGTCGAGATGGCTTTATTTTATCCGCGCCATAGCGCTGCACTTAAGGTGTATTGGAGTCCCGGGGGACTAGTCGCAGGAACCACAAGAGTCAGTCGACCATATCCCGATCCTGTGCAGATAACTGGGCAATCTTTTGATTGTGTCGATAACGTTTTGTAAAAACAGTTTTAATAATCTGTGGGCATTAGGGATACTTATACATATCTTAGGGATACATCCGCCTTTGATAAAAATATGTTTTTATAAGTTATGATCATTCCGTTGGGAAAGAACAGCAACAAATAATATTACTTGAAGTCATTTTATAAAAATTAAGTATGTTTAGATGCTGTTTCCCACATGGAGCTACCAGCATTTACATTTCGCCTTTGATCGAATAAATAAGGTCCTTTTTTCATTGCAGAGCAGAATTCGAACGTTTGCCATTGCCTAATGAGGGGCGAGCTCTTAAAAAAACCTACTTTTTCTACGATTTAATGCTTCATGTCCAAAGGTGAGTAAGTGAATGGCATGGAGGAGGTAAATAGAATGATCATATAAAACTTTTCACACTTACCATCCAATAAACTGATGCTGAGTAAGAACACGTGTGGACCCAATGTGAATTTCATTTTTATTCCACTTCACTCAATTGTTCATATGTCGCACATACTGTGAACGAACTCGACTTTTAGGAGTTTTCTATTTTTCACCTGTCCTTCACTTTCTTACTATTATTAGCTGACGCTCATCTCAAATTAGTTAGATTGTTTTGTATTCTTGGCGGCTTCAGATTAGTTTCCAGATAATTTTTACTACTTCATACTCGGCTAAAACTGAAACATTAAAGAAAGATGTAAGTTAGAAAACTTTAGTTTTAATTGTACACATAAAAGTATTAGTTTGAGAAGTATAAGTATATATCGTTTTAAAAAAATTAGTTATTGCTTAGAATAAACTTCCGTTTATGAATTCGCTTATTTGCACAAGAATTTTATTCTTTTAGGGAGGAAAAATAGGTTTGAGTGACTCCGTTTTTGACCCAGTGACCCAGTGTTTTTTTATACCCACGCGGACAGCATACAGCAATCAATATAAATATAGACATATAGGGTTAATGAGAAAATCATCCTAGATACTTAAGGATATTATTATTATATAACTAATTTGTTATTCTATAATATTCTAAGAATAATGTAATTGAATAGCCTCAGCAGATAGTACCTGGCATAATTGAAACAATAAAAATATACACATTTTTTTTAATTAAAGGAAAAGGATGAGCATTTTTATTAGGAATAGAGACGAAAATTCGTACGAAACCTAGTTTTGGTTAGAATTTCGTAATAATTAAAAACAATCAAGTGTCCAAACTAACATTTACGAAAAGGTGGTGTACAAGACATGTTTTATTAAATAATCGAAAATAATAAGATCGACTATCTCAAAAACGGCTAAGTTCAGGACATCATACCATTAACCAAATTAATTAGAAGTTAGTTAAATAATAATATCCTCAAGTATCTGGGCGACTGCCTTCGGCAGGCAATTGCAAACCTCCGAGTGTTTCTACCATGAAAAGCTTCTAATAAAATATATCTTCTACTCGGAGTCGGCTTAAAACTGTAGGTCACTCCATTTATATCTAGGACATCTTTCCCGGTTACACCCTATACATACCTACATGCATACACACATCTGTAAAAAGAAAAGTGGTTGAGCACCTGTGTATTTCTTCCAGTAATTTCTAAAGTCATTAATAAATTGTGATTTTGATGGGCTTCTTTAAGGCTCTACTTAAGAAATGTAGTGTAGAGTTTCTATTACTTTTATTTGTTTTGTTTCATTTTTTAATTAAGCCAATGAATATAATAGACTCTTATCGGTTAAATAAATTTATTTTAAGGTTAATGGGCATTAAAAACAGGAAGTACACTTAAACACTTTCTAATAAATATGGAAACATTTGATCTTTTCAAAATCAAAAATCTAACTCAACAAGTTTAGAGATTTTATAAAACTCAATTAAGGCTCTAATAACACAGGTCAACAACGTTTTGTTCTAGGAAAGTGTAGGGTCATTTTTGAAGTAATTTTTTGCGTAGAATCCGAATCCGGGGTTTAATTTTTCGATATTCGAAAATCCATTGAGATAAGATGAGACGTGATACGGTCGATTACATAGTCACAAATTCACAAACATGGAGACTTCAAAATGCGATATCTCAGTTAAAAATAAAGATATTTGAGCAAACTCAACGGCATTTAAAAGAGAAAGACTTATACTTTAAAATACTATGTTTACTTTTTTATGAAGAGCAAAATCTGCGTAGCTACATAACCTCAAAAATGGGCAAAAACAGCGTTTTTTGCACTTTTAGGTTAGGATATCTCAAAGTCCTGACGTGATAGAGCAATTTAAACCCCGGATTCGGATTCTACGCAAAAAATTACTTCGGAAATGACACTACACTTTTATAGAACATTCCGAACCCATTTTTTTGCAGACCTGTGTAATAGGAGCATTTTGAGCATAAGGAGATTTTGAAAGACCAACATAGAAGAACTCCGAACTACGCAGAGCTCTGGCCGGAATATTAAAGAAAAGCCTCTCAAGAAGCAACCGAGACAGATCAGACAGCATCCACTGCAGGATTTTAAGTCAAAAACATGAACAGCATCAACACGCACCTAGGAGGATTATTATCCTGTTCTGCAATGATTTTAAGTTGCGTAAAAAAACTTTCTGCATTCGCCCAATTATAGCGGCATGGCACATATAATACGTATACTAAATGAAGAATGCATACTCCAGTTTGGAACGCACAAACGCCGTATATAAAAATTTCAACGTATAAGGGTCAGAGAAATCGGATCTATGATGCCTAACAAAAACAAGCATGGTGTAAGATTTGGTAATAACAAAATTTATAAGACTAGCAAAAGTAAGTTTCGATTCAAATATTTCACCCAAGTTTTTAATTTCACTTACACGTGAGTGTGTCTGTGCTAGATATGCGATAAGATGCGTCAATAACAGTGGCACGCTTAGAAAAGATAATTTGGCAGCATTTATGTTCAGCAACAGACGATTATTGATACACCAGTTACTGAAATTATCTAAATAAATTTGCATCAATTCAGAATCGAGGGAGCTAGTGATCGTCGAATAAATGCTGACGAACCTCACTTGCTAATTGAACCTCACATGCTGAAATTGAAAACATCGAATCACACCCTTTCGTGGCCACCTCTGGCGTGTCTCTGGCTTTCTTAGTCTTATTCTTATATATTTGTGGTTGTTATTAATGACATTCGTGTTTGTTTTAACTCCAATAAATTTCTGTTCTGTGCAGATGATTTTCGTTATTAGAAAGTGAATTAAAAAATCTATTTGACTGGAGTAACGGAAAGAAATTGCCGCTGAATTTCAGTAAATGTTTCCACATGACCCTCGCTTAAGTTCTAAATTCGATTGTCTCTTCTTATACCACTTCTAATAGTCGTATTTCCGCTGTAAATGAATTTTGGTATCAGCATTGAATAAATCTCAGTATTATATAAAATTACTCAAAACATTTCGTTTTGTTTACACGCGTTATCTTACCTATCTTTAAAATTATTGAAACTTTCTATGAAAATGCTCAATCTTTAAGAACAACATATCGAAAAATTTGTGATTTTTTGTGGGGGCATAATCGTCCGAATGAGTTGAGAATTCAAAAGTTGTTGAAAAAGTTTCAAGAAACTGGTTCCGTCGAGGATAGAAAAAGGACTGGCAGACGAAAATCTCGACGTTCTGTTGAAAATATTGCCGCTGTAGCGCAAAGTTTTTCTGAACAACCTTCAACATCGACATCTAAAACTCTCAACCACATCTAAAATTCTCAAACATTTAAATGATGTAATTTTACACATATAACTGTTAAGAGCCGTATTTCAAATAAAAATAGTGTAACCTGAAGCAATCTAAATTTGTACACGTTTTATTTTAAAACAAGATCTAGGCGTGTCTTGTAAAGACCCTTTACTTAAGCCGACAAAAATGAGCAAATAAACTAATTTTCAGAAAAATTGGGCATTGCCGTAATCCAGTGAAATAAAACATTGCTGGGCATTTTTCAAGTCCCATAAAAGCCACTGTTTAAGAATAGAACTCCATATTATTTTAAACTCCATATTATTGCTAGAAATACTGCAGCATACTTTTTAAATTATTTAAAATAAATAGCCGTACGATTACAAGAATAAAATTCAATTAAAAATTCATCAAGGAAAATTTATTTTTATATGTAATTTATATCTGATGTAAAAACTACTAAAAAATTTGCATAAAAATTTAAAATGCATTGCCTGACTCTTTTGCTAAGTTCGTAAAATATGATGATAATGCATATATAAGGAGCATTAAATTTTAAAATGCACTTCCATGAATAAAATACAGCAACAAATTTGGTAGAAGTCAAAAATTTGTACTTGCCTAGTGATGAGGCGATTATTACCATGGCGAGTTATGCATGGCGTACTTGAGCGGAGAAGAGAAAAAGGAGAGTGAAAGTTTCGAAAAAATAGAGAAAAAGTAAGCATAGCAAAGGCATACGGCGTACGCTCACTAATAAATTATGCATATACATTTGCGTAAATGTATAAGCTACTAGCAGTTGCTTATATGGCGTCGTGTGACATTATTATCATCATAAAAAAGACATAAATCAGGTGTGCACATTTTTCTTCATAAACGCGACTGACGATGACGACAAACATATTGTACGAAATTGCAATGCTTTGCCGCTCAACTACCATAAAATATGGCCACACACAGAATGGCGAAAGGAAATGAAAAGCGCCAAAAAGTAGTACCTCGAAACAATGATGGGGAAATATAATAAAATAATGGAAGCGGCGACACCATCAAGGCGACAAGTACAAGGCACCCTCGATGGCTACTAAAACCAGAGTAGAGGAATAGAAGAGGACGAAGATGAGAGAGTAACAATAACAGTAGAATAATGGAATGGTAGTGGGAGATTCAAGGCTGTGAACTTTGTTGAATCTGTTGTGCACTTCGTTTTTTATGTGTCGGTGGTCTTCAATAATTTTCCTATTTCTTTACAGTTCTGCACTCTGGCATTTTCGAGAATTGATAGCATGACATGCTTTTTTTTTATTTTTCTCAGTTATCTTAGAATTGTAACGCGAACAACAACGCGACTGTCAACGTATCTCAGAGTGATGAATTTCTCAGCGGATCACAACTTTTGACTGGAAGATTTTTAGTGCAGTGAAGCGGCGAAATACTTGTCATCACCGAAAAAGTTTTTATTTGCTGGCGAAGTTGTTAAAAAAGATTGCAGTCGTTGTATTTTGATTAACACTATGCACATTTTTTTGAATGCTGTAAAAGTACAAACAGCAATGAATGATATTTTTTTTACAATTTAGTGAGCAAAAATCTTTGATATTTTGCTTAATGCATTTTAACCTATTTCCATCAAGAACTTATATATGCAAGACTCGCAACAGAACAGATCCACGGTGATGAAAAATGAGTTATCTATGAAAACGTCAAGTGAAAACAGTCATAGCTGAATCGTTGTGAACTTGCACAAATGTTGACCAAGCCAGAATAGATGGACGGGAAGGTTTTTCTACTATGAACTGCTTCCAAACACTGAAATTAAGTCTACACTGTCAACAATTGGGTAGTCTGAAGGAACAAATCGTCCAGAATCGGCCAGCTCATGGGCCAATAAGTAAGAAATCCATTAAGGCCACGCCAGGCCACAAACATCGATAGTGACTCGCCAGATGCTCCTGGAGCTTGGTTAGAAGAACCACCAGCTTGTGGCAAATGATTTTGCCAGTGAAAAATTCTCCTCAAGAAAAACTTAAGAAGAACGATTGTGCGAATTTTTTTCCAATAGGGACGATGGTTTCAATGGCACAGACATAATGGAATTATCATCACAATGGCAACAATTTATCAAACAAAGCGGTGCATATATGACTCAGTTCGAACTTTTCTATATGAAGGCTCCAAATATATGCAAAAATAATATATTTATCTTTACTGCACTTCGTATTATGCATCAAATAGCTTATAAACGCGCTGATGAATGATAGTTAAACTGCATAAACTGCAGTTAAGGAGTGGTGAAAAGAAGCTATCATTTTGGAAAATCATATGAACTGAGATTTAAAGCATTTGTCAGGATAATACCCACCCAAAAATTTTCGTTCGACCGTCTGATAGCTATATCGTCAAGCTATTACTCTCATTACCAATAAGTTTATTTGATTCCAAAAATTAAGAGCCAGTCCAAATTTAAAATTTCCTAAAATGCACGCGGGTATATACAGCTCGGTCCGGACCGAGTTTAACCTTTCTTACTTGTTTTCTCGCCGATCCTAAAAAGTTTTTTTATTTTTTCTGAAATAATTTTTACTGACGATAAAACAAACAATATTGCAGCTACTACTGCTACTGCTTCTTGACAGGCGCGATAAACGCTAACGCGATTTTGGCCGAGTTTAACAAAGCGCGTCAGTCGTTTGTATCTCGTGCTAACCGGCACTAGTTGGACACAAAAGAATCCTACTGCTTCTCCACCTCATCTATCCAACGCAGAGGAGGTCTTCCTCTCACTCTGCTACCACCACCTGGTACCACGTCGAGTAATTTCCGGACCGAAGCGTTTGTATCCATTTGGCCGAACCCACTGGATCTTTATTCGCTGCGCTGTGTCTATGTCGTCGTAAAGTTCATACAGCTCATCGTTCCATCGCCTACGATATTCGCCGTCCAATGCGGAAAGGTCCAAAAATTTGCCGCAGAATCATTTTCTGAAACTCTCCAAGGGACGACCCATCGGTTGTTATCATCTTCCAAGCTTATGCGCCAGCCGTTAGGATGGGCATGATGGGAGCATTATAGAGTGTTAGGTTTCTTCATCGAGAGAGAACTTTACTACTCAATTGCCTACTTAGTCCAAAGTAGAACTTGGTGGCAAGAGAGAGTCTCCTATAAAAATACTGGATTTTTTAAAAATCATTGCTTGTTTAATACTTGGAACCTTTAAAATGTTCGGGTCGGCTCCGGTTTCGGCTGAAATTGGCCGGAATCCGGATCAGTTCACTTTCGTGGTAAAAATCGATTTTCGGTCGTTCTTTAGTAATGATTCAAGCTGCCGTTGGAATGACCGAATTTCTTACCATCAAACTCAGTAGTTGCTACCTTCAATGCATTCCACTTTTGCCCAAGGGTACCTCTATCGTGCGATATGTCCCATGGCGATACAGTATTATGAATTGGCGCACAGCCTCGATTGCCTCTGGCACAGCAGCCGTTAATGGATGGCCTTCTCGAAATTCATTCTGCAAGAATCATCGGCCAAGTTTGGCGCTTCAATGTCACAAGTCAAAGTAAGTTGATCAATGCACACCTGTCTCAATAATCTACGGCGAAATAAATTGTAATAAATCAACGCACGAACATTTTCTCAAGTTCACTCCATCTTTTGGGCGGGATAAATGTTTCAACTCACTAAAACAAAGATCCAATAAAGCTCGCAATTGAAAACGTTGCTACAAAATACTATACTTTTCGATAAAAATATCAAATTACAGTACGTAGTGTTGCAAAGGCGCAAAATATAAAGGGCAATCCTCGTAACAACCCATTTTCTAAGAAAAATGTTTCATTTATAAATATTACAGAACTTTTAAGACCCCATTCTTAAAATAAAAAATAGATTAATTTGTATAAGCACAGCATCAGCCTACACGCTTTACAGATTCCACAGAAACGCGCCAGCTTCTACTAAATTCTTGCTTCTCCAGCAATCTAATTTAATTAACTCATACATTATGCAACTTGCAACTACATCACGATAATTAGTTCAGCAATAACAACTGCAACTTAATTTCGCTGAAATTGCTGACCCGTAAAGAGAACATTAGGGCTATCCAGTTTATTTAATATTTCTGAATGAAAAATGTTGCAAATTAAATGAAAACAAATTCTTTACGCAGTTCATACCACCAGTGTGTTGAATTTCCTGAAACTCTCCCCATCTTTTTGAGGATTTATTAAGCGGCACTAGCACAACTTTTATAATTCTTCTTGAAAGGCTATGGTATCGGAAATTTCACGCTTTGTCAAACTTGAAAACTACATTTTCTGGTGGTATTACTCTTTTTGGATGTCCACTGCATAGTTGATCTGGAATGCTTGTTCAACTACGTTTAGTCTCTAAAACCCTCAGTGCTCAATTGAGAATGAAGTGGCGGATCTCTTAATCACTTTCATTATTTCCTTATGAATTTTTATTGCTGATAAGGCTTTCAAAACAAAAAATTTGATCAGTGCCGATACCATTTTAAAAAATAAATCCTCAAGAAAACTTCGAACTTTGCAAATAACGAATAAATTGACAGAGCGAAATTAATATTTCTAATTTGTTGAAATGGAAGTTTAAATATTAAAATCGCATATAAATTTTGATTTCTCCACTGGCTAAGGAGGGTGAAGTAATTAAATTTTCTTTTGCATTTTTAATATGGGTATGAACTTTCTTTCGGTGCACCTACTGAGAATCACTGTGACTCACCCAATTTTCAATATCTTGCAAGGAAAATTTTGAAATATCTTGCTTAAATGTTGCATTATTGTATGGAAGTTAACTGAATAAACTGATACTATCTGCATAGCCGAAATATTCTTAAAAACATGTCTCCTTTTGCCAAACTAATCTTACCCACCCTTAATAGATATCGCTTTCAATACTTTTCCACCAAACTATATTAATTTGAGCGGGTTATTCCACACTTGCAATCTCGTAATCAGAATACATTATATTTGAATACTTCTATTCCCATGATAGTTAATGAAAACTCAATAGATTTAGAAGCAGTCTATTTGTATTTCTCACGCCAACGAAAACCTCTGTTAATCCAAATACTGTTCCATTTGCTGTCTATTTGGAGGTCTTATTTCCGAATAAGTAGTAAGAAAGATACTATTTAACATATTCTAAAGATATTTCCAAAATTTGAGGTTTTCTAATCTTGTATTTTGCTATAATTCTCGCTTGTTTTTAATAAGCCCTGGTTATATGTAGTTAGTTCGCTTTTGACGTTTTATACCATACAAGAAAAAGCTCCTAAAAAAAATCTCCCGTTCGGAGTGGGCTTAAAACTGTAGGTCCCTCCAGTTGTTGAGCAAGCAGCCAATTTTAATTCCTAACATTTTTCAAAAATAATTTTATTAATAATTCTTTATTAAGACACACACTTTAACTATAGGCCTACCCCGACAATATGTGACCGATTCCAAGCAGATGAAAAATATACAGTTACTGTTCAATTTCATATGTTTCCATATTACGTGATTTGGATTGGGTAGCGATTGCTGTTGTAGCGAGTTCTTGGATGCTTGCTTGTGGGAAGATGGTTTTTGCAAATTGAAACACTTCTAGTGAAGTTGGTACGATGAATCATTCCTGCTTTGTCTTTTTCACCTTTCAGAATTTAACAATACAATGCAGACAATGTTTCGAATAAGCACCCTTGAACAGAAACAAATGTGGCCCTAGAATTAACGTTCAAAAAAGGTAAATACACAGCAAGAAATAATATTTAAAAAATTAATTTTTAAAATCAAATATTATATATCGACGCTACATAACTTAACAAATTAATCATAAATGAAATGAAATTGAAATTTGAAAAAAGTAAGCCAAAAAGCAATGAGAGAATGGTAACTTCTAAAACAGTCTAGCGAAAAAGCCCATTCTATTCGTAACTCTGGAAAGTAAACGGGTAGATAGACAAGGAGAAAAGGAGAGAAGTGACAGAGAGATAGAGGTAGGATAGAAAGAGACAGAGACAGAGATAGCTACTACTATGAGATTTTTCCAGATTCATTGGCAAATCTGAAAATATACTGCAGTTTGAGAGAACGAATTTTACTCATTCTCATGACATCAGGAACGCAAAATTCGTAGCCTTCCTCTGGTAAAGTTGGGACACTAACAGAGAAAAAGCTCAGTGCTGTCCAGATTCTCTAAGTAAGGCAGGCAAATAGGTTGAGGACCTTGAGGTTCCAATGGTGGTCATATGCTGATCCCATGAATTAGATAATGTAATAGTACCGTCCATCAAAGGAACGTCTTTTCTACCAAGTTTTAGAAGAAAGCTCGACAGTTTTCTGTTCGGGTTTGTCACAAAACACTTTGAAGCTCTGCAGCATTCTAGACCGGACCATCGCTCTTTATGTAAAGGGCGTAAATAATCACTCATCCACTACATGATTCCTGTAGAACTGATTTCGATTATTGGCTTCGGTCGCTGTGGGATAACCGCTGAACCGCAGTTGGCAAATTCATCGGCAATTTGATTTTCTTGAACACCGCGGCGTGCTGGAACCCATTATAAATACAGCTTATGTCGTCTTGAAACAGAACTAAACTTATTCTTACATGAACTTAAACTTACTTAAACATTCTTTGAGGTTTGATTTGCGTCATTAAAGACCCCATTCTGTTTTCTAAAAAAAATCATAAATGACTTAAAAATCTAAAACGACTTTCCCGGCCTTCTTAATATATAAATTAAAAATTTTCATATTTTCGCAAAAACAAATAGTTGTTTTTGACTTTGTAATTGTCTTGAAAACATTTGTTTTTAATGACAAATGAAATAGAAAATTTAATTACCTTGAATTTGATATATTACTTGTTTGGTCGGGAAGCAAATTCTCTAGATATTGGCATTTTCTCAACTACTTTTTTCTTTAAACGGAATGAGTTATTTGGCTTTGTCTCAAAAAGCACACGACAGAAAAAAAGTTATGTGAATTTTCAGACTCAGCGACCGACTCTACATTTTCCTGGCCGTAAACTAATGTTTTGCAAGAACTGCCGCTTTGGGTCCTGCTTTGCGTGAATTTAACAAATCGAGGTCTACCTCGTTAGATTTCTATTTGTCTAAAGTTGACTTTCTCTCTTCGTTGGGGAAATATTTAGTATAATGTCTATTGTTTTGAAAAAAAGGTTAGAAGGGGGCGATAGACGAGTGTATCCCCATCTTAAAACTGAAAACCGCACCCTCCGGAGGCTTATAGTTTTTAAGTAATTTAATGCTAAAGTTCTGTAATTTAGCGAAAAGTTGGTGTTGCCATACACCTGAAATAAAAACGAAGTTCGTATGCAGAGATGTTCAGTGGAGGGTTGACTGTAAAATTGCAGTATTTTTTCCTGTAATTTAAAATTGAGAAATATTTTTAAAAATAAAAACATACAATTCATCGGAACTTAAAGACAATGATATTAAGCGTATCACAAAAAAAAAAAATAAAGTAATTAAAAGCCAAAAATTACGGTTTATAAGTAAATATATTGTATTGCTTCGATCAGTTTTAAAAACGGGTCTTCGTGCCTTTTATAAACATATTTTCTCCACAAAAATTCGATTATCATGTCTGCAATACAAATACGGTGGTCGTAGTTGTCTTTATTAAAAAACTCATTTCCTTTCAAAAAAATAGCCCTAATAAGTCCAACTCCGGCTACGCAATCCACGGTATTTTTGCGTAGAACTCCTTTAAAACCATTTAACACAAAATAAAACGTCATATGCGTGTGTGTAGTAAGGAGGCACAATAACCCCCATCCCCATCATTAACACTAAACTCAAATACTTCATTTTTGTTCATATTTTTGTTTTCATTTGCAGGCATCCGGCAACACCACACTATTGTCATTCCAATCTTCTTCTTATTCGCGTTTAAATTTAGAAAGTGATTGTATGGACAAGTGCATTTACATTTAATTTTAATGAAAATAATTCGAATATAAAGATAAAAATAAGTAAAAACATGCGTGTGAGTGTATATTTAGTGAATTTTAGTAAAGTGTTAAAAAATATATAGTGTAATGTGCCAAACTATAGTGAAGTTCCCGAGGGCACTTTGAAGGCAAATAATTACGAAATTATTATTTCCCAAATAATTTGGAATTATAAAGATTGTTCCTTAACACCTCCCTAACATCTCCACCAAGTTTCATTAATAAAGACATTATAGTTTGCCAAAAATTGCCCAATATACATTATAGCGAATCCCAGCCCTTCGTTGTATTATTTTTTATAAATTGTTATTTTTGTTTTATTTTTAACTTGTCGTAACGTATTTCTCAATTCACAAGGAATTTAAATTTTGTTGACTTCGTGCAATAAATAAACAATATTTGTGTGCCCCTTTGCTGCGCTTCTACTAGCACCCAGTATTTTGTTGCATTTGTCCTCTTTCTGCTTCTTTTGGAAAATATAGCTCTCTTCCTTTTTAAACTTCTAATACCTCCACTCACCGTCTACTTGCACAAAAAGTTTTCTGACGTCCATCATAAAATTAAAGAAAAGCAAAAACCATGCGGCGGATTTATGTGTAAGTGCAATTTGTAAAGTCAAATTTGTGTTGCCTACTTTGACCTGTTTAATGAAATTTTGTGTGTATGTATGTACATATAATTGTTTTCTCTGACATATGTGCACACACATGGATATGTTCACAGCGTTGTCCCATATTTTAGCACTTTCACTTGCAGCGCTTTTCCCTTTCACGAACATACTGCTAGTATATATGTATGTATAATCGGCTATACGTGAAATAGTGATTTGCCAAACTAATGGGAACGAAATGGGGTAACTATGGCAAAACTACTGAAATATTTCATAAATAAGTGAGAAGTGTGAATAATACATACATATTCATTAATAAATCCGCATTAGATGAATTTCCGAGGCAAGGTGCGAAAAATACAATACAATACACAAATTTACACCACACGTGAAAAACCGCGTCGCCCGGGTTCGGCCCGACCTTGTCAGCAATTGAACCCTTTATCACGACAATGCGCCGGCGCACACCGCCTTCCTCTGCACCTATGCATTGGCCAAGATGGGGGTGCCGGTGCTTCCCCACCCTCCCCTGGACTTCTTCTTGTTCCCGCGCCTGAAAAGAAAGCTGAAGGGGAGGCGTTTCGACTCCATCGAGGCGATCCAAAAAACTGTGACAGCCGAATTGAACGCGATTCCGGCGGATGAGTTTAAAAAATGTTTCCTGCAGTGGAAGGACCGCTACCAGCGGTGTATTGACGCCCAGGGGTCCTATTTTTAAGAATATTAGTTGTATAAGCCAAAAGGTTTAATAAAACTGCGTAAAAAAAATAAGGCTCATTACTTTTCAATCAAACCCTGTATATGTTTTTCGGCTCTTCAAAGTCTTAAATAATGGAAACTTTTTAAGGGTGCTACATTTATTATTTAGAGGGGCTGTATCTGTAAGCCTTTTTAGTCATTTAAAACACATCATTGTTGGAAGTTACAAAGTTCATAGCAAATAAACAAAAATGTTGCACAAATTGATATATTTTATAGCTTGATATTACTTAGACCAGTTTTGAAGTCCACTAAATAACCAACATCCAAATAATTCTGACTTATAAAATAAGAGCTTTATTAGAAACACAAATTTATTTAGTTATAATATTATTATTATTTCGCCTACAGGGGAAGAGCCGGACATACCTAAATTCGCTATGAGTACTACGCAATTCATAATTTGCCTACCAGTTTGGCCATGATTGTATTGTAGGTGAACGTCAAAGAAAGGTAAGACCTTCTATCCAGTACACTTTGCAAGCCCAAGCCGTTCGGCCCATGAACCTTGTGTATAGCAAACAATAATCAAGGAGGCACCGTACCAGCGAAATATAAAACGCCTTTAAGGTCCTACGTCTGAGGTCCTACGAATGAACATTGTCCGCAAAGCCTCGGGCCTAACACATAGATGGGTACTAATTTTATTGCATTCACCTCTTTTCCAGTTAGTACTAACCATAAAAAGACAGCTGTTAAAATTTCATGATATTCTATTCAGTGACGGTACATTTGTCATTCTCAAAAAAATGGATCAAAAAGAATTTCATGCTTAAATTTACACTGCTTCTTGATGGGAAAAAATACCGCTCAAGCGAAGTAATGGATTGAAACGTATTATGGGGACTCCACTCCATCAGAAAAACCATAAAATGATGATTTGCGGACTTTAAACGTGGTCGTAGAGACATCGATGATACGCAGTGGACATCCAAATGAGACGCGGTAAAACCAGAAAAACTTGAATGATCGAAAAGTGAAGTTACGTGAGTTAGCTGGCATCGTAAAAATATCAAAAGAACGTGTTGGCTTTAAATTGCATGAGCATTTGGCTATGGGAAAGCTCAGCTCCAAGTGGGTGCCGCGTTTGCTCACTGTTTTGTGTCATCACGACAACGCACCGTGTCACAAGTCAATCAAAATAATAGCAAAACCACATGAATTGAACTTCGAATTGCGCCCACATCTACCGTATTCACCACATTTGGCTCCCAGCGACTACTGGCTGTTCGCAGACCTAAACAAAATGCTCGCCGGTAAGAAATTACGCTCGAATGAAGAGGTTATCGCTGAAACTGAAGCCTATTTTGAAGTAGAAGATGAATCGTTCAACAAAAGTGGTATTGAAATGTTGGAGCGGCGCTGGAACGATTTCGTTGTTCTTAATGGAAATTACGTGGATGAATAAAGCTAATTGTGAACAAAAAAACGTATTTTCTTTGTTAGGCACGGGACATTTCAGCCACATACTCTTATATTTCGAATTCACTTTCAACTTTTGCTGTCACCGCTGTTGTTTTATTCCTTTTTGCAGTCAGACATTAAAAAGAAATTAAATATTCCATTTTTTTTGCGATGTATTTCACTTTTATGCGTCCAGATAGACACACGAAAGTCTGATGTGCATATGTATGTGCTTGTATAACTCGCAGGCATGCGAACATTAAAAGCGAGAAGTAATCTCACGTATTAACATTCAGCAATCTGCGGTCAGCTATCGAATTGATGTTTTCGCATTCCATTTTTGTTCATACGAGTATTTGTAATATTTTCGGTTTTTACATCGTCACCACTGCATGGACCCACACAAGTAGTTGTAATGAATCTCGATTCTCTTTGTCACTGCAATGCTCCTGCCGCAAGTTGATACAAAACAGAATACATGCATTTACTCGAATTGATATATGTAGACCTTATGTTGATGCATGTGTAGGCAGTCACTTAACAAAATGTATCGAAATCGAAAAAAATAACCAATAGTTAGTAGGACGCTTTCCGAACATAGATTGCACTGCGCAACCGTTTCAGAATAAAATAAATAAGTAAGTTTAAAAATATAAAAAATAAAAGCTCAGGATGAAAGACCTAAGCCCGAATAGGAAAACCACCAAATCTTTTTGCATTCTCAGGTAAAATTTTGTTTTATGGCCATATTAAGTTTGCGAATCTTAACAAATCGCGCCAAAAGTGTAGGAGTGATCATTGTAACAACTTCGTACGACACCTATATTTTAATCAAGTTATTTGCTTCCAAATTCTCACTGTGATTAAAACCTACCTCCTGATTTGAAAAACATAGTATTTGTAATATATTTTAACTCTAATTTATGGTCCCAGGCATGAACCTCCTTTTTTAACCAAGCAAATCAAACTTACTAAAATCCATGATATTCTAAGGCCCTTTGGAAAATTTTGAACGCTATTATAACTTATTTTTCGATCTAATACCAAATTATCATGATTTCAGATGTTTCTTAATGGAACATTATGGCGGATCGCACCACGTATGATGTTCAAAAACAAATGTCTAAGAAATAATACTTCTTGTAGTATTAAGAGATCATAAATTAATTAGCAGACACTTAGTATTACAGGAAGGTACTAGATCTTGAAAACGTAGCAACCGAAGAACAAAGCTCATAAAAGTCAATCACGTTTTATGTGATGGACATAATATGGTCGCCATATGAAGAAGCCATATTCTTATCAGTGAAATCTAAGCTTAAGTGAAAAATGAAAGCCAACATAGAGTAAGACTTTGTGATAGCGTAATTCAACTGACTATGAAAACGGAATTTGATATCAGAAAACAATCCAAAATGGGGTATATCATTAACCGTACTAAGCAAAGAGTCACTAATCTAATGGCAGGTAGGAGTAAGAGATCGAGGTTTAGAAAATGTGTTTTTTAACATTCCCATGAAAATTTAAAATAGTCTTTGAGATGTTTAAAGAGAAAAGGAAAACTATTTCTTATTTACTGTCAAATTGCTTATATTTGTTCCATTTTTTTTTAATTTAAAGAAATGTAGATTATTAATTGTCTTTCTGTGCGAGAACACAATTATATGAGAATATAATTACATATAATGAAAAAATATTTAATTATACAATTCTGAATAAAACCTCAGCTTAACTGCATGATTACAACTACGAAACAATTATTGATTGCCACCGTTATTTATATTATATATAATTTATGTTGTCATTCAAATATCAGAAAAAATTAGGTAGTTGACTTTTACCTCAAAAATTTAATATTTACAGTATCAGTATACTAATTTCATAGATTTAAGTGTATTTGTTTTACCATTGAGTTGATCATGTACCCTGCAGGGAAAACTACTGGTGGAGAACTATGTAGAATACTACCAGTTCACTTTTCGGCGCAACCAGTTCGTGTGCTATATTTTTTCATGTTAGCAATTGATATTTTTAAGTCTAGCATTAGCTTTTTCAAAATTTTCATGCTTTCATCTCTGAGTCTATGTTAATTTTCAAGTTAATGCTTTCATCGGGAACAATTTAAACGATTGGAAAAAGGCAAATATTACTCCAATTTTCAAAAGTGAAATCAAAAATGTTGTTAGAAATTATATTCCCATTGGTAAATTGTCAACGGTTGCTAAGTTGTTTGAAGCCAATGTTAAAGATAAAAGGACTTTTGCCGTTCGAATCCGCATGGCTTTACCAAAGGAAGCTCGACTGTGCTAGTCTTGTCACTTTTTTCGAGGAATGTGTTGCAAGTTTTGCGGTAGGGTATCCAATAGATGCAATTTACACGGTTTTCGCTGAGGCTTTTGACAGAGTTTCTCATAAAATTCTACTAAAACAAATTAGCTTGTCTGGGGCTTCACTCTAATTCTCCAATACGCTTTCCAGTGCTGCCAAAATTACATTTGTTTGGAAGCCCTTAATGAGTACTAGTAAGACAGCGCACATACCGGGCAACTTTTATTGCTTCGTTAATTGTGTTGGTCGAGCTCTGTGTTGGTTGTGCTCGCTATTCTCAATGTTAGTTTTGAATGCAGACTAAAAGCCAGAACAATTGCAAGCAGAAGAGTTACCTTGGGGCAATATCAAAACAGAATCGCAAAGTTGAAGCAACAAAAGTTTCCCTGTATGAACGAAGTCTAACAAAGCATGCCAAATATCAGAAAAAAGAGTTGGCAGAGTTGATAATGGTGAGTTATACCAGTTTTATGATCGGTAACTTTGTTGTTGCTATCACATGCACATTTTTTTTAAGAGAGCAGAGCATAAACATAGCGAGCAGAGAAGTGGCGAATTGAAGGAGCGTTAATGTTCTCTTTGCACTTTTTCTAGAAAGTTTAATAAGTTCAATCGACTTTTATTGATATCGTTAAAGATTTAGGAGTATATTTTGATTCAAAACCCAAGTTTTCAACCCAGATAAATTATGTAGCGGCAATCTTCTACTCCATGTTAGCATCTGTGCGTCGGAGCAGTTCAGATTTTATGCATCTGTGCATACGGAAAAAATTATTTTTCCTTTGATAGGTCTCGTTTGGAGTATGTTTTATGCTGCAATGCGTCATATTTAAATTGAATGAAGCGCATCCAAAAAATTTCTCATAGCTTAATTTTTTTCTACTCCTTTAATATATGAAATCAGCTCTTTTTCCTAAAGCGTTAAATGATGTATAGAATAAAAATAACAATTTGAAATATTCTGCATATGTGTGTCTCTGCTTTTTATATTAAAATTTGTTTTGGGAATGTCAGTTATGCGAAGAAAATAAAAACAGCTGTAGACGCCTAAATGGTTAAAATAAAATCGTCTAACAAGTGTTTCCTTATAAATCACTTGTTATTTCACATCAAAAACTATTTCGCGTACAAAAAAATCAAGACACAAAATATTTGCTTAAGGAGGTCTAGAAATTTCAAAAACTCGATTATTTGATTTCTCGATACTTCAAAAGTATAGAATCGTAAGAATATACTGTGAAATTTTCATGCGGAAATTCCCAATATTATAGCTTCTACAGCCCATTAACTAGGTAGAGAGCGGTCCGCGCGCTCCGGTACCGCAAACTTTAAACTCATTTATCTCGAAACGGCTTTTTTCGGCCCGGTGTTGTCAAAAAAAAAAGCACTATTCAACCGAATTATCTGAAATTTTAATATGTTGTTCACAACATCAATAGCTATGGCCCGTACTAGAATCGTATTATTATTTTAATTATTTCGTATCTTTTTGATTAAAAAACTGAAAAAAACCGATGTTAAGAGTGTCAAATTCAAAACCGCGCCATTTTGTCTTTGGATTTTGTTATTATTTAGCTACAGTCGTATTGATTAATATTTTTTTTTAGTTTTTGTGTGTCATATAAATATAAGAGCCAAAATGGACTACACCGTCGAGGTCCAATTTATCGGGGGGGTCAACTTCAGCGCCATTTTTAAAATTATTAAAATTAAAAATTTGTTTTTCTTTTTCATTTTTGTATGTAAAAGAAGTTAAATAAAAGCCTAAAAGCGGCCGCCGTAGCCGTATGGGTTGGAGCATGATTACCATTCGGAATTCACAGAGAGAACGTCGGTTCGAATCTCGGTGAAACACCAAAATTAAGAAAAATATTTGTCTAATAGCGGCCTCCCCTTGGCAAGCAATGGCAAACCTCCGAGTGTATTTCTGCTATGAAAAAACTCCTCATAAAAAATATCTGCCGTCTAGAGTCGGCTTGAAACTATAGGTCCCTCCATGTGTCGAACAACATCAAGATGCACACCACAAATAGGAGGAGGAGCTCGGCCAAACACCCAAAAAAAGTGTACGCGCCAATCTATACTAATATTATAAAGAGGAAAACTTTGTTTGTTTGTTTGTTTGTAACGAATAGGCTCAAAAACTACTGGACCGATTTTAAAAATTCTTTCACCATTCGAAAACTACATTATCCAAGAGTAACATGGATTACACTTTATTTTGGAAAAAAATAGGGTTCCGTAAGATATTTGGATTTTTCGGACACAAACTGAAAAAAATCTTATATATAAAATAAAGTCAACTTTTTGTGTGTGTTCGCTAACCGACCGTATCTGCCCCGAATTGAACCAAACTTACACACATTATTAATAAGGTATTAAAGATGGTTTCCGTATAGTTTGGATACCTATTGGTGGATAGGGCTCGAGATATAGGTCAAAACGTGGACCCGGGTAGCCTTCGGATGTGTATGTACAATATGGGTATCAAATGGAAGCTGTTGGTGAATGCTTTAGCTCAGAGTATTTTTCATGCCGCTCCGTGACTAGGGTCTCGAGATAGAGACCAAAACGTGGACCCTAGAATGTGTTTGTACAATATGGATATCAATTTGAAGCTGTTGGTGAATGCTTTAGTACAGAGTATTTTTCATGCCGCTCCGTGATTGGGGTCTCGAGATATAGGTCAAAACGTGGACCTGGGTAACCTTTGGTTGTGTATGTACAATATGGGTATCAAATGAAAGCTGTTGATAAGTGCTTTAATACGGGGTAATTTTCATACCTATTGATGACTAGGGTCTGGAAATATATGCCAAAACGTGGACCGGCCGTGTCTTTGCACCGAATTAAACCAAACTTACACACATTGTTAAGGAGGTATTGAAGATGGTTTCCGTATAGTTTGGATACCTATTGGTAGATAGGGTCTCGAGATATAGGTCAAAAAGTGGACCCGGGTAACCTTCGGATGTGTATGTACAATATGGGTATCAAATGGAAGCTGTTGGTGAATGCTTTAGTTCAGAGTATTTCCATCCGCTCCGTGACTAGGGTCTCGAGATAGAGACCAAAACGTGGACCCTAGAATGTGTATGTACAATATGGATATCAAATTGAAGCTGTTGGTGAATGCTTTAGTACAGAGTATTTTTCATGCCGCCCCGTGATTGGGGTCTCGAGATATAGGTCAAAACGTGGACCTGGGTAACCTTTGGTTGTGTATGTACAATATGGGTATCAAATGAAAGCTGTTGATAAGTGCTTTAATACGGGGTAATTTTCATACCTATTGATGACTAGGGTCTGGAAATATATGCCAAAACGTGGACCGGCCGTGTCTTTGCACCGAATTAAACCAAACTTACGCACATTGTTAAGTAAGTATTGAAAATGGGTTTCGTAAAGTTTGGTTGTAATTCGGAGCACTGGCAACGGGTACAGCGTTCTTTTGAACCAGCCATAATGTCGCTTACTTTTTTTAACGCTTGGGGCGGAACTGAACTGTCAAATTGACAGTGTGAGTTACAATGTGTCAATATTTCTTTCTGATTTGGATGCCATAAGGAAAAAACGTAAGTGCAACATGTAAAAATTGTTTGTGAATTTTTTTGGAGTGGATTTTGGAACAGTGGATAATTTCTTACGAAATTTGAGAATTTAGTGTGAAATCCGATGAAAATATGTGTTCGTGGAAAAAACAATTTTTTTCGTCTTTTTTTTTTTTGAAAAATATAAATGGATAATGGTTAAAAAAGCTCCAATGCTTAATAAAACATATAAATTGAAACGAAAAATTCATGGATGATCAGGAAAAAAGACGATTGTTTATTCATATGCGTTGATTTGAAATTTAAAAACAATCTTCTTTTTTCCTGATTTTCAATTTATATTTTATATTTACTCAAAAACAAATAGAAAAACAGAAAATATTGTTTATGTCAAAGCGCTTGAATAAAGAATAAAGAAATAGATAATATGAAAACCATATATTTTCTGTTCTAAACCATATCTATTCTATTTTAGTGTGCCCAGCGAAGGGGGCCGGGTTTGCTAGTTATATATATAGGTGTAAATATCGTTTTTCATTTTTTTTATTGTCTGGACCAACGAGACCCCTTAAGCGTTGGATTCTCTGCACATTTTTTTGTTTTTGTTTTTTATGTTTAAGTGTTGTAAAAACATGCCAGGAATGAAATCCAAGAGCAATAATTTCTTTGGGAAAGATTTTACCAGGTATTTTTTTTAGACTTAGTGAATGTGCAAGCATTTTTTTGTAGTAGCTACAGTAGTATAAAATTCCATTTGTGTAATGTGCCAACTATTTGCATGTTGCAACGTCATAATTAGGCTGCTGAAATCAGGATGGGCCATTCTTGCAAAGTAAAAACAGCATTTTTTTGTTTTTAACTCCGACTATGTAAACTTTCGTGCGCACAAATCTCCATTCGCGGGAAGCCCAGCCAATACTAACGTATCGACTCCTAAGCGGAATACTCACATTTCGAAGTTGATCCTGTATGATATTTGATGAGATCAGAAAGATGTAGTGTATTATGAGCCGCAAAAACTGGGTAGAAACATTAAAGAGAATGCTACACACAACAACTAATCAGATTGAAGCGAACATTGAACTAAAAATGACTGAAATGGGCAACCAGCATTACCATCATGACAATACTCGGCCGTATTAGAATTGTATACTTCTAATATAGTTTTTTTTGTACCTTGTAATAGCTTTTTTCTTAAAATTAAATGAAACTTTTTTCTAGTACAGTAATTGGTTAAACAATCAAAAGTGGTGTTCAAACTTACACAATAAGAAAATCACAAAAAATTAAAGCAGATTATTTGAAAAAAAAAAATAATGAAGAAATAAAATTTAATGTACTAACTTTAAGAACATAAATAAAATCAATGCTTATTAAATTTCAGATTAATATTTATGTGTCTTGTAGCTGCAAATATTTTTCGGCGAATAAGTAATTAAAAAAAATTGGTGCGCCTGTTTGCAAAAAACAACTTTAGTTATGGCATAAATAGGGAATATTACATTGATGAAAACAGTTCATACGTAACTGATGTGAAATAATTATTTCTTTTGACACTTCGAAGCTTAAACTGAGCTAGTTTAAAAATATTATACATAAGTGCCTTCCTCTAATACTACCAACTTGTGGTGCTAGGCTTTATATAAAGCATGCAAATATTAATCAATTGTTGTCTTTACTAGATAGACTTTATTTGATAGAAAGTATTTTTCAAATGAATTCATTCATCAGTATCTATTCATAATCCCATTAGCATTATTATTTGATATCTAAAAACCTATTAACTAACTTGCAGGCAAATTGATCATTTTACTACTGATAAACGAACTGACGAATTGGAGGATCTTTCCAAAGTCACGCCTAGATGTCAGTAGTGAATAATTCCTAGACGGTAACTTTTTTATGTCATCTTTGACATTTGTCAAGTGGGCAGAAAGTCACATTCTGAAGGGTCGATCTTTATAAACAGCAAGTTGCAAAACTCTTGATTTTGTTAGTGAAAATAATCATCCAAATGAGTCGACAGTTCAAAGGTTGGTGAAAAAATTTCAATAAACTGGTTCTGTCAAGCAAAGTCTTTAGTGACAAAGCTCATTTGATACTGAATTGAATTGTCAACAAACAAAATTGCCGTATTGGGGGAGAAGAAAACCAACTATAAATTTCTCAAAAATTATTACATCCACTAAAATGTATTGTTTGGTGTGTTTTTTGTAGTGCGGTTTTTTGGGTTGGACATCATTCTAGACAAGTATAAATGGCTGTCGAGATGAGCCTAATATCGAAGTATTCGTATACAGTCGAGAGAAGTCAGGCATTCCCCGATTAATTTTGCACAGACATCGAGCCCAAGGCTCTAATTGCCGCTTAGCTGTTGGAGTAGATATTTACGTCCTTTACAATAATTACAGAAATAAGCAACCAATCCACTGTTTCCTTAATTACGTCTACCTCCTCTTGGAAAGTACTACAATGGTCCGGAAGCCTAAATTTAGCTTGATCAAGGACTCGAGCTGTCATTAACCATGTTTTCCATGCCCTCCAAATAGTGCACACTGCCCACTCCTCGCTTGGGGGAATATGAAGGGTGTACATTAATCCAGCACCATTAGAATGAACTCGAAGTTTATAGCTTATGGTCTGAATAAATTTGTGCATGTTTTATTTTAAAACAACTCCTATGCTCTATGTTCTATGCTTCTAAAAGGCTTATTATAATTTCTTGTATTAAGCACCAGTATTTGTACTAGAATATTTCTATATCTGTTTGTATTTTCCCTGCAGGGTACATACACATACATATGTACATCGATGAATGCATACGCATTTCTGAGCGTATATTATTTCGATTACATAAATGCCCTCCCACCTCGTTTCCGATTGCGTATAATTTTCAATTTACTAAGCAAATTCCAGGTAAAAGAATCTGAAGTATTGTTCAAGTAAATTGATTTTGGATAATTGCTAAATTACTGAAATTGCTTTAGTCGTAATTGTGCGATGTGTTGGGTGCAAACAATAACTGAGGTGCTTACATGCCAAGGCGACTCCACGTGTTTGTAAATTTCAGAATTAATTTTAATGGCCTGCCGCACAGAATGCCGTTGCTACTATGCCTGCTTACTGTAACTTAGCTTTCGAAATATCAACCGATAGGTAATAGGTATTCATATGATATAACGCAATATGCTGCCAATGTAAATAATCTAAAATACCAAAATATGCATCAGATTCTTATTTAAAGTTTTTGAATGCTTTTTTGTTGGTCTGGAAATCTCCATATACTTATACAAGTGAACATAAGCATACCTATAATAAAATAGTCTGTTTTGCTAGAAATAAATATTTCAAAAGATCAAAATAAGAGCGGTTGTCTCGGTTAAAAGTTGAAAATAAGTTTAGTAAACAAGCGAAATTTGTTCCATTCTTATCTCTCGCTCGAAAAACCAAAATTAAACACGAAGACGAATTAAACGCAAAACGTTAAAGTAAACAAAAATTAACAGTATCAGCAATAATAAAATATAAAGTGAGTATTTAGTGTAGCAGATATGGAAAAGAAAAGTTCGTTAGTCTTGCTGCACGACAACTTAAAAGGTAATTGAAATAAAACTGCGTTTATATGAACAGAGATTAATATAATATTTAATTTTATTTAATTATTATAAAATACGTGTCCATGCCATCTCTGCTGGATGCTGTGTTTGACGAAGGTGAAAACTAGGAAAGCGAAGAAAATATTAGATTGAAGATGAAGTATCCTTGGCGGGGGATAGAGCCACAGCGAATAATATAAGTAATGAGATGGATTTTGGAGATGATGATGATGATGAAGAATCCGAAAGCGTTCCTACAAATCAGCAAAAGGATATATTTGTTGCGTGGGAGGTGCAGAATGGAAAACACAACCGAGTTCCCTACATCAGCTATAACGCAAACTATTGTAATATGAATACAACGATATGGTCCCGCTACGAGTATACCTGTAATAACATTAATGATGTCCAATTGCTAGTAAAAATATTGTAGCGGAAGCCTTTGGTTTGAAAAAATCTTACAAAGTTAATTTCTCACATATTTTTAATGTCGTGTTAAATAATTTCGACTAAGATTCTTAAATCTGCAAGCACTGTTTTTTTTTTTAATTAAATGATTTTCTTATCTGCAAGATATTTTGTTTTATTAGTATCCAGTATCCGTTTTGGGCAAGCTTCTTTTCAAAAAAAAAATAAAAAATTTCAGCTCAAAATGGCAAATGTTTCAAGCCATATTCCGTGCAACTCAAAGCTACACTTCGCTAGTATGGGGCTACACTCTATTTGAAGATGTAGAAAAGCTGAAATTTCATTTCAAAATGTTGGAAACGAATATGGAAAGTGGGCACGTCTATGCTCTTGCACTACATCTAAATTATATACAAAGAACACTTTTTGAGTACAGCAACAAAACGCTACCACATAATCTGACATTGAAAGTATTGTGATTCAACATATTTTGGGCTGAATCACTCAAAATAGGAATGGAATTCAATTTAAGATGGGATCGTAGAGATCTAAACCCAAATGTTTGCACAGGGAGACAAGAAACGCTCATAATGATGAGGAATAATAAAATTCGAGATAGAACGTGGGAACATATTAAAATGTACTTTGTGGCGCTCAAACGCCAAAAACTATTGATTTTACAAAAAATCGTAATAACATAAAATGTAGGAAATTATTTCTAGTTTAATTTTGTATACATATATTTTTCTGATAAAATGCGTCGCAATGGAGATATTGTAAAAAAACTATGTTTAGGCGCCATTTTTTCAATATGGCGGCGCTAGCGTCGCAGTTACAAGGTGGCAAAAATGAAATTCGAAAAGATCATCCCAAAATCTATAAAAATTATCCAGTTTCAAAACTCCCGCAAAACTTTCCAGGTCAAACTACCAGATGACTGGACTAAACATCGTATGAAAATTGTTTGCTTTAGGCTCAACCAATACACATCAGACGTACATTAATGACCTCGGTTTTTTAAAGTAAACCTCATACATCTACTTATTTTGCAGTTTGTCAATTTTACTCCCTGGCATTATATTTATAAGTAAATAAGATGGATGAGCAGTAAATGATATAAGATTCTGTAACAGACTTACGAACAAGAATTTCGAATTATTTTTTTAAATATTTAGAATGAAATATTTGAATTCAATTTTGCTAGTAATATCTAAAATATAATTTATAAATTCATCAAATTTATGTTTGTGACACAAAAGTTTAAACGTGAAATAAAAGTAATATTATGCCCAAACATTTTATACTTTCTACCATTTGTAAATCTTCATTTTTTATTTTTATTTCCAGATGAGTTACGAGTATATTTGTTGTGAGTTTTGCCATTATGATACATTTGAATTTCTCAGTATTCGGTTGAAGTATTATATATTTTTATGCAACCATTTATGTACATAAATTATTCAGAGCTTGTTGCATTTTTGTTTTACAGTTTTACTAGCAACAATCGACATGCCGCAAACTAGGCAAAGAACTGCAAGAATAAATTAAATAAATGCGACGACTGGTATGCGTCGACATAATTGTGGCAGTGAGCACATCTCCCACTGATGCACTCAGTGCACTTCTAAATGCGCGATGCAAAAATTTTTACACTAAGGATCGGTAAGAATTTTAAAATCACTATTTTAGACTAGTAACTCACATATTCAACCTGACTCGGAAATCTGACACACAAATGAAACGAATACGCGAACCCATCGCATAGAAATATGTGGCAGAGAATGCATTCGAAACGGCCAACATTGAAGCGCATCTGTTTCACATAATAACATTCAAACTTTTACTGAGGAATACTTTACGGAACTGAGCTGCGTAGCAGTACATAAAAGTTATGATGCCGATGAACAGAACAGAACTGCCTGCCTAAACTAGGCGCTATTTCAAATTCGCACAGACCGAAAGTCTTTTGTGCGCACACCAAATCATACATAAAGGAGTCCAGGACCGAGGCAAACTAAGCAGTTTATCCTTCGCTTCAGAAGATTATCAAATAGGTTGTTACACCTGGATAGAGAGTTCTTGCGAGGATCAACTTTATACTATACGGGACTTTGTAGTCTTCCTTATCATTTCATTCATCAACATTAATTAGTAGAAACAAGTGGGTGCCGTTTGTGTGAATCGGATGATGAAACTCCAGAGCATATCCTCTACGCAAGTGCAACTCTCACATAGCGAAAACTCATCTACTCAGGCGGTGCGACTCGAAAGTCATTAGCAGGTACTTAAATTCATTACAAGTCTCCGACATTCTTTTATGTTTGCTGTGATTCCAGTTAGACGCATTCTCATTTCATTATTATTACTCAATTCTTCTTTCATTTCAGAAATCACCATAATGAGCGCTGTTTCAAAAAAATAGTTTTTTCTAAATCCAGATTGTCTCTGTGTAAATAATTTCTTACCTCCGAGGTATTGCACTAGTTGGTACTTTATAAATACTTTTTCGTCCACTAACGATGTATTTATTGGTATTAACTCTTCTGGCTTAATTGCATTTTTTATTTACATTTTCAACAGGCACAATCACAGATATAACTATAACCATTTATGAGTGGCATGAACGCTTTAGAAGAGATCGTGAGTGGCAGGATGTCAACATCGAAAACTAATAAAACATCAAAAAATTGATTAAGTAAAAGAAATAACCTCAAATTAACCTTCAGAGAGCACGCAGCAGACTTGAATATTGCTTATGGATCTGTTGGTCCTAAAGAACATGAATTTAATGTAAAAAAGGAACCGCATTGATGTTGCCAAAGACAAGATTTCCAAGGCTGAATCCGACCCAATCATCAAACGCATCCTTACTGGAGGGAGACGTGGCTTACTATATGACTAAGATCTGGCGCGAGTGAATGGAGAGCTCCGAATGAACTAAGACCAAAACGATCACACCATTGTCAGTCATAAAAAAAAAACGATGGTCACGACTTTTATGCATTACAACGGTATTGTGCACCACGAATTTTTGCTAAAAGTTCAGACAGTTAAAAGGACTATTATTAGACTAAAACGGACAATTAAAAGGAGTATTATATTATGGTGGATTTTGAACCATAATAACGGTCCGTTGCACAGTGCCACCATTATCCATGAATTTTCGACCAAGAACGAAACGAATACCACCGCCCATCGAATTCCCGTCGCTGACATTTTTTTCTGTTTGATTGAGTCAAAAAAGAACTAGGGGAACGTATTTTGACAACCGAAAGGAAGTGATGGGAAAATTTAAGACGGTTTTAATGCCTACACCGAAAATATAGTTCCAGAAATATTTCGAGCCGATAATATCACTTTTGAGGAATTTACTATTTTTTTCAGTTTTCTGTTACGAGATGTCGGAAAAGCAATTTAAATTCAATATTATTCAGAATATTACATCTTTAAAGTACAACTAATTGAACAATGTTCTTATGCGTACTCGGATGCACGTTTTCTTTAAGTCAAAAAGTAAACGTAAAAAATTTACCTACCGCACAAGCAGCCCACCTGTACATCACTTGCTATCCCATATTTTGTGGTTAGTAATTTTAAACTCGTGTTCTTCGATTAAAAAAGAGAACGAATGAAATAAAAATGGTTCATGCACGTAACCATGGGTTGACACCTGTCAAAAACACACAAACGCAAATTACCGCAAAACGTAATATCCATGCGTCATTCGAATAAAAACTCTTCTGAAACATCATCCAATACATAAAAAATAAATTGCCGCACGAGCCCCGAAACAAATGGGTAAGAGTGAAGTATTTTTTTTTTTTTGTTTTTTTGACTTAGCCATATCACGAAAACGTCGCCACATACAAATGACATTCGCCTTCTATCATTTGTGTGCATTTGAGTAATTGTGGCTATGCATGCGTTTGGCTGGACTGAACATGGAAAATATCCTTTCGAAGAAATAAAATTTCAACTGGTGCGAACAAAAAAGCAAGTCGGAGCGTAACGAATCTGTATGTGAGCTTATAAATGCCTCTGAATTAAATTTCTAAAATTTGTTAAATATTTTTTCAAATAAATAATTGACGGCATCCACGAAATAATGTCCGCCCGTTCATCTGTCGCATACGATGACTCACTACAAATTGAGGTACGTCAGTGGTTGTATTGAGAATGGTAACTACACTGTGTGACAAAGTGGCACGAAAAAATACGCGAATGCGGGGTACCAGGTGTGATAAATTATGAACTTCTAAAACCTTACCAGCCGCCGCTAATAAAATATTTTGTTTCTATCATTTGATGTTTCATGTCTACTGTGAACTTCGTACCAATCGTTGTCGTGCAAAAACTCAATAGAAACCAGCGATTGTTTTTACAAATGGGAGTATTTAAGTAAATATTTATAGTAATTTGTTTGAGTAGTTAACTCGGAAAGTATTGACCGCAAGTATTGACAGCCACCGAAGTCCACTCAGGTGTTGTCAAAAGTTTTTGCTTTTAAATTACTTTCAAGACATGAATTTTTTCCACATTGGTTTAACTTCTCCCAAGCAATTGAAAACATTGAAGCATATTTCGACAATGCTTGAAGAGAGGTACCTTAAATTGCATGTGTTTGTAAGACAGTTAGTCATACCAGTTTAGCTCGCTAGGAGCGAATCTTACTCGATAACTTTGTCTTTGCTTTCGCATGCAAATTTTCCTTAAAGTTAATCGAGCACAGAGATAGCGAGCGGGGAAATGACGAATAGAAGAGGCCTATTGTGAGCCCCAGCTTAGGTTCAGAATGTAATTGCAATCACATTGAGAATACTTGGCTTAGAACGTTTTGAGCTATGCGGCACGTAGCAGATTCTCGTAACTAAAGAACAAATTAAAATATTTATTTCCAACTTTCGGATATATTTTTTATAGAATTCTTTCAATGTTCCAAGAAAATAATTAATAATTGACAAAACAAAAGATGAAAAGAAATTAAATCCAAATCAGAATGGAACAGATAAAGACATTTAGCTGGACGAAATTAAAAAAATAGTCTACAATTTGATTTCGACTTGATCTTTTTGGTCGCGACAGACTAGCAAGTACAGAACTCAGACACAATAAATCCGAAGAAATCTGAGAAGATCTTGTGGAGCCGGGGTGGTCGCTTCTTAGCACGTCAGTGCCAAAGACCTCATGTCTGATTCGAGTGAAAGTAGTCCGCCATCCTATCCTCTTCTCCACATGCTGGGCAAAATGCACTGTCTGAGATACCTACATATTCCATGAACCGTTTTCCCAAGGATGGAAGGGTGTCTTCACTGCCAGAAGGCTGTCAGTGCTTTGGATGTCTTTGTTTTAACGTGTGACTTCCAAAGAAGTTTACTATCGAAGATTACTTCAAAATATTTATTTTCATTGCATAGCTGGATTGTGACTCCTTTTAGCTTAGTCAGAACGAGTCCATCAAGCTTCCTCCTTCTGGTAAAGAGCACAATGCCAGTCTTGGTAGGATTTACCGATAGTCCATTCGCACAGCACCAAGTGTCCATCATATCTAGAGTTTTCTGCGCTTTTCTACAGATGTTCATAAACATATGTTACCAAACAAGCAACGTCTTCCACATGTGGTTGTGCGTAGACTCCCGCATCATTTCAGGGTGGTGAGTAGAGGATCGATCGACATGTACCAAAGCATTGGAGACAGCACACCACCTTGGGGGCAGCCTTTATTAACCCTGGATGACACCAGCAGGTCTTTCTCTGCTCGCACCCTGACGCTTCTTTGGGCCAGCATCGGACGAGTCCAATTTACTAGCACCCGATCTACACCGTGCCTACTAGCAGAGCTGCACATACTATCGAAAGTGGCATTATCATACGTCCCCTCTATGTCTAAAAAGATAACAATAGCATCAAGGCTGCAGTCAGCGATTTTTTCTATAATTATTTCCCCATAGATCTCTCCACATTCGAGGTGGCGCAAAATGAATCCCCCTATCGAAAGATATTATCATTTTTACGAATAGCGTCATACGTCGTTCATATTTGTTACTTGTGAACAAAACAGGAGCGTGGAATAATTGAGTTGATTTTTATATGCATTTCCCCAGTCCCGAGATCTCCCGTTTTGGCAATTTGGTAGGACCTGCAAGATCCCTCGATTTAACCATCCCCGACTTGTTTCTTTGGGGCTACTTGAAATTGCACCAATAGACAGACAATTGCAGCTCTTAAGGTAAATGTTTAATAGAGATGGCCATAAAAATGGACTTAAATTCAAAGCGCAAATCTTGCGGAACGTCATGGAAATTCGAAACTGGCGGCTGCTACTTGGCGGATAACATATTTTTACTTAACAGAAAAAATTGTATAGGTCATAATAAAGATTTCCATCATTCAAAGCCACTTCTTTTTTTGTTTAGTAAACAAACTATTTAAAATTGGATGCTTAAAGATGTGCTGCCCGTCTAGTATCCTTTAAAACACATGCCCTCTCACTTGATTAGAAGCTAACTATTTTATTTTTCTTTTACTTCACTGACAAAAAGTGTTTTAAGAAAAGTGATTGTTACAAAAGCCCCTTCTCTCGATGGTAGTTGAAAATTAAAACCAACCTTGACTGGACAAGTGATTTTTTTTTCCTTTCACTTAATTAAGGCGGCAGCGGAATATGTTAACATAAATTTTTGATTTAAATTTGTATTTGTTTTATTTAGTAATTTGTATTGCAACCATTCGTCATAATTACCCAAAAAACCCAAGACTCTGTTCCCCTTGGTTGCACGCTTGGTGTATATTTATGTCCCCTTGCCAGCAACAAACTCACCCTAAATGTAGGCGAGCACCTGAATAGACAAACTTTAGGAAGAGGAATTGCGCAAAAATTCAACATTAATCGTAGCTGTACACTCAGCAAATACTAATACCAGTACATAGGTGTAAATGCACTTTTGGTTGCGGCATGCCAGTCTATTATGCAAAGTCTACATATAAAATGAAAAGGATGCGGTAAACGACGCCACGGCATTTATGGGTTCTGGTGTGACTTGGCATATTTTCCACTGTATTCAGCACACGTTTTTATACTCGTATTGACATAAAACAGTTGGAATAAGTGGAACGAAATGGTTTCCGTTTTTTATTTATCTTCTGCGGGCAATAGCTTTTGAATCTGGCTTTTACCTTCCGAGTGCTATAATTTTAGGTGTTATCAATATCAGACTGATAGACACTTTTTCATTGGAGTACAAGAAAATAGCCGCATCTGGATTTAAATGCTGGAAGAATCTTTAGAATTAGGTAGGAGAATTATGTAGCTAAGTAGTGTTACACTGGAAAATAATACGAATGCTACATACACATAAGGGCACAGAATATTTTTTTGACTGCCTGATAGGTGAAGTAAAACCAAGTAGTCCAAGGTAGCACAAAGTCCTATTATAAACTACACTTTACGATAAATTCCAACTAAAAAAATGGGTTGGGTACAAAATTTGTAGGATACCTACAATATTCTGTACTCATAAATCTGGCAGCTAAAATTCTATGCAGCAATATTTTGCATTAAAAACTCTTAGAACCATACAAATAATTAGAAGAAGAGCTCACTTTGTGCTCCAAACGGTTCTCAGAATCTGTAATACAGAAAGTTATACGAAGCAGTATTCATAAAATAACAACTACTAATTTCAGAAACGGTTCAAATTGCTAAAAACTTGATTGTGTATTAAATTCTCTTGCTTCTTATATCATATTTCTCATTGTAAGAGATATCTGCATATCGAGATTAAAGCGTTTACACATCGTATTTGCCTCGATTGACAAACGTTAGCCGCGCTTTATTGCAATGTAGGATATGTGGCAGTGTGACTTTGGCTTAAAGCAATGAGGGCAGTCACAGGAGCACATATGTACATGTAAACATAATGACGATGTGGGAGATATTTTGTATGAAAGTGGGTCAGAATCCGAATACAAACTCGCACTTAAAAGCTAAGAACAACCTTAGCATTAACAAAAGTAAGTATTTTTAAGTCTTAAGACGCAAACTTTCAAATCATTTATACAGGTATATTTTTTTTTGTTTTTTTTTTGTTTTTGGTCCTTTCTATCAGAATCCATTGTCGAAAATTTATTTTATTTTTTTCTGTATAATTTTTTTTTGTTGTGTTGAACAGTGTACTGTTAGACGCATAAAGGAAAATGTTAAGTTACAACATATTCATCGGTTTAAAGAAACTTAACCTAACTTAAACCTCTTCTTTACTTATTTTATAGATTTCTTGCAAATTTTTCCTATACTATAATTGTAAATTAAGTAAAGTCCTTGGAACCTTCAGAGTGACGAATTTGTGATACAATTGAAATAGAGCACTTAAATGCTCAAGTTTTCCTATATTTGTGTCGTTAATAAAGGGCGCACCCATATTTGGAATTTGCAGTGTTCTATTTGAGTACAATACATGTTTGTGACATCACTAAAAGCGCCTCTTTCAACGACTAGCATTTGTTTTTTTTGGCATTTAATTTCATAAGTTTTCTCATCACAAATTATTAGCCACACTTTACATAGTTATACAGGAAATCACTTACTTAATAGTTGTAGCAGTGTGTGGTGCCTTTTGTCTGACTCCCGACTATCGAATATACAATTTGAGAGACTTTCGACTGACAGAAAGTTTTCAATTGGATAAAAAATTTACTTAAATTTTTTTTATTTTATAATTGTTTAAATATCAATGCAATTACAAAGTCAAATGTATAATCCTAGAAATGTAATTAATTACCTTGATGATATTTAGTTGATATTAACCGCTTGTTTGTGCGTAGTAAGTTGGTTAATGTCGATATGTAAAATCAGTGCATATGTTTGTAGTCCAAAATGAAAATCATTATTTTATATATTTTTTTGAATTTAAATATATTCGCATATACATGCGCAGCTCATTAACATTGACTCATTATGAACACTGTTGTTAATTCACTTGTCACCATTCCACACAAAAATGTCATTAAGTAGCAGCGAATATCGATTACCGATATTTTAATCGGTTAATATACAAAGCCTCTGTCAAGATCAAAATAGCAGTGTTAATAAAATACACCTGAAAAGTTGCATTCCTTTAGTATAGCCTTGATGCTGGAAGTGCTGAACGATATTTTTTTAATTATATAAGCAAAAATGATATTGATTTCACTAAAATTTTAGATTAAATCTGTTCATACCGAAATATTCCATACAAATTGTTTCCTTTGCTGTTCTCACAATTATGCCAACACTTTAGAAGCTAAAATTTTTTCCGTTGCTTAGCACTTCAATACGCATATTTAATATTAATTCCATGTTTAAATATTTATTTCATTGTTTTAATATTTTATTCCATGACATTTTGGTTTATGAATATTTACATACAGCACTGCACTTGTAATTTTCACAGCAACTACACTCTCGAAAATCGTTGGGTTTCTCAAACCCTGAGTGAGTGATAGGTATAAGGGTCGTCTTTTTCTTACCTGATAAATTTCCCAAAGATATGCTAACATACTTCTTCCCAGATTGCCGCAAGATATGCTTTAAAGTATTGCATATTTTTTGCGCGCATGTAAAAATTTTCTAATGATATTCTAGTTATTCTTATTTTAATATCAATTTACCGATAAAAACGAGTATAGAAACAAATTTATAATATCCTTGAATAAAAGTGCTCCATGGAAAATGGGGCAATTTGCATTTACGAATAAATCAATAATATATAAAAAAAAATAATAATTTTTTAAGTTTTAATAACAAACACCTAATAAAGTCCCAAGCAAATCTACTAATATAAAGTATTATATTTGGGCATTTAAGAATTTCATCCTCCTATATGTAGAGTTTGCGAGTAATTTATAAGCTACCAGAAAATTATTAAGAGCGATTTTCAATATCGAGTGATTTGTCTGTCATAAAAAACCTTACCATAAGAAAAACTTGTCGTTCGTATGTGACATAAAATTGTAGTACAATCATATTTACAAAACCGCAGCATCAGAGTTTTCTATAATTCTTCAAATATGTTCAATCATGTGATGTTCCATGGGACTACAGTATTTCCCAGCACTGACTGTGCATACATATGTATATTCAAATCCTCGGTTATAAGCATTTCCGTTGCATTGAGTACACATTGAGTTTTCATTTATTTAAAATAATTATATGCCTGTGCAAAAAAAGCAGTGCACAGCGTTCATTCAAGTAGTAGAGTTCATTCCTCACAAAAGAATATCTGGCGCTCGGCGTCTGCTTACAACTATATGTCCCTCCATTTGTGGAACAACATCAAGAAGCATGCCTTAAATAGAAGAAGGAGCTCGGCCACACACCCAAATAGGGCGTAAACGCCAATATATTTTTTTCGATAGCAGAAAATCGCGGAACATGCAAAACATTTGTCTTTTTATGCATCTCACAAACAAACTAAACCTACTAAATTGCTATAACCGTGAACATATCTTCGAAACGAGTGTACCAACATAAAAAAAATAATAATCGAAATTCGAATGTATGTAGCCCACGAAATTTGAAAATTCACCTAATTTTTTTAACAAAAAAATTTATAATTTTTTGGAAATTGTGTCGCACCAACGTACATATTTCACAATTGTGAACAAGATAGCTGCAATATACAAAGTGAAAAGCAATGGAGCGTGTAAAGGTCAAGTAAAGATTTCCATCGATCAAAATTATTTTTTTTATTATTTTTACGTTGAAATTTTTATTCACAGTTGTACTTGGTTAGTTTAAAATTGTACATATTGCTCTTATCTCACACGAAAAATTTCTACTTAATAAAACATTCTTTTGGGAATTATATTTTATTATAAAAAAAACATTTTTTGTTTTGAGATTAGTGCGAGAAAGGAAATTTCGTTTAAAAACATGTTTTAGTGACCGTGTTATTTCAAAAGTATGTAAAAAAGTTAGTCTCAAAAAAATGTGGAGTGTTTCTATGTATTTATTTAAATTTTTATGAATAAATCTTTCGACTGAATTTAGAGCTAAATTGGCAAGAAAAAGTAGGCTAGTCGTCGTATACAAAGAACACATTTTTATTTGTCGTATGCGAACGGCTCTCACCTAATTTTCCTAAGCGATTTATTTGTTCAATATGAGAGAAACACTCCTCTGAATAGACATAAAAAAATACAACTACGTGAGTCAGACCAAAGTTAGTACGGTGGGATGGTACTTTCAATTACAGTAATTAATTTTTCTTTTTAATATAGAGTGGTGCGGATCGTCCTTAGCAATTATTTGTGATATGTAGGGTTCTTTTTATTTTTGAGACAAGTGGTAATACAGGCTTTGGCAAACTCAATCATGGCGCGTTAATGAATTCAACATTGGTCATTAAATTTTTATAACTATGCGCACACAACGATTCGCTATTTCGTGTAGTTTTTGGCCTGGCGGAGTCATCGGACCGTACTTCTTCGAAAATGATACCGTTAATGTGGCGAATCACGAACGTTATCGAGACATCATAATAAACTTTGTATAGCCTGAATTAAATGTCATTGACTTGGACACTATGTATTGGGTTGGGGAATAAGGGCACAGCGTTTTTATATTTTCTTTTATTTTACGACGTTTTGCTTGCTGTTTGGCAAAGGGTCGAAATTCATTCGATAGAACTCTTTCTGCTCTACAAAACCATCTTAATAGTATTTTTGAGTTATTTAATTTTTTATTGGTTTTGAGGCTTAGAATTGGAATACCCAAGAGGCAAAAATTAACATTTTCGACACTTGCTCTTCTTTGCTTTTCATCAAAGTCGAAAAGCTGTCGAAGCAGCCCGGAATATTTGCGACATGTATGGATAAGGTGTGATAGGCGAGTCTACAGCACGGAAATGATTTGCAAAGTTAAAAAATGGCGTCTTCGACGTCGATGACACGTCCCGTAGCGCAAGGGTGCCTTCAAATTGCTTCTCAGCATCTCGTCCACCATCGAGCAACACGCGGTAATAAACAATGCCTTTTGTACCGAACATCAATATGAAGCAAATAAAGGAGTGGGGGCTGCAGGAGATACGCCACAGACGGTAGTCAATCCGGGACTTCATCCAAAGAAAGTCATGATAAATGTAATGTGGTGCAGGGAGGGCATGGTGCACTAGAAAATGCTCAAAAAGAGTTCCAGGGTCAACAAGGAGCTCTACATTATCCAACTACACAACATGAATGAGGCTATTCGACTGAAAAGACCTGATCGGCATAGTGAAACCACACTCCTTCACGACAACGGCATGCCCCATGTTGCACAAGTCGTCAAAGCTGCACTCCAAGAGCTCGAATGGGAAGGCCTTCAGCATTCGCTGTATTCTCCGGACCTTGCACCGACCGACTACCATCTTTTCCACTCCATGTCAAACCATATGAAAGACGTTAGCTTAGATAACAAAGAGAGCTTTAAAAACTAGCTCAACAATATCGCTAACACCAGATAAGGCGATTTTTGGCGGAACGGCATTAAAAAATTGGTCGAGAGGTGCGACGAGGTTGTAAACAGCAACAGCGAATATATAAGTGGTTAATTTATTCATATAATTCTTGTTTTTTTTTCAAATAAAAGTATTCGGTAAAAACGCTACGAGCTTATTCCTCAACCTAATAGTTCCAACGAGTGATACTTGCCACACTGCTCATGAAATAATGGTCTTATTGCGAAGGAAGGTCCCAATGCGCATTACCCATCGAATCAATGAGATCCAATGGCCGGCGAGATCTTACCATTGAACTTCTTTCTATGGGACTACGTGAAAAGCTTGTTATCTACGAATAAGCAATCAGCACGGAAATGAATCGGATAACATTAAGTGCCTCCTGTTAATAAACAAAGAGTCAGAACATTTGCGTATCCGCACCTACGTCACTGTTGACAGTTATGATGTTAAAGTGGTAAAGGACTTCATTTATCTAGGAACCAGCATTAACACCGATAATAATATCAGTTTTGAAATTCAGCGTAAAATCTTTCTTGCGTGGAAAAATCCCCTCTCGGCGAACAAAACTAACACTCTATAAGGCTCTCATCATGCTCGTCCTAATGTATGGCGCATAAGCTTAGACCATGACAACATCCGACAAGGCGTCCCTTTACATATTTGGAAGAAATATTGCCATGTAATCATAAACTGCATACGATTTACGAAGACATAGACATTTATAGTGCAGCGAATAAAGATCCAGCGGTTCCGCCGGCTAGATAATATCTTCCGAATGGATACAAATGCTCCGGCACTGAAAGTATTCGATACAGTACGAATTTGCGGTCGGAGAGGAAGAGGAGGACTGCTTTGCTGTGGAAATATCAGGGGGTTCTACTTAATGTGTCCAACTGACGCCGATTAGCGCGAGAAAGAATTGACTGGCGCACTTTGATAAGCCTGGCATAAATCACTTAAGCGGTTATCGCACTAATCAAGAAAAAGAAGAATATCAACAACGGGAAAAGAATTACTTTCGATGCAGCCGTTCATAACCCTACATGCCCTACACTACCTTTTGCCTACACGCACACTCTATTACGAGAAATATCCTAGTTAAGCAATTATATTACACTAACCAACGAAATTCAACTTTTTTATTGTCCTTGAAAAATGTTATATGCTCAGTTTTTTTTTTTCATTTTCTCATCAGTTTAATTTTTTACAGCGTTTTGAGTTTTCAAAAGGAAAATTTAAGAGAGATATCTACTGCGTATACTTTATTTCACAGAAACAAAGTTGAACTATTTTTGTTTTTAATATTGTAAACGAATAAATAACTGGCGCGTTCTGTTAGGTGTTTGGCCGAACTCCTCCTCCTACTAGTGGCGTGCATTTTGATGTTGTTCAACAAATGGAGGGACATAGAATTTTAAACCGACCCCGAACGGCATACATTCCTTTATGAGTAGCTTTTTCATGGCAGAAATATATTCCGAGGTTTGCGATTGAAAACAATTTATTAGGAAATTTCAATGATATCTAAGGCACAATTTTTTAAAGACCATTTATGCGCTAAATTTGTGCTGGCAAAATGTAAACAAACAACTTTTTTAATAGCTGGATATTTTTGTTTTGTATTCGTATTGCATTGTATTTCGTTTGATATTCAAGAGTGAGTTACAAATATAAAACATTTTTTTTGAAAATTTAAGCATTTGAATACTTTAAAGAATTAAATTGTTGAGAAAATAAAAACTGAGTGGGCGTCATGAAGTCTGTAGTTTCACGTGCTCATCAAAAATGTTTCCTGGATAATTTTACTGTCACACGGTGTTTTGTATACATATGTGGGCATATATACATCCTGTGCTAGATTTTTTCCTGTGCTTCTCATCTTAAGTGCATCTGCAAATCCTCCTACCAAATGGAGTATCCTGCAGCTTAATGCCACCTTCCAAGGGTAGTTGGATTTTATGATAGTCTTTTTCATGACAGAAATGCACGGGAAGGTTTATCATTGCTTGCGCAGGTGTGATTGATTTCTGTCATTTTGATGCTTCATGACCGTAGTGGGCATTACGCTCTGAACCAACCGAATGATAGGCACGCACGAATTCATCCAGCATTTAAACAAAAATTGCTCTTGGTTTTATTGAAATTTTATAAAGGTTTACATACATTACATTCTATTACACTGTCCGGTAATATTTTTCTATTAAATGAACAAAATTGCTGTCGATTCAATTTATGAATATAGATGTATCTATTCACTTGAAATATTTCATTTTCACAATATTTAAGTTAATATTGAATCGTCAAGCTTGTAGTTATTTCCTTTATGACCAATTTGCATTCTCTAAGAATTAAAGAATTTTTTTATTCGGTTAATATTGGGGTAATGCACAATTAATTGCAGTTGGCCTGGCAACCTGGCATTTTTAAATTATGACCTCGAATACAAACGTTTTGTTGTTATTGTTTGCCTGGTATTTTTCAAATACTTTGATGTGCACGTAATTGTGTACCAACCTAATGTATTGAGTGAAATATTAGATCAGATTGTAGTATTTTCATAAATAGCAACTAAAAGTTTATTTCGACACAACTAAGCTTTTTCGGAATTAGTTTCAGCTCCTGTATTTCTTGTTCACTTTTGAAGCTTATACGAGTAAAGCACATACAATAAATTTCAAAACTAATTTACTTCTTTTGTATCACCTAGTTGTTTGCTCCACTGTACACTTTTTGAGTTTTTTATAATAATTTATATATTTTTTTTAATATTTTAAACCACTTTTCACTTATTTTTACATGCTTTTAATATAATTTTAATTAATTAATATTTTGTTTCGTTAAATTTTTCGTTATTTTTCCACTAAAATTAATATTTGCGTAATCCATAGCCAGTATTTTGAATCGCGCGCCCGCATATCCTTTGAAACACTCGCATTCGCCTTTAACGCCGGACTAGAACTGCCGCCGTTAGCACACTGTTATCGACTGAATAAAGCTACACTTTATTTGTAAAAATTCAAACACCTTACAGGCATTCAACTAATATTTCACCACAACAAAGAATATTCACTCTTCAGCTCAATACTGCCGGCCAAACAACTTCACACAGCGTATGAGTCTCATTGCTAGCAAAAAGGGTTTTGAGTGAGAGAGTCCTTGAGTGGCAACAAGTTCATTCGCCGGCACAAACAAACATGACATATTCACACAAACAAGCTTATTCGCTTCCTAAATATATTCGCTCTCCCGGAACCCACTTTAGAGCGTGAATTTTTTGAATTGTTTACTCGTGTCGAGCGTATACATACTTATACCTATATTATTTGCATGTAAATGTGGTTGCATGTATGACTTTCCTGCAATAAAATAATTGATAAAACAAGTTTCTGACAAGTCTGAGCTAGTCTTACTTCGCCTGTTGCGGACCACTTCGTAATTAATGCGTGGTTAGCAATATTTTTCTACAGCGAGTAAGAGTATTCGGCGAGCGATAATCAAAAAAATATTGCAAAACAATGTTTAATCCTTGCCATAATATATCGTCACTGGAAAATTTTGAACAGAGTATACATTGAAACAAACATTCACATTATTTATGGAATACAGTTTTCTTAAGGTAGCTCTCTCGGCTTAGCGCATCCTGTTCATTTACAGTTTAATAACCATTATTGTGGGTTTAAATTTCCGATGGCTCATATCCATAATACTTAGTTAGATTAATTAACTTTATTTAGATTAATACCAAAAAGTTAAAGCCTGCATTGTCTTTAAGTACAGGATTAGTGCCTTGCAGGGCCAAGATCCTAATTTGATTCGATTCATTTATATACATATATGGTATGTATATAAATGGCGCATACACCCTTTTCTGGGTGTTTTGGCCGAGCTTTGTGGTGTGCGTCGTGATGTTCCACAAATGGAGGGACCTACTGTTTCGAGCCAGATGGTAGTCACGCACCAACTCATTCGGCTACGGCGGCCGCCGTATTACCCAATGCTGTCAAATACACTTCTTGACTTTTGCCCAGCTCATTTTTTACTTAGAAATATTTACTTGTTGTACTTGGTGGGTAGCAAATGAGCTAAAGGGTCTTTCAAAAGACGCGGCTACATGTTATTTGAAATAAAACACGTAAAACTTTAGCTTCTTTCGGATTTCACTCTTTTCATTCAAAATACGGTTATTAACAATTACATGTGAAAAATAGCATCCTTTAAATGGCCACCACGTTCCAAGTAACATCTGCAAACCACTCGATTCAGAAATGCCTCATTGTTGAGAACGGCGAGGTTGAAGGTTGTTCAGCAACACTTTACGCTCCAGCGGCAATATTTTCAACAGAACGTCCAGCTTTTGGTCTGTAAGTCCTTTTTCAATCCTCCAAAGAACCAGTTTCTAGAAATTTTGTCACCAACCTTTGACTTGTCTACTTATTCGGACGATTATTTCCACCAAAAAAACACGAGTTTTGTGATATGTTTTTTTTTCTTTAAGATCGATCATTTTGATAATAAGTTTCAATAATTTTAACACATTGTTCTATCATGTAAAACTTTAAATCTGTCTACTTGACAAATGTCAAAGATACATAAAAAAAGTACCATCTAGGAACTATTCACTTCTGACATCTAGTCGTCAATTTTGAAATACCTTTACATTAGCTAAAGATACTGTAGAGTAGCTAAGAGCGCAAAAAGGGCAAGAGGCGCGGATTCAAAAATAGTCCAGTCAAAAGAAGATTTAACTTAGTAATTTTAGGAGTATGCGAGTTTATGGTTTTATTATGTAAAGCCCATCACTGTGAACTTAAGTTTGAGTTTTCGGGGTCGGGGGTTGTGTCCCGCGGCCGCCATCTTGGAAATAAGGGTGCAACTGGTTTTTTGCGTTTATCTCGTGAACTCGGAAAGTTACGAATATTTTGTCAGACACTTTTTTTTAGACAATAATATTATCTACAACTTTCATTCAAAACTTTTTATTGTAAAATTAATAATAAAAAAGTTATAAACAAAATTACGCGAAAAATTAAGGGATGAATTGTTTTAAGGCGTAATAACTTCTTTTTTATAGATTTTATGGAAAATATACTTCTGAGGTTTTTTATAGAGCATTCTTTTGGGAACATTTTTGTCTATAAGTTTCAATTCAAGAAAATTAGTAATCGACTATATCATGTCTATGTTACTTAATCGATTTTCAGGTGTAGGAAACGTTCGAAACATGAAAATTTCAAAATGCGATATCTCTGCGAAAAAAAAAATGATATTTGAGCAAACAAAACGCCATTTGAAAAAAGAAGGCTTGTATTTAAAGATGCCATCCTTTAATTTTGGTGAAAGAAAACATCTGCAAGGCTACATAACCTCAAATATGAATGTTGGTTAAATTTTTTCGGCCTGTGTAATCATGTACGCGCTTCGCTAATGTATTGGTTGCTCCGCTTAGCAGCTCAAAATCATAAGACTAAATAAAGATAGCGGAAAAAACTTATAGACAAAAATGTTCACAAAAGAATGCTCTATAAAAAAGCTCTAAAGTATATTTTCCATAAAATCTATAAAAAAAAGTTATTACGCTTTAAAACAATTCATCCCTTAATTTTTCGCGTAATTTTGTTTATAACTTTTTTATTATTAATTTTACAATAAAAAGTTGTGAATGAAAGTTGTAGATAATATTATTGTCTACAAAAAAGTATCGGGCAAAATGTTCGTAACTTTCGGAAGATGGCGGCCGCGGGACACACCTCCCTACCCCGAAAACTCAAATTTAAGTTCACAGTGATGGGTTTTACATAATAAAACCATAAACTCGCATACTCCTAAAATTACTTAGTTGGCTATTTTTTTGTCTCTTTTGACTGGACTAAAAGGGGTGAAAGGCAATTCGAGAAATTGCATGCCTTGAAGATGAAACCTCCTTTATTGCAAGAAGAATTGAACAAATGTGTAAAACAAATCATGGCAAATCTATTTAAAGCAACTCATTAGCATACAAATGTACTCTTTTAATTACTTATTTAGAGTCAGTTTGAACTTGACTATAACTATGTGCTAACATTTTTCAAATATTTTTACTTTTTGGCATTTATTAAGTGACTGAATATTCAACCTTATTTTCAAATGCTACACTCTGTGTTGTAGTTGCAATAAAATCACTTTAATAAGGTCAATAAAGTCACTTTTGCTTCTCATACTTGTCTGTATGAATTGAATAATAATTCTAAGCGATCGTAAAAATAAATACTTCCCAGGACATAAAAACTAAATCACCTACAGAAAAATATGAGAAACATGAACTACTCTTGGTCTAAAATTAACTAGAAGCATATCAGCTCAGTAGTAGTGCATGTCCCTGCAGGTTATTTCTCTTTAGCTCTGCCATACATAGATTGATGTCATTATAACCCCCATAAGTTTGCCATTGCTCCAAAGAGGCATTAAATATTATATTCATACACACGCTACCCCAACTCCACATTTTACTCGTGCACGTATGTATGTATGTATGCATGCGTGCTTGTTGTATGTTTGCAACTAATATGTATTTCCACACATTTTTGGCGGGAAAATTTAGTTGTGCGCGCTTTGACTTTGGGTGTTCTCATTACGTGCCTCGTTATTGTAAATAATTCACGAACATTTCACTTATTGCATTAAATTTTTAGCTGTTTGTTTTTATTCAAACAAATACATACAAGGAACTCCGTTAGCATGCAACATGCATGCAATGTTTATAATTTGCGGCAACTTATGAGACATGCTCATCACGGTTAGTTAATTTATGTCACAAAGCGCTCATCAGAGTGTCAGAAGTAAAAGAAAACTATTTTTGCAATACCTAAGTCAATTAATTTCCTTTAAAATTTATCACAAAAAACAAGCGTTTTTCCAAGCAACAGTAAATGAAATTATGAAAAAGTATGCAGGCGGCCGCCATAGCCGAATGGGTTGGTGCCAGATTACCATTCGGAACTCACAGAGAGAACGTTGGTTCGAATCTTGGTGAAACACCAAAATTAATAAAAATATTTTTCTAATAGCGGTCACCCCTAGGTAGGCAATGGCAAACCCCAGAGTGTATTTCCGCCATGAAAACGCTTCTCATAAAAAATATCTACCGTTCGGAGTCGGCTTGAAACTGTAGGTCTTTCCATTTGTGGAACAACTTCAAGATGCACGCCACAAATAAGAGGAGAAGCTCGGCCAAACACCCAGAAAGGGTATACGCGCCAATTATATATATATAGGCAGTATTTTCTTATGTTTTATGAAAAGGTATGCAGTCATTTCCATAAGAGAAAAGGAATATTTACTACAAATGTACAATTGCGGTGGCGCAAAACTAATCATCCAATTCTGTTTCATAATAACATTTTTACTTAATAAGAAATAATAATTTTGAGTGATGCGCTCCATTGCTTCTCTGTTTGTATGCTGCAGCTGTCTAGTTACCAAGTCTCAATTGTGATTGACGTCGATGCCATTTAAAAAACTTATAAATCTTCCGTAGGGTGATTAGTTTTGCGCTACCTTGTATATAGCAGCGTACGTTTTGATTCAAAAACGTTGAGATTTTGGTATCACGTTAATATTTTAGATAGTGAAATAGATATTTAATACGTTACTTAAAAAAATGCTACTAAACACTTTGTTCCTTATAGAAGGAACACATGTAAATGTTTCGTTGTTCACATCCGAAAAGCTGTATTCTTGTACTTGCACGCACTCGTGCACATTTTCTGTGAAGCTTGATACATATTTACATATTACCCTTATCCAAATAAGTTTGGTATTAAAATTGGGCGAAATCAGTATGTAAGTTCATGTGAAAGTTCGGTTTCATATGAAAAAAATTTCTAGCATTCGTTATAAGGAGAAAAATGCACAAGACTGAGAGCAAAAAAAAATTGTCAAAAATTAACGCGATTTTGCTCCACTATAAACCTACAATTTAATCTACCAAAATCCATAAATCTGCATACTTGATATTTTTTTAAGAAGTTATGTTTAAAAAAATTTTAATTCTGAAGAAAATTTGTTTTTGTTTTCTTTAATTTGCATATAACATAGTTTGAAACCGGAATTTGTGTAGCTGTTATAGAAGAATGAATTATATTTTCATTAAAAAGTGGTTACTTTTAAATAAGAAACGAATAAATTGTCCAAACTTGTCAATACGTCCTTGACCGCTAAGAAATTTTTTCACAGAGAGGCACTTCTTTGACAATCTCTGTATTTTCACTGACAGAATAACTAAACTTTGTTTATTTGCTGTTTCCCTTAACGAGAAAAGCACTGCATCATTCATGATGATATTTTATTTTAACTCTATTTGAAGAAAAAACTTTCAAATTTCAAACGACGGAGCTTGTCACCTGCCTACAAAAGTTTTGTCGATTGAGTTATACACGAAAATATTCTTAAATAAACGCGCGTTATGTACCGACTTATGTTTGCTCAATAACATGGCAAACATTTCGTAGACTGAATTTCAATTAACATGGTTTATGGTAACTCTTAGACCAAAGGCATAAAAGTTATAGTGTCTTGTTTTTTTATAAGATTTTTATACTTTAATTTTAACTAAAATTATTTTTTAATTTACAACTGCATCTGTACCGAGAAACCTTTTCAATGATGTCTCACCCAAGTTATTTCACCAACGGAGTTACCCACCGAGAAAGCACTTCTTCTTTGGCCTTAAAAATGATCCACTTGAATCGTATATTTCTCCAATATTTACTTATACTTATACTTATGACATACATACATATGTATACATATGAGAACTATTGAGGTAGGACCACCGAACAGATGTGCAAAGCAACTTACAGGCTACTCACTCAAATTGAGTTACTTTATATCAAAAAATATTAGACATGCGCATTGAAAAACCCACAGCCAAAGAGAAACCAACCAAAAACGCTCTTTAACTTACAAGTATAAGAGCAGTTGAAATAACATGCACTTGGATGTGTATGTTTATACGAGTATGCATGAGTATTATTTATTTAGCATTGTGGTTATGCTTTACGTTACGTTAGGCATGGGTGTTAAATCTTTGAGTGGCGGGAAAATTTAAAAACATTTGTCCAAAAACAATGTTCAGAATCCAAGCACAGTGTTGCCTATGATATACGCCTATGAAGCTAGTTTCGAATATACGGATGCCCTGTAGTGAATTCTTGCAGAACTATTTGCCTAGTGGTTAGTACTGGTTTCGCACTTCAACAATCTATTGGGCTGTGGGAATACGTTCATAGGGTTTTTATATATTCTTTTTTTTACAACGTTTTGTTTGCTGTTTGGCAAAGGGTCACAATTCGTTCGATAAAACTCTTTCTGCTCTACAAAACCATCTTAATAGTATTTTTGAGTTATTAAATTTTTTCTTGGTTTTTGAGGCTTAGAATTGAATACCCAAGAGGCAAAAATTAACATTTTGGAGACATGTTCTACTTTGCTTCTCATGAAGGGCGAAAAGCTGTCGAAGCAGCCCGGCGAGTCTACAGCCCGGAAATTATTTGCAAAGCTCAAACCTGGCGACTTTGACACCCATGATACGTACCGCAGCGGAAGGCCTTCTGAATTGGATGAAGAACGTCTCAAATCATTTTTGAAGGAGAACGGTCGCCAAACCACTCGCGAATTGGCGGAAAAAATGTACTGCGATATAAAACGATTCTCAATCACCTTCATTTAATGGGATGCCTCACGAGCTCAACGCAAAAAACAAAGAAAGTCGCTTTGAAATTGCTTGTCTCGTTCGCCATCGAGCAACACGCGGTCATAAACAACGCTTTTTGTACCAAATGGTGCCTATACAAAAATATGAAGCAAAGAAAGAAGTGGATGGCTCCAGAAGATACGCCAAAGCCCAGAGTCAAGTATTTTGTAGGTCAGGGAGGGCATTGTGCACTGGGAAATGCTCGAAAAGAACTCCAGGGTCAACCAGAAGTTCTACATTGCCCAGTCATACCACATGGATGACGCTATTCGACTAAAAAGACCTGATCGACCTGGTCAAACCATACCCCTTCACGACAACGCCAGGCCCCATGTTGTATAAGCCGTCAAAGCTACACTCCAAGAGCTCGAATGGGATATCCTTTAGCATCCACCGTGTTCTCCGGACCTTGCACAGATTGATTACCATCCCTTTTGCTCCCTGTCAAACAATATAAAGGGCGTTACCTTCGATAACAAAGAGGTCCTTAAAAACTGATTCAACAACTGCTTTGACACCAGACCAGAAGATTTTTGGCGGAACGGCATCAACGAATTGGCCAAGAGGTGGGTAGAGGTTGTAAACAGCAACGACGAAAATATAATTGATTAACTGCTTGATATAATTATTATTTTTTGTTCAAATAAACGTCTTCGGTAAAACCGCTACGAACTTATTCCCCAAAGATGGTATCAAAACGGCGCTTTAGTGCCAGAGGAGTGCGACACCGGCACTTCAACCATTTCACCTAACTACCTACCTATTCCCCAAAGGTTTATGCACGACAATGGTCTATGAAGTGGTAACTGCCCTCTTTTGCGGAACACTTATTTAAATAAACCAGTAGTGCGGTGTGAACAGTATATACAGACAATTTTTATATGCGATGGTTGCCCCTTTTATTTTGCGTCCAATAATGAAAACACAGTAAAATAATTTTGAAAATGGCTTCATTGTTTTTTTTTTTTTAAATATTCTCCTTGGAAGTCAATACACTTCTGCATTCGCTTCAAACAATTGACAAGGCTCTTTTGGCACTCAGAAGTGGATACCTCTATAACGAATTGTTTAAATTAGTCAATAGCTTCTTCAGGAGTTGAAAAAAGTTAACCTCGCATTTTATTTTTATTGTTCGGGACCAAAATAGAAGATGCTTAAATGTCAAATCTAGGGTTTAATGGCTCATGATAATACACGACCCGTTAATTCGATCTTTTGCGTGCTCAACAACTCTCGTGTGTGAGCCGATACGTGGAGCTCGCATTGTATGGCTGAAAGATGATTCCCCTTCGGTGATAGGCGTTCCATAACCGCCTTTCGAAAACTTCTAAGAAATAAATGGGTGCATAGTACACAGAATTGACTGCATCTTCCGCGAACAATTTTTGTTCAATTAAACTCTTCCTGGAACACCTTTACTGTGTGATTACTGCTTATTGTCACCGGTTACAATGTCATAGGCGTGCTTTTAACACCGCGACTGAATTTTTTTAACATTTCTTTACACTAACAGACACGAGTCCTTTTTTTGGGGCAATTGCCAAATTATGCGGTGTCCAACGGGAACACATACGACCCACGATATGTCACATGACGGTCAATTGACGAACAGCATCGATTGCTTCTGGCACAACATTAGCTTACACGAATTTCATCCTTCAAGGATTAATAGCCACGTTGGAACTCGTTTTGTGATAGTTTCACAGTGTATAAGAGTGGTGCTTCAACGCCAAAAGTTGCACTCCTCTCTCGATAATCCACGTCAAATATGTTAGAAACTCCTCGCACGAAAATGTTCACAATTATCCATCTTTTGGATGAGTTGCATTTTTCAAAGAACAAATAAAGCTCGTAAGTGAATACGTAAGTGCTAAAAATAGTAAACTTTTTAATATAACTATCCAATTGCATCTCATCGCGTGCAATGTGGCAAAGGCGCAAAATAAATATAATAGGCAACCCTCTTACTAGTGCTCCCTCTTACCTATCGTTTAATTGAAAATATCGTTAGAGTAAGGGTGGATAAAGATAAAAAATATTCAATTGAAGCGCATTCAAAGCAATTCGGTGGTCATCAATCTATGTTAAACAAGATTCGGTAAAGAATTCTTTCACGATTTTTTTTATTTTTTTATTTTTTTTTTTTTGTCGGGATAACTAGCAAGTGCAGCACTCAGACATTAATTGAGTCCATTGTGCTACACTTGGATTCCCTTTTAATTTTCTTTAAATCTACCCGATCTCCGAAGAAATCTGAGTAGATCTTGTGGTGCCAAGGAGCCAAGATGGTCGCTTCTTAACACATCAGTGCCAAAGACCTCAAACCTGATTCGAGCGAAGGCGGGGCAGACACACAGGAAGTGGTCCGCCGTCTCATCCTCCTCTTTACAAGCTGGGCAGAGTACACGATGCTCTTTAGCAAATTGGCTATTTAGACGGTAGGATTGGTAATCTTTAACGCTTTTAAGGTAAGTTCTTCAACTAACATCTAACTTTATATACCACTTTATAAAGGCGGGAAAGCAATTTTGTAGCTATGTAGATTCAAATTGTTTGAGTTCAAGTTGTAATGTTCAAATATATCCTGCATTGTCGTACTGATTGGTTCAATTGACAAATTTCTGTTTGGCGGATTGCTGAGGAAACGAAAAGACTCAAAGTCATTTTAAAGTAAGGAATAAATTTATCGTCTAATAAGCAAAGTCTCCTCTGTTGATAAGATGAGAAAACGACCTTTTCTGTAAAGTAATCACAAAAATAGAGTTTAGGGGGATAATCCAAAAACTGTTGAAGTTTTTGAAATTTGTCATCGAAAATTTCGCGGACATTCTTTTAAGTGATTCAAAATGATCAATTCTGACCAATTTCACATTTTGAGTGATCAAGTGGTTTAAGTATTTTTTACTTTGTTGCTAGTTCTTCTAAAAGTATAATAAGAAGTAACTGAACGAAACCTTAAATATTTTGACATATATTCAATGTTTTTTTTTTATCACTCATGTAAATTTTCTTAGAATAAAATATATTCTTAACAAAAAAAAACTATTTGGGAAAAATTTTAATTTTTTTGTTGAATTTTTCAGGAAAAATTTTGTTTTTATCGTTTTTTAAAAAAACATCACCTCTCAGATTTTCTATTACTTTTTTTATCTGCCTACTTATGTATGTAGCGACGTCTCCATTGGTTTGCAAGGTGGCTTAGTGCAAGTGTAAGTGAAAAAATAAGTTCATAATTTTGGAATGATATATATTTGGTTCTTTTTAGTACCTTTAACGATTTTTTTATTACATTTTTTTGTCATGTTAGAAAAAACACTCTACTATTAAACTGTTATATTTCATAAATGGATCCCCATAACTCTTCGAATTATATTCAAATATAATGCAAATCCCATAAAATTCCTTTAAAGTTTGTAAAACAAATATGTAATTTTGGAATTCATTTTCTTATTATTCGGGGTTTTTTGGAGTGGTAAATATATATTTCGTTTTCTTTAATGCCTTAATAATAAAACTTTTCTTTTAATTTCAATTTAAAATAAAAAATATTTAGATCCCTTGAAATCGCTCACAGGCGTACATGCATTTGTGCAGTTCCTGGCCAGCGAATTACGATTGTACAATTGTTGATATTGCTTTTTTAATGTTTGATTTAAAAAATATGATTACAAATGATTATTTTATTTAATATTTTTTTTTTGTATAGTTATAAATTATTATTTAATTTAATTTTCCTTTTGTATAAAAAAGGAAAGTAATTGTGTATTCTTATTTATAATATGTTAGGTGGAAAACAAAACAAAAAATAAAGGATTCACCAAAATTGGAAAACATTTTAAGTTAATTCAAGTTAAACGCAGAAGTTTCATTTAAATGTTGTTAGTTCCATATCCCATTGTTGTTTTTTGTTTTGTTTTTTTCACAAGCGCTTGCCGTCGAGGTAAATCCGGAAAATATTTCGAAAGCTCTGGAGCAGTAGCGTTAAGTTTAAAACCGCTGATAAAGGGACATATTTTTAGTGTATTGTTTCCTGATTGACATTGGAGTGCCGGAGTAAATGCTAGAGAAACGATGAGTCGAGAGCAGCACAGAAGAGCTGCGATACTAGAGTCACTTCGCGCCGGAAAAAGCCCTAAAGAGATAATTGAGTGGTTTGAAAACAGTTGTTTAACCCCGGATGGACCGCGTCGCTGCTGGAAGAGAATATGTGTTTCAGCAGGACTCTGCACCTGCTCACAAGGCAAAGAAGACTCAAGCTTGGCTCCAGAACACCCTACCCTACCACTGGTCACCAGATTTTTGGCCACCTTCAAGCCCAGACTGCAATCCTCTTGATTATTACGTGTGGACGCTCTGATTATTAAGGACGCTCTGAAGACAACCATCGAGGAAGTGATGACCACAATGGACAAAGAGCAGCGCATGTGGGCGCTTCAGGTCCCGGCTGGAGCAGGTAATTGCACGAGATGGAGGTTATATTGAATAATTTTCAACTATGATATGTGTACTCACATTATGCAAAGTTAAGTGCAAATAAAATTATTTTTGAGTAAATATCCAATAGTTTTGTTTTTAAGTTCAACATTCCGGATTTACCTTGACGGTCCTGTATTTGTGTAGATTTTCTTATAAAAAAAAGTATGTCCCTACAGCAAATTCAGTGTAACTTCCGCTCTGCCACTACGACGACGACTGCTTAACGAATGGAATTTTTTTTGTTTGCCAAACTGGTTGGCGCGTGCCACAGTCCGTTCCATTCCCGTGTGGTGAGTAGGGTGGTGGTGGTGGTTGCTCATGTCCTCAACAACGATCGATGACTGTTTCTCGTGAATTTTTTTCTTTCTTTAAAAGCATCGAATTTGTTTGCTAAATTTATTTATCAAGGTTAGTAATCCTGGAGCATCCTAATGAGAAATATACCTTCATGTAGGACGGCGCTCTAAATTCATTGAATGTCAATGCGCTATCATATATTTAATCCATTGAAGATTGCTGAGCTTATCTTAAAAGAACCATTTTAATGGAACAGTTCAAAAATCTATTGATTAGTTGCTCTGAGCTTTATAATCGAATATATATTTACAAACGTCCTGCTTCTCACCGCATATCATTCACACTGTTAAGTAATTACATTGCATTGAGAAATTAGAATACTCCCTTGGCATTTTATTTTATACAATATTATGAATTTATTTACGAATTAGTTTTCCCTGCCACAGACCAGGAGTTTCATAAGGAATTTTATTAAAAATGGTTGTACCGACTTATATTATATATTATAATTTTGCTAAAATTGCATCAAAAGTATGTCAGCAAGTATTATAGTTATTTATCTTATAATATTTTAGAAACTGTGAAATGGTGCTGTACTTACTACAATCACATACACCTGCTTTTTTCTATTTTAAGATAACTAGTTTAGTTTTTTCCGTAGCTACAGTCAAAGTTCTTCAGCTGAAAGGATCGGTCCTAATTCGCTGGCCAGGGACTAACTGGGTATATGTACTGATTTCTGGCAGTCAACCGCATTGATGCGTAAATATTTTAAGTACCTGCATATTACTTTCTGCATGCTCCTCGGCATTTCCAACACATTTCATTTGAACTATCGCCTCACCGTACAGTGGTGCAATTCTTGAACAAGCTAAACAAAATAACAAGAGTTTACTGAAATTGCACAATTTTTAGTAAATAAGTACCTACATTTTCGAAGGTTTCCAAAATTAAAAATGTGAAATGCTAAAATAATGTGAAAATAATATGAGAAAATGGCCATCCACTTCAGATGTGTATATCTATAAGTAATAAAATTAAGCTCGGCTAAAAAATGATTCTCCTTTTTTATTTTGCATCGGGCTTTTTTTCAACATATTTTAAGTTATTGTATCAGATATGTACACGCGGAAGTATAAAAATAAATAAAAAGGTATGAACTATTGTTTTATGTTTTATTACTGATAAAATAACTTTCACTTTAAATATACTTTAAATCGTGATCTCTTATACTTACATATTTTCTATCACATTAGTGGTGCTAGATTATCCAAGCCAAGTGAACTTATCAAATCCAAGTGGCATTGGAATCTAGAATCTCTTTTCAAAGACATTTAAGTTACACCATTGTAAAGTCATATTCTGTATTTGGTTTTAGGTCAAAGTTCGTTATATATATCTGTTATACCTATACCCGCCCCTCGTGTGTTGGAATCTAGAATATCCTTTCTTTCTTTGACAAATGCCAAATTAGTAGGCGTGAACGTATTCTGAAAGTATTTTTCCAGTATTCTTTGCGTTCTTTGCATTTCGCTGATTAAATTCCATCTTATAAAGGTCGGTTCTTGCTCATTACCTCAAAATCACTAGATTCTCTTACTCCTTTTCGTTTTTGATTTGATAAGTGAGGTGAATGACTCTCATCATTATTCAAGGTATTCGACAGGGCTGGCTCTTATCGCCGCTTTTGTTTATAAGAGATATTGATGGCGTCTTAAAACTCACATGTAAAAAAGTTTCAGAATGACTGCAAAAGAGGCTAAACCAGAAACTTACCGACCTAGATTACGATGACGATATCTGCTTTATGACTCACAAATTATCTGAGGCCACTGCAAAAGAAAGAATGCACACGCAGTCGGTCTTAAAATAAACTTAGAATCCGCAAGGAAGTCGACGCAATTTTCAACAAAAGTCCTTTCATCGCCATTTGGAACCAAACCAGCCTCATAGCGGCTGACAGAAATCATTGTAGAACATTTGTTTTCGCCCTATCTTCCGAATGGAAGCAGAAATCATGATATTTTCTGGTTAGGAATAGTTAGAACTCTTTATACTCCGATTTCTAGAGCTTTGAGGGAATTTCAAACCATGTTAGTCTAGATTTTTCTTCCACAAAATTCTACTTTAAAATGTTACTAGATGATTTGTTTAACTATCTTCTAAGTATTTTCAATACTCTTTTTCCATATACTGTAAGAAATTTTATAGTTTTTACATTAAAATGAAAAAAAAGTAAGTCATAAGTTTATTTTAATGTTTATTGTATTGCTAATACATATCATAGCTGTCTAGCATTAATCTGTTTTGTATAGTGTGTAAGAATATCTGCGATTATTAATAATAAATAGAATGAAATAAAAAAAGTGTAATTAGAACCCACTAATTTATTATTTATTAAGTGCTAGGAGAGTTTCACAAACAATATTAAACTTAATATTTTTTTCGAGACAAAAAGGCGGGTAAAATTTTGTCGTAGAAGAACGTTAGAAAATTTTCCTGGCCTCCTCTACAAGACTCCTGAATCCTTTTTATTTTTCCTACATATTGCCAAAAACATCCAGCAATAACTCACACATTTCTCTGATTCCATATATACATATACTATAATTATATTATATATATGTATATATAGTTGGCGCGTACACCCTTTTTGGGTGTTTGACCGAGCTCCACCTCCTACTTGTGGTGTGCGTCTTGATGTTGTTCCACAAATGGAGGGACCTACAGTTTCACGCCGACCCCGCACGGCAGATATTTTTTATGAGGAGCTTTTTCATGGCGGAAATACACTCTGAGGTTTGCCATTGCCTACCGAGTGGCGACCGCTATTGGAATAAACGTTTTCTTCTTTTTGGAGTTTCCCCGAGATTCAAACCTTCTCTCTGAATTTCGAATGGTAGTCACGCACCAGCCCATTCGGATACGGCAGCGGCCGTCTGATTCAATAACATCACTTAAAACTGGGCTGAGGCTGATTTGCGCTCATGATTTGCAGCGCGATATTTTTATCAGTTTCGACTACTTCCCCCTCTTTTCATTTTCGTTAATTTCTGATAAATATATAATTTCAAACTTTAAGGATTAAAAAAAAAACTTCAAACTTTTTAATTAGATTTAAAAAATATATATTTGGAGTTTTATAACCCATTAAATTTTAGTACTATTTTGAGCTATTTGAACTATTCTTCGCGGAGCTAATCTAAAAGCTTTCTATGAATTGTTGAATGAGGTTCCTTTTTCAGGTTGTGCAAAATTAGTGACACTATTGGAAGATTTATAATTTTTGTAAATGCATTAATGCTCAAAATTAGAGTTTTCGGTGCTCATAATTATAGTATGATTAATATTTTAATATTAATTGTATGATAAACTTTGCGCCATCTTCGATGTGCACTTATTTGATTAATTAGAACAGCAAAAAGTGTGTTAAGAGTTAGCCTTGATTTCATATATATATATATATATATATATATAATGAGGTATAGTATGTGGTAAAGTATTAGTTACGAAACTGTGACAAACGACTGAACGATTTTTTCCCAAGATCTTATGATGTTTGCACCACTGTGCACCGCAGCGAATTGATGAAATCAAGGCTAACTCTTAACAGAGTTTTAGCTGTTCTAATTAATCAAATCGTTTAAATGGTTTTCCATTTGTTAAGGTGAAATGGGTTGTAAAAGTGATCAAAGGTTACATGTGACGGCAAATTCTGTGAGCTGTAGGCGTTGAAATGAAATTTATTTGCGGTTATAATTTCTATATGAACAGCCACGTGCGCTCACTTTGATATTTTATGTACACATATCAGTTTTTATAATGCATTGAGTTGATTGCATTGCAAATAGAAAAACACTTATGGGTATTTACTCATATACCTGTAAACAAACTGGCGCAACGTTGACACAGATTTATTGAATAATTATGTTGCGTATACGCTTAGTTGAGCAATAACAAACCTTGCCATATTGACTTAATTTACAAAAAAAATACGATGTGATTACTTAAATTAATAATACCAGCTATGTTATAGGGTGATAGAGATATTTTGCTCCCAACTTCACTGTAGGGATTTGAACGAACTTTTTTCTTAAACCTTTATTAAATGTAGTTTTTTAGAAAATTTCTTTCAAGACACGAACTCGTATATTTTAACATCCCTTTGCAAAAAATTTTGGTTACAAGGATATCCGTTGCAAATGAAAAATCAAAACAGTTTAACCATATATTAAAGGAAATCTTGTAAGGATTAATTACACTGGTTTTCAAAAAAAACTCTTACTCTTTACAATTTAAGTTTCCAAATAATATTGCTTGTGATTTCGTTAAAAGCGTCTCTGTCTCTTGCCACATTCCACAACTGTCTGATGCCTCCTATGCTTCTCCAGTGTCTAATATTACGCAACCATAATATTTGTTCTCTTCCAATATTTCGTCTCCCTTCTATTTTTTCTTGCAGGATGAGTTGCAAAAAAACCTGATTTACTAGTTGGCTCGAAAAAAGTACTACGTTAAAAAAATGTCTTTTACCCTAAGTTTGATTTGGTTTTTAGAGTAGCGATTTTGAAATTTAGACAAAAAATCTGTTTTCAATGTCCTTTTGAAGCAACGGTCAAAACGTACTTTGGCATAAAACTAAATTTTTCGAATGTTATATTCCTCTTCTTTGCGTTAGTATATTTATTTTGTTTATCAATTTCATATTTTTTAAGTTACCCCTGTTTAAATTTAAAAAAATAAGGACATTTTTAAGCCTTTTCGAAAATTGGTAAATTTAATCATTCTGGTTGGTTCACAAACTTTGTAAAATAATAATTAAAAACGTTGGGATGAAAAACAAACAATTTGGTTATAAAAATTTGAAGCCTAAGTGCACCAAAATCAGGTAGAAAATGTATAAGTTATGGCACTTTAAATAAAAGGAAGCCATCTTGAAGTTTTGCTCTGACATTCCTTAAAATATTTTAAAATTTTATATGCTATTGCAAGCAGTTACTTATTGTTATTAGATACTTATTATGATTGACATGCAAAACTTTTTCACGGAATAAATAAATATTAAGTTATGGCTAAGTTTATGATTCAACCTATAATAAAACTGTTGTGAGAGCTCATTCAAAATTCGGAGTCTGCATTTTTTTCAGTTTGGCTAAACCTATGCAACATTCCAACCTTGACAAACGCATATTCAAAAAATGTTCTTCATAAGCACACCAGCTTTGGGAAAAAGCATATGTCATGGCAGTCCTGCTAAGGAAAACGAATTTCAAAATTCGACTGGATAAGTGAGAGTTTCATACATATTCACAATATTACCTATCGATTCCTGAATACATGGTAGACTATATCGCAACTGGTCCCTATGTAATACTATTGACCGGATGGACATCTTTATTTTTTGGACGGCTCAGAAAAATACCGACCACACATAAATTGCAGTGCCAGTTCAATATGCAATCGCTATGTGGTGTGTATAAAATCGTGCAGTTAGTTCTTTAAAACAAGAATGTCGAAGTATACTCAGAGGGAATTATACAAACAAATATCCCATTCTAACCCAGTACTAATATGGCTTTCTTTTCGTACAGGGACTCTAGACTGCGTAGTAGGTACTTCGAGACGTGTGAACTACGTAGTACCAGATCATGGTAACATTCAAAATTAACGAAGTTAGAGATCTTCTTGAGCTTCTGAGTTGTGGACTGCTCAAAACAGTACTCAACTCCCATTAGAATTAGTTAAAATAATAAGTCCATTCCAATCACTGTTTTTAAAGCCCACCGGACCCAGATGCTCCTGTTGCAGGACTGTGGCTTACCCTTTTATGGATAATATTTATTCAATATGACTAACGAAACAATCACCGTTATAAAACTAAGGGCGGCCAAGGAAGTAGTTTGCTTATCACAAAGCAGGGTCGTCGAAACGTCTCCAAATTCTCCCTACCCTAAACATATGAAAACTCTAAATGATTACAAGTTTTTCCGGATTTTTTGGGAACCCATCCAAAACATGATCTTTTAGATCCGGCCCATTTTCAGTAACTAGCTTTCGGTGCGCACCCAGCGTACATATGCAGACCTTGAAAAAGAATATATGTACATATTTATAATAGCTGTTACCTTTGAAAACAAATTTATTTATAACCTATTCCAGATTCCATCATAGAAGGATTTGCTCTAATCAGCGAAGTATTTGCTTTTCATTGAGTACCTAATTATTCTTTAAAATTCAGTTTATTCTTTGACACGAACCAAATCCATATTTTCCTTTTCTGACAACCATTGTAAGAGTACTGTTGTTTTCTATTTCATTCTCCATACCCTCCAAATAATACAAAACAAAAACTTCGGTATCGTAAATTTTGGTTTTAGATCATCGATGTAGACAAGGGAAATGAAGGCATTTTGTGATACAAGACTTAACATTTTACAATGATATTAAGAAATCCATATAGGACAAAAAATTGATTACCTGATAAAAGTATATGGATACAGTTGTGACAGGAAACTTTTTTTCCACAACTCTCAATAATAGCAATTCTTGCCGACTTAGCTAAAATAATAATAATTTAGTATCTGTAGTGTGCCCAATGGACGACACTTCGATCTAAAAGATCTTCTGTGTCCTATGGCATGATTTAGAAGTAGTTAATACTAGTCCTATTGACTGGCAAAGGGTATATGTATACGTTTTTTGGCTTGACGGAGTTCTTGTGTGACTTCCCAATGCGTAATACTTTGAGTATTCTCATAACTATTTATTCTGCTTGTGCCCAGTTGCTAGCACAGTATGGCTACGGACCATGGAAACCTGCTGTCGACCCCGCCCTAGTGAGTTCATAAGCAATTTCCTTACTTTTTATTTTTAGTGTGACCCGGAATACAGCATAGTACAACTTTATTTGTTGCACTAAGCTGATTTTATTTGTTGCACTAGTTTCGATTCCACAGAATATAAAGCTAGTGATTTTAATGCAGCTTGACTGTCCGAGTGTATAGTTACAAAACTATAGCAACCTTCCTGCCCTTCATATGATTTATTCTCGCAAATGTGTGAAGAGAGAAATTATATTTGCCGTGGTTATATATATATATAAGTGGCATAATATTTCTATTCGCTCTTTTGTCCAAAAATATAGAAATTTATCTTAAAAAACTCAAATTCCCTGGACAAATATATAGTTTCTTGCACTCCATTTATTAAATTCAATCTGTAAGGCACAACACTCAGTACTATAATTTATTAAAATTTTGAGAAGATGACAAGTTTAAGAACCCCCAATAGAGTCTATTACTTAAAGTTTACATTTTAAATATTTATGGCAGATCAGTAGGCATAAAAATTGGTTTGGTGTGAAAGGTTTAACGCCCTAGCGTTTGGATGATTAGCAAGCCGGTTATTATATCTTATTCAAATGTTGGCATTTCTTCATGTACTGATAGCACTCCAAGATCACGATGACTTATATCATTGCAGACAAACCATGGCGCGTTGACTGGAACCTCTGTATGTTGTTGCAAGATTTGCTTTGAGAATATATGATATCGCCAAGTAAGGCATCGATCAAAAAGAGTGCCTAAGTTTTTAGCATGGCTCGCTTGGGTTATTTCGCAGTTGTTAAGACGCACTGTGGGATAAGTATCCTGGCGGAGTGTGAAAGTTGTTTGCGCTGATTTTGCTTCATTGGTTTTTATACGCCATTTGTTTAGTCATGTGTTAAGGCTGTCACGGTTGTGCTTAAGTTAATTAGAAGCGATAGATGCATGACTATTTCCAGCCATTACTACAGTATCATCTGGGTATGTAGCGGTATGTGTGCTGACTGTTAAAAATACTGCTTCCAGTACACTTCTCTGCATCACACCTACATTGATTTCATAGAGATTGGTAATTTCTTCATTTCTTTTTACTCGAAAATGTCTGCTTAGTAAGTATGATTTTAGTAGCGTAAATAAATTATGAGGCCCTCTTGTCATACCTTGTCAAACTCTTGTGTTATGACTAGAAAGACGCAACACAGTATTCTCTATATTCGAATGCTTCTCTGGCGAAATTATATGCAGAGTTAACCTGCCCGATGGTGAAGTGATGTTTCCTGAATCCAAACTGTTGCGTAGGTATAAGAATTCTTTGTGTAATTATAGAGTTGAGCCGATTTAGTAAACGTTTTTCGAAGGCTTTCGATAAAAGAGGAAGTAGACTTATTGGTCTATAGGATGACGCCATATCCAAGCGACTAACAATGTCTTCAGAAAAGTTGATCCTGGATCATTCTCTTTCATAACCATTTGTTCGTGTTGATTAATGTTTATTAGAAAACACATTTTCTAAATTATTGGTATTTCGTGCATACAGCAGGTTTCGAGCACTATCGAATGATAGTCCCGCAGAAATTTATTCAGCTATAGCGATAGAGCCATCTTATAAGTTGTAAAAAATTGTCAAAAATTTAATAAATTTCAAAAATATTTTTTTTCTTACTTTAACTGCTGAGGGATGCTATTAGAAAGCATTTTTATATCATTTGCTGTTTCATACACTGGGTTTCGAACTCGGATACTACCGCATGGTAATCACGCACAAACTGATTCGGCTGCCGCAGTGGTCACTCGTATACCTACACTCGTATAAAATTCGGCTAGTAAAGGAATTATGTAGATTGCTTGCATAGTACGTTTGCGGAGTGAACTGAAAATCCACTGCAAGCTGAACCAGAATTTACCATAAAATGCTATACTACAAAAAGCTATGATGCTAATTTCAGACTTAATGTGTTGAAAAATAAGCCCAATTACCATAACATAAAAGAAGTATACTTCACTTGTTCACTTTTGCACAACGGAGACATGCATTGACCCACCGGGACAGAAATATGGTATTTTAAAGTGGAAATTGAAAATATTACATGATGCCAAAGATGTAATGTGCAACACTGACTGCATGTCACGCCATTTACAATGAAATTTTTAATTAGTTCGCTACATTAGGGACATCATATAATCAAATATCTATCTTTGCATGCATTCCGTAAAAGCACGATTGGGATCAAATCTGCGTACGGATTTTCATAACTAAATTAAACTTCAGTGATGTATGAGTAGATATGCATTTACGCACATATATACGTTTAACTGTATGAAGCAGCCTTCAATAAGTATTGCAAAATATACATTGAATTTCTTAGAAAGCGAAGCTTGAAACAAATTTGTTAATAATTGTTATTTGAAGTAATTGCAAGTTAAACACACATACATATACCTACATATAAGTATTGAATATTGAATAAATATACAGAGTGTGCCAAACGCAGATGCATTTTAATAAATTAAATTAAGTACTATAAGCAAAATACAACTCAATTTTACTCACCTTAGAAAAGCTAAAATTCTCTTATTTCTCGCAAACGATTTCATTCATTCATTTTCAGATTTAATCGCAAGTGGACGCTTCGAAGCTGTGTGCAGCCAAAAATTTTGGTGGCAGACCACGGACGTTTCAACAGTTCTCGGCGACGTTTCTCAAAGCTTGAGTGAACCAAGAATGGGTAAAAAGCAAAGTTCGAACTAAAATATTCACCAGTCTCGAGGCGCTAAAAAAAGCCATTGTCCGTGAGTGAGCCCAAAATACCTGCAAGTCACATTTGGGCAGCTTGCGACTCGTTTCTGGACCGTCTCAAGGCGAAGTCTCATAGTCAAGGCAAAATGTGGTTGGTTACTTTACTTTATTTTACTTTTGCCGATAGTAAATTTATGAAACCTGTGAAAATTTACATCATTGAAATGTCCCCTATGATCAAGTCTACAGGCTTAAAATGTTCACGAACTCGCCGACACAGTATCGCATTGAGTTCAGCAACGTTTTCCCTTGTTGCGTAAGTTGTGGCTTCATCATGTTGAAAATAAAGGTCGTTTATGTCTATTTCTTCAAGCTCTAGCCACAACAAATGTTCAATCTGTTGTCCTGAGCGATGTCCATTGAAAGTAACAGCTCTTTTATTTTCACCAAAAAACATACCGAACAATACATTTTAGCGAATGTAATGATTTTTCTGAAATTACTCGAGGGTTTTCTCCTGCCCAGATGCGGTAACTTTGTTTGTTGATAAATCCATCCAGTGTGAAATAAGCTTCATAACCAAATTTGTTTTTGCGTGAAAAACCGGCATCATGTTCAAAGAACCAAATCGCGAAGTTCCTGTGTTCACAATTATCTGTTGGGTTAAATTTTTGTGTTAATTTTTTTTTTTTTTTTTTTTTGAATGAAAAGTCTTAGTTATTTTCAAGCAATCGCTAGATTAAGTTAAGTTGATCTGGCTGGCTGAAAGCCATCATATAGACCTATCAGATGGAGCTAGACCTCTGCGTCTTTTGCGAATCTAAGTAAGCTTTGAAGCTCCAACCCCGAGAGACATTCTAACCTCTCCTACTGTAGAGCTACTAAACATTCCATTCGATTTCTAGGGGCAAGAACAAAGAAGGTGCTCTAGAGTTTCGCCCTCTTCTAGTTGCATTGCAAAATCTGCAGCTATCATTGTTTGCAATTCCCATCTTGTATGCCTGTGTCACTAACAAATTGTGGACTGTTAGTATATACATATATAACAATTCTGTTTTCCTTTCTAGACAGGGCTAGTACGAATCTGGCGAATTTATCTGCACTCTGTATACACATGATTTTCGCGGTTTTGCAAGTGGCTAGATTATTCCACCTCCTGTCTATCCGTATTTTCATGTCCGCAGCGGTGTCATTGTAAACCGTATTTAAAGGTTTCAGTAAGCTGTTTCTGTTTGTATTCTTGCTTGAATTGTATGTAAACATCACTTTTGGCAATTGATCTACAATTTCGTTTCCTGCTATGCCCTTACGTCCGGGCACTCAATAGATGTGTAACCGTCTGTCTGCGGCTAGTCTCTCTATGCCTTCCGTTGTCCTAAGAACGTTCTTAGATGCCCTTTATTGCCGCTTGACTGTCAACGAATTATATACATTTATGTTAGAATTGCTCGATGTCTTTGCTAGTGCTATTTATGCAGCCTTTCCTACCGTAAAGACTTCTGCTTGAAAAATACTGCAGTGGTCAGGGAGCTTAATTAGCGGCCTGATGTCTAGTTCTATGCAATAAATCCCTGCACCTACTCCGTCTAACATTTTCGAGCCGTCAGTAAATATACCAGGCATATTGGGGCTAAATTTCATATCTCTTTCCCACTCTTCTTCTTCTATTGTTATTCGGAATCTCTTCACCCAATTATATTTCGGAGTCATATAATCCGTATTGGTCCGGAATCTCTTCACCCAATTGTCCAAATATTTTACAGGTAAATTCACCCGTTGCGTTAAGTCTTGGCTGCTAGACCTTCTGTCACAATGTCAATCGGTGGTAGGTTTAGTATTATTTCAAGTGCTCAATTGCCCCTGTAGTGCAAAGTGCAACAAGGCGTTAAATACTTTCCATATGAATTTTGTATGTTGCTTTCCTCTCCAATATATTGCGTATCATGGAGTTCGCTATCCAAAATTACTCCAAGGTACTTTGCGTGGTCTTTAAGAGTCAATTCTACACCGTTTAGATTCGGGGGGTGCCAATTTGCTAGTAAAAAGTATCATCTAAGTTGCCCATTGATGCACTGTTGCGAGTGGTAACTGTGGCAACCACCCTGTATATACATTTGCAAAAGTTTTCAATGCATATAAAATTACTTAGCATGAAATCCTATTGCAGCAATTATGCTAAGCCCTAATTAAATTCAGCAACAATTTTAATTAAGATTTAGATAATAATTAAACAAACCAATTTGCACAGCTCATTTGCTTTTTACCAGTATGTCAATGAGACATACTCACGGCCGATGCATATGTAGGCAATACAAAGGTGACTATTTATATTGCGAACTTTATAAGTGAAATAAATAATTGCCTTGGAAAATGGTTTTCATAAGCACAAAACGAAGGCATCATTAGGGCCAAATTCGGGTAGCACAACTGGATTCTTTTTAATTCGACGCATGGAAAAATCAGAGCATCACTCCTTGAGCCACATTGTGTGAGCTCTTATTGTGGTAATGTTGATTATTGTTTAAAGCAAAAACCAAAAAAAAAACGATGTATGTATGCGAACCATTAGTTTTTTATTTGGCTCTTCTTGAGAAATACTTACAGTGTGTTGGTGTATAGTTTCAGAATCATTTGTATAAATCGAAGTAAAGTCATCCTTCAAAATTATATATATAAATTTATATGCATATAAATAAGAATTGGTCTCCACGCCTTCGCTATATTCTCATGAAGTGTGGCAACCACTTCGAGATGTTCTTGGAATGAAATTTGAATTGGTCGAGCCAAGAAACAGCAGGAGTTTTGGTGTATCAGAGAAAGAGATAGGAAAGAATAGAGACAGAGATAGAGATAGTTAGTACTGTGAGAATTTTCCAGATTCTTTGGAAAATTTGTAGTCTTGATCTAGCAAAGGCAGGGCACTCGCAGAGAAAGTGCTCAGTGCTTTCCACATCCTCCAAGCAAGACACGCAAGTTCGTGCACTATCAATTTTTCACAAAAGTGAATTCTTCTGCCAAAGCAACTAATTTTGAATAATCTGCGGAAATTTCTTGACTTAATGACTGACGTTTACGATCAAACTCGTTATTCTAGCCCTACTAGTAACCCTAGTATTCTTTTATACTATGATTTGTTGCTTTTAGATTCGAAAATAGTTACTTTCATGCAACTTTGCTTATAAAACGCAACCAAACATTGAACTAACCGAAACATGTATTTATTTGAACGGCTTCACGTGCACTTTAGATTAATCTACTATAATTACACGAAAGGGAAGGAATCTTGATAAATTAATTCAATAAGGGATACAGTATCACCCAACGTATGGGTCCTTTGTTTCTCAAAAAATTCCCGATCTTATAGATTTCCGTCTAACAAATGGTATTGCCCGACACCAAGAAAATACAAAAGCATTATTTAATCTCTCTTTAACTCAATCCATTCTTTGTGACTTACTAGAGGTTCAATGTTTTTTATATAAGTACGTTTATTATTTTGCATATAACGAATGCACATTTTTACTTTATACGAAAAAAATACGAAACATTGTCTGTAGAAAAAATTATAAGAAATCAACGAAATGATTTCAAACATGCACTTTATTATATTAAAATTTATTGGAGTGTAAGGGTGCCGTCGTCAGTGCGTGGGTTCGAATCTCCGTGCATGAAACACCAAATGATAGAAAAAGTTTTTTTCTCATAGGGGTCGCCCCTCGGCAGGCCATGACAAACCTTCAAGTGTATTTCAGCCATGAAAAAACTCCTCATAAAAAACCATCAGTCATTCGGAGTCGGCTTAAAACTGTAAGTTCCTCCATTTGTTTGATGTCAAATTTTCATCGAATCTCTAAAATTTCATTTTATTATTTATTTTTTTATTTTAAACCTCTTTGAGTTTTATAATTTCGTTTTTTATGTTTGGCCTAGCAAAAAAAAACGAAATTATTAAATTCAAAGAGGTTTAAAATAATAAAATAAAATTTTAGAAATTCGATGAAAATTTGGCGAATTTTTATAAAACTTGGATTATTATGGTTTTTTTTTTTTGTAGAATATTTCGCTATGTTGAGCTACATACTTAGTCTATTCAAACACAATATTCTTAGAATGAATATTATACATTTTTTCTAAGAAGGCATAATAAGTCAAAATAATTTGGTGCATAGGTCCTATACAAAAAACAAAAAATTTAAGGATTCAAAAAAAAGCACTTTTTGAAATATCATAAGTTCGAAAACTTATTAAACAACCAATTTTAACTATCAGGGCTTGACAGTAATTTGTTTACTGATCTTTTTTAATTGGCCTACGTACCAATTACCTATAAACAGAAAAACAAATCGAACATTTGAACTAACATTGAAAACAGCTGGGCATACAGTACGAAAAAAATGTGTTTTAAATACAGTAAACTTTAAGATCGAATATCTCGAAAACGGTTAAGTTTTGGGCATCAAGTCATATGGACAAATTAATCAGAAATTGTGTTAAATAATAGTGTCCTTAAATATATTAAGACATTCCTGGCAACCCTGTGTACCTGATTTCAATCTACAATTTTAACCAGCAACTACCTACTGCAGCACTCATTCTTTGATTTTTTTTATTGTTGTTCTCAGCAGAACTTAACTAACCAAGTATTTATACATAACTACATACATATATTCCGTTTAAAAATTGTATTGCTTCACTTCAAAGTAATTGCACTCTATTTAGTTTATTTAGTCGATTTTCCTATTTATGTAGCTTTGTTTTCAGTGGAATGGCATCAGTCGGAGTGAATCATGTTTGTTATGCCCCCTTTACATGATTAATTGAAAAATAAAGTGGCTTACTGCTTAGCCAAATATCCAATATCCAAAGAATGAATTGATAATTACTAAATAATTTTGTTTTATTTTATTCTTATACAGCAAATATTATATTTATTGATTCATGTACATATATCTAAATTTGTAGGTATAGCAGGGTATAGGAAGAAAACAAAAATGTGTAATGTAAATATGTTTCTGTTTCAGGTATTAGAAAGTAGTATCGTAGCTATCATTTGTCAAGTCTGCAAAAGTAGAAAGTTATGTTTTGATAATATAACTATTTTATTTATTTTAGATCGGCCCATAGGCCCGATGAGCGTTGCTTCAAATATTTTGTATTGCTTTTTGCATTTAAAGTTGCTTCTACTTTTAATTTAAATACATAGATGCAGCACTGGAAAGTTTTTGTATGAAAAGCTTACACATTGTAAATACAAATGGAATAAATCAAAAATATCATATTTTCTAGCACTGTCATACTGATGCCGTTATATTCTCGCGAAGGTCATACATATGTAAATATCAGCAGCTGTGTTCACAGTAATAACAGCGCAACATATTGCAAAGTCGTACCTATTTATTTATTTTTTATTTAATTTGTTTTATTTATTTATAAAAATATTTTCCGTACTACAACAAAAACCATATAACTCAGAGTTATATAAAAAAGTTTTGCAAAGCCACCAAGCAATGTGAACTAACGCAGGTTTAAGCACAAGGCAATCCAGTTTTTAAAATAATTTGGTGAATAGATTTCATAGACAATTTTTTTGATGAGAAGTAGGAAAAGCAAATTTAAAAAATCGTTAATTCAAAATTGTATCAACCAGCCATTTTTAACTGTCAGCCCTTCAACTAAACAACAGAAAAAACTGATCCTTGAGCTAACATTGAAAAAAGTGGGCGTACAAGCAAACATTTAAATATATTATATTATATTTATTAAGTATATTTCAATTTATATTGCATATTTATTAAAATAATCTTTAAAACCGAATAGCTCGAAAACGGGCTAGTTTTGGACATCATGTCGTATAACAAAATTATTCAGAAATGACTTGATTAATCATGGTTTTGAGTCTACAACCCGACTTTCCCGGTAACCCTGTTTAAGTAACACATATTCTGTATCAAAAATACGACTTTGCAAAATATATCAGCCCGAGCGCCATTTATTTGAGCGCCATTATATTTCGAAAGACATTTTTTACCTATCCAAAATATTTGTTTAATAAATCCGAATCGGACATAAGTAAATTGAAAATATGTCGTCACTAACACAGGGCAGTGATAGTTTCAGAATAAAAAGCTCAGAAAATTCCTTTACTTATCAGTGAAAGTGCATCCGTTCCGGATATTACAGCGCTGAAACAAGCAAACAGACAGGCAATGGTTTTATACATGCTCATATTATATTTTGTTATACTCGCTCGTCCTACAATTCGATTATATTATATTTTTAGAGTAGATAATTATAATATTATCGGTTAAAAATACAATTTATGTAACTTTTATGGAAAAACGTTGACCAGCCAATAAAAATCCCAATTAATATAGCACAATTGTAAAAATTTTTACTATCCCATTTAATGCTTGTCAATTGCTAAAAGCTTGCAATCAAAAATAATTTGGGTAGTGGTTTTAATAAGCATCTATTAATATAAATAAATATATTTATATTACACAGATATTGCCCAGCCAGAATTTGGTATTCACTACTTTTTAAAAATCTGTGACAACGCGGTTAATTAACTTGGCGCGTAATATATCGATTAGGTAGTGTGGCATGGCCCGACCACAAAAATTCGCTAATCATGCCTCTGTAGCGCTCACCGTTAACTGAAATCGTATTTACAACAGCATTTTCAAAGAAAAAAGGGCCTCTGATGGCACCAGGCTTTAAGGATGCAACACTGCTGGATTTTTGATCACCAAATGTGTAAATCTTGCTTGTCAGCATAGTCACCGAGAAGAAAATGTGCTTCAACAGAGAATGTAATTTTTCGAACTAACTCCTAGTCCTATTTCGAGGAAATAAGTTTGTAATATTTAACCACGTTTCTCATGCACGAAGCGATTCATTTCGTTCCACAAAGATACGATACCGATCTTCTGTCTAGATTTCCAGTGGAAAGAGGTTGTTACTGCGAAAATAGCATATCATTAAAAAAAAAACACTATATAAACTATCAAACTAAGGTAATTATTTTACAGCGTCGCGCTCGTTCTTTTATGCCACACTTACATTGACGATATACAAATAATTTAAATTTTGAAGTAGAGTGCAAAATACACAAGAATGGTGATTACTTGACACAACAGATTTCATAAAATTTTTTATATGTATATTTATTCCTTTCACTCTATAGTTAAGCATATATTATACGAAATTTATTTTTCGTTTTAAGTCCTTATGAGGCCAAACCTAATGTACATCGCAACTATAGCCAACTTAAGAGATACAAGCACTCCAAAAAATAAGCCAAAATTGTAGGCATGGAACAGTCTCCTCTGTGGCATCCGCTTACAATGTCCGCAGCAGAATGCAAAATAAATATTTTTGCACATTCAGGACAGGCCAAGGACGCCCACCGAACATTAGAAACAAATTGACAATGCTCTCGTGACCTCACTCTGTGCCACTGCTGGAGTGTCCTTCATTATTTTAATTACATTTTTAATGAAACGCAAGTCTAACACATATGAACGAGTATGTATGCACTTACTTTACGGTGGGATTCAGATTCTACTTGTTCGTAAGATTAAATTAAACTTATTCTAATTATATACTTCGCTCATTTCGTCTATGCGTAATAGTCACAGTTTTTCAGGAATCCTTAAAGCGATAACAGAAAGTAGTAAATGAAATGTTAACAGAAATATTAAAATATTCTAGACCATTACTAGTATACTTGTATACGAGATGTGGCTGATAGTACGACGAGTTAAGGGTCTTTAATGCGGAACAACAGCAAAACACACAAAGGAGGAGGAGGAACTCGGCCAAACAATTTGTTCATTAGCAGTTGTCTCTGAACCAAGCACCAACACCAAGTAAAGGAAAACTGGAAATTCCCGAAATTTGCACCAGCGCAGTGTGATTAAATTCCATGTTATAAAAGGAAATACGTTGAAACCAACTTAAAAAAAAATTTCATCGGTTATTGAGCACCATCGGTTATCTGCACCTTCATGTACCACATTCATCAAAACCTCCTCGGAATATAATATTCAGAAAGTTCAAAAATACAAAAAATACAACCCCCTCATACCAGCGTTTGATCCACCTCTTGAAACATTTCTGGAACTCTATTTTCGATGTAGCCAACAAAAGCCGTTTTCAACTTATCCATTACTTCCTCTCGGCTGTTAAAGCGCGTTCCCCGTAGTGGCTTTTGACACGATCAAAAAAAAAAAATCGAAGGGAGGTGAATCAGGTGACTGTTAGATGGTATTAATTTCATTCTTGGTCGAAAACTCATCGATAGCGATGGCACTGTACGACGATACTAGTTAGTTGTTTTCCCACAAATTCTTTCTTTTTCTCATAATACTCAATTAATAAACCTTATTAATTGTCTGACCTTCAGGCAAACATTCGTGCTGTACAATCCCGTTGTAACCCATAAAAACCGTGACCATCGCTTTCTTTCTTGACCGAAAACGACCTAGGTGTTTCGGTCTGTGTTCTTTCGCAGCTCTCCACTCACTCGTCTAATGTCGTGCTCATATGGCATTGTACTCATATTGTAAACCCCTCTGGCAGCTCTCTAATGGTTAATTTGAGGTTATTGCCGTCACCTGCCGATTTCAATTTTCGCAAGTGGGAATAAAACTGTATATATTTTTGTATGTAATTTCATGAAAATATGTATATTTTATTACAAAAGAGTTCTAATTTGATTACGTAATGACCTTTTGAGGTACATTATTTGGTTATCGGAGTGACCCGGATTTATATCCGGCTAAGATCTGTCATTAGCGGCCGCCGTAGCCGAATGGCAAACCTCCGAGTCTATTTCTGCCATGAAAAAGCTCCTCATAAAAATATCTGCCGTTCGGAGTCGGCTTGAAACGCATACCGCAAATAGGAGGAGGAGCTCGGCTAAACACCCAAAAAGGGTCTACGCGCCAATTATATATATATGTATATATAAGGTCTGTCATTCCACCAGCAGAGATTGTTGATGCTGTTACAACAACACTTAAAAGGTAATCTTTATCCTATTCTGATTAAATTTGTTCTAACAGCATTTAAAGCGTGCATTTGTTCTTTCTCGACTCGAATGCTACGTATTGAATGGAACAATTTCTCGCATGGTTGGTTGGTTGGTTGATATTATGACTCACCAGGAAACCAATTGCCGATCCGCACCATTTTGTTGCCACATCTTAGCTACCAACAAGTTGTACGGTTATTCCCTACCGACTATAACCAGTCTGTGCGATTGAAAAACTTCATATAATTTTTTACATACCAGCTCTTCGAGGTTTTCAAAAAACGGTTTGCCAATGTCAGAATTCTACATTTAAACAGATTCCGCAGGTTTTTATGGTAATGTTGATTCAGATTTCTGGGTGACCGCTTCGGCAAGGGCCTGCTTAGTCTAGACATAGTCTCGTGGAGACGAACTCTTTAGAGCAGATTTGCGGAAATGTATTAGAGGTCCAGAAAGATACAGTAATGTGAATCAAATGCTCTAATGGAGCTGGGTTATGTTCATTTTATGAAACTTCGTACAGGAATATTTAAAATGTGTTCAGACAATTTTCTCTTAGTTGGAACTTGTTAAGTTGCTAACGTGAAAAGCAAAGTATATACATTCCATCAAAATGAAATAAGGAATTTTAAGCAGATTTCTTAAATTCAATAACATGAATCTAAATGTATTGGATTTCATATAGTGGAACAAAAAAAATTCAAAGTTAGGATTCAAAAATTTCTTTTCTGAAATAATGAATATTTTTATATTTATTCTCACATTACAGTGCAAAGGTTTAAACTTAAACCATATTTACAAATCTTGGAAATTTATTTCCAAACTAATTGATACAGACACCAAGTTGACCCAAAGGACCTCGTTGGCAGTACGAATCGCATATTTGTTCATCTGTGTGCAGCAATGGGTATCGCAGCATGATAGATAATAGTAAACACACACAAAGTTCATGCAACGCTCAGGGGTTGGCGAATTGAAAGCAGCTATAATTGAAAATTGAACAGAAGTTTATTTATAGGCATTTAGCTCATAAGCAATTTGCGTAAATCGATATTTCTAAGTTTATGGGCATGAGGTACTACATGAATTTTCCTTTTAGCGAACAGTCCATTATTCTCAATTATTATCTAATCGCTTAATGATTGGTGAGTGCCAAGAACGTAGTAACGAGCTCTTACTGTGCGGACCGAACCAGTCATCCTCGTTGTAGCAGTGAGTATGACTGAAGGCTTAAGTTTTATTTATTTCATTCAGTTTATAGAAGAGTATCTGACAGATGAATTCTTAAAACTAAATATAGTAAAAAGAATAAGTTGAATTCTTATAATGTCACCGCTGAAATTGATAACATGGCAATAAATATTATAAGTATAACGCTTGGGCTTAAATGTCGCGGGCCTAACACATAGATGGCACTAGTTTTATTGCATTCACCTCTTTATCAGTACTAAACCGTAAAAATACAGCTGGTAAATGATCATGATATTCTATTCATTAGCTCGAGAGTTGTTATGTTATTATTTTCAATTCAATGGATCAAAAAGATTTATTTTTTTGTTTTAATTTTACACTGCTTCTGGATGTGGTAAAATATCGTTCAACAAAGCAATGGCTTGTAAAGTGTTATAGGGACTCCTCCAAAACATAAACAACAAAAAACTTTTTCTGGTCGTAGAGACACCAACGGTGCACAACGCAATGAACGTCCAAATGAGGCGAAATACACTCGGAGGCTTGACATTGCCAGCCAAGGGACGACCACTATTAAAAAAACATTTACTATCATTTCTGAGCTTCGTGCCCACAACTGGTTTCGAACCCGGGTTGCGAACGCATTCGGCTATGATTGCTGCCATGTCAATTCATATTAAATAATCAAATGGGTCGAAAATTAGCAGCTCATTCCAATTAACGTTCCCATTGATTGTTCTGTAAACGAAATTTGTAGGAAGCGTCTTACAAACGAACAACGCTTGCAAATCATTGAATTTTATTATAAAAATGCGTGTTCTGTTAAGAAAGTTTATCGCGCGCTTCTTCCATTTTAAGGTCAGTGTAATCGACCCACTGAAGCGGCTATTCGAGCTATTGTGACTAAATTTAGAACCAAATTCAAACCAATTCATCAAACCACCAACACGCTTACGTAGCGTGCGAACTGAAGAAAATATCGCAGCTGTATCGGCCAGCGTTAATGATGACCATCAATTATCGATTCGTCGCCGTTCGTAGCAATTGGGCCTCTGTTACTCAACAACATGGAAAATTTTGCGAAAGGATTTAGGTGTGAAGCCTATCAAAATACAGCTGGTGCAAGAATTGAAGCCGAACGACCTACCGCAATGCAGAATTTTTGGTGAATGGGCTCTTGGAAAGTTGGCCGAAGATCCACTTTTTTATCGAAAAATTGTGTTCACCGACGGAGCCCATTTTTGGATCAATGGGTACGTACATAAGCAGAATTGTCGATTTTGGAGTGAAGATCAGCCAGAAGAATTGCAAGAGCTACCAATGTATTCCAGAAAAGATCGCAGTTTGGTGCGGTTTATGGGCTGGAGGTATCATTGGACCGTACTTCTTCAAAGATGCTGGGAATCGTAACGTAACTGTGAATGGTGAGCGCTACCGTGAAATGATATCCAACTTTTTTTTGCCCACATATGCAATAGCTTGACTTGCATGATATGGACTTGTTGAGAGGCGAGTTCGGTGAACATTGGCCACCCAAATCGTGCGATATAACGCCTTTAGATTATTTTTTGTGGGGCTATGTTAAAGCTCATGTCTATTCAGACAAGCCTGATTCAATTAACGCATTGGAAGATAACATTAAAGCATTTATATGTGAGATACCGGCCGAAGCATTGGAAAGAGTATGCCAAAATTGGACTAAGCGGAAGGACCATTTGAAGCGCAGTCGCGGTCAACATTTGCATGGAATAATTTTCAAACATTAAATTATATGGACTGTACTATCGATTTAAATAAAAATTGTCATGCATTTTTCTAAATTTTACGTTGTGTTTTTTGGAAAACTTTCCTATAGCTCTTAAAAAATCACCCTTTATAATTGGCATGTACACCCTTTTTGGGTATTTGGCCGAGATCCTCCTCCTATTTGTGGCATGCGTCTTTATGTTGTTCCATAAATGGAGCGAACTGCAGTTTCAAGCCGACTCCGAATGGCAGATATTTTTTAAGAGGAGCTTTTTCATGTCACAAATACACGCGGAGGCTTACCACTGCCTCCGAGGGGCAACCGCTATTAGAAAAAACTTTTTCTTATTTTTGGTATTTCACCGAGATTCGAACCTACGTTCTCTCTGAATTCCGAATGGTAGTCACTCAACAACCCATTCAGCTACGGCGGCCGCCGTGAAAAAATTTGAGAAACTGGACTTAGTAACTTTTCACTCTAAGCCCGCGGTATGATAATCTATAAAAAATGTTGCTTTGCGAGTAATGTGAACACCAGAACAAGACAACAAATTCTTCACAACAAACACAATTTCTTTGTCAGCGTTAAAATATGTCGTAAGGCTCAATAGAAGTACATACTCCCTTATCCCGTCCATCGTATTCAGCTACATTCGGCAGCAAATTAAAAATACCAGGTATGGTAAGCAACAATTCACCTTTTTCTTGCGCAACTATCAACTTCTACTCATGTTGCATTCCACTTCAAAATTTGTACACAGCGCGAATATTGCTTACAAATACCAGAGCAAATACACAGTATTTTCACTTACCACCAAAAAAACATTGTCTGCATCGCAACTAGTAAGATTTACGCTTTTTTGACAGTAAAACATTTATGGGTACCATCACAGCGCGAATTATCAAAATACAAAAATTATTCCAGAACTGCTGCTAAACTAAATAAATACTACAAGTACATCTTCTACTATTTTTTAACTCTGTTCACTTTTAAGTGACTACCATTCCGTCTATCCTGGCTCGATAGCGACTATGTAAGACCGTATAAGAGGAAATGTGAGCGAATTTCTTCGAATAAAACACCAGCGTATTCAATGTGGCGGACGTAAAATCAGATAGTTGAGTTTAGGGTATTAAGCTGCACACTCTGAGATTTTCAAAGTTGATGATTACCGCCATTTTGAATTTTGAAAAACTGTCATCGGGTTTTTAATCAGCAACCCTAAGCCCCAAAAGCATACATTTGTATGTGTCTAGCCCATAATTCGATTGTAATTCCTGGACCTTAAAGAGTTAACACCATTTCGCTCAAAGCTGTGTAGTTTTTTTTGGAACTGGTGATTTTACTAGGCTTATTATAGTGGTTCATGCTTCATTATTCTGAGCCTAAGGTGAAGTCTCCATCATGTCAGACTTTTGAGAAAATTGGGAATAAAAACACCCTGATAAGTACTTTAATAAGCACTTTTGGACCCCAATCGTGTAAAACGCATAAAAATACATCAAAAGTGAGTCTTCTTAAAATACCAATAAAACAAAATCTCTTTCTCAAATGTTTTTTGCTGGGTTAGGTGAGGTTAAATGGGTGTAGCGAAAAAGTGAGAGCCCAGATGTTTAAACCTTAGCCCGACGAGAGTAGGGCAGCTGAGAAGAAGGTGCTGAGATGAGGCCACCTCATCCTCCATATATATATATATATCAAAATACTGCCTTGGAGCGGCCGTAACCTAATGAATTTGTGCGTGACTACTATACGGTAGGGTCCGAGTTCGAAACCCCCTGTCGGTATGACACATCATATTATATATAGAACAAGCTTTTTCTGGCCGACGCCTTGGGCAGGCAAATGGCAAACCACCGAGAGTAAATAAAAAAACCAACTGCCAACTGCTAGAGGCGGCATAAAACAAGAGTTACCACGTTTGTGGAACAACATTAACACGGAAGAAGAGTTCGGCCACCCAACAAAGGATGTATTCGCCAAATAATGTATATATTAATATAAATTATATTATATAATGCCTCAATTGTAACCCTATTTCGCGTCTTCAAATGTACTTCCGGCTGTAAGCCTCAACTAACACTCAGACTGAGCTGGTTTGCTCTCAAAGGCCAATTTCTTTTAGGCGCCACTTTGCCCAATGGCTCACATTGGTATTATAACTTTATTCACAGTTATTTGTAACAGTATATTTATTCAGGTTTAGTCATGTATGCCTGTTCTATCCGTCCGCTTGATCCTAATATGACTATGACAACGACTTTACACTAAAACATGCACCGGTTATAAAATGTTGGTTTCCGGCCGAACTAAGACACCACTTCACTTACTGGTTTTTCCATTTCCATTTTCTTTTTTTGCAAATATTGACGTACAGTTTTCGCTGAGATGTGAATATTTTTTCGCATACTAAAGAAAAGCAGACAATTTTCAATAGAGCGCACGTCCAGCATTAGACAGCTGTATGTTAGTAAGCAGCGTGCCTCGCATACAATATGTGTGTGTATGCGTAAAAACATATTTTATAAAGTCATTGCATAGTTTATACTGACTTAGACTTTGAGTTCGACTAAATGTTAGTTACGCGCTTTAGTAGTAAAAAAGCTCAAACAGTCCAGCTCGGTTACTTAGAATTCTCCCAAAGGTGAGGGTTAAATAACTACACAAATTTTTACTTAGGCTGCGCGACTGAAATTAATTTAAATTTTATTTTTAAATAATATATTTTTCTATATTTTCATTTATTAATTTTCTTGCTAAGTTTTGCAGTGGAATTATTTCATTTTATTTCCATTTTTCAAAAGTACAAATAGTCCTCAGTGGTCATAATCAGGCATCAATAGTCATACCATCTATTCCTTTTTTCGCGGAATACTCCGTTTTTTGCGTCCATAACCTATTTCGCGAAAATAATATGAATTCTGTATTTTACTACGAGCAATCCTATGGCGGCCGCCATAGCCGAATGGGTTGGTGCGTGACTACCATTCGGAATTCACAGAGAGAACGTAGGTCCGAGTCTCGGTGAAAGACCAAAATTAAGAAAAACATTTTTCTAATAGCGGTCGCCCCTCGGTAGGCAATGGCAAACCTCCGAGTGTATTTCTGCTATGAAAAAGTTCCTCATAAAAATATGTGCTGTTCGGAGTAGGCTTGAAACTGTATACATATATAATATAATCCTATGTCTAGTTATCCAAGTATTTTGGACATGGTCTTAAATTTTCCTAAAAATTGGTTTATTTGTAAGCAGAAAACTGAAAAACTATTGAAAAACATTTAATAATTTTAAAATGTGGTTAAATGTTGAAAAATTTCGAATTTTTATTTTTTACGATAAAATATTTTTAAATCATGTTTACTTTTTTGGAAAATTTTTCGATTATTTTATTTATTATTAATGGACTAATTTTTTTTAACTATAAGGTATGATTTATAAAAAAATTTGTGGAAAACATTTTCTTAAATTTACTCGAAAATTGGTTTATTTGTAAGCTTAGTAGAAAGCTGAAAAATTATTGAAAAACATATAACTTCTTGAAATTTTTTCTATGTTGAAAATTTTGGTATTAAGTTTTTATCTTCGAGTTTTTTTGACAATACAATAATTTTATTCTTACGAAAACAACTTTTTTGGAAAAATGTACGATTATATTATTTTTTGCGATAAGGTATGATTCATAAAGAAACTTTTGGAAAACATTTTATTTTTTGGAAATTTTTATATTTTTTTTTATATTTTTTTTTACTATTTTTTTCATTATTTTGCTTACTATTTTTTTAATAATAGCTGAGACTATATTTGGTAATCCCTAAAAGCTTGATAGTAGGGTTCCAGTAAACTTCCTGACATATATTAGTGAACCAGAAATGACAAGGAACAAGAGCATAGCTGTCGAGTATTTTTAAATTGTATGTGCAGTGTGGGTACATTGAGAATTACCACTGCGGCAGCAAAATTAAAGAGTGGTGAGAGGATAATATTTCAGTTCCAAGTGTTCCAGTGAATCGTAATATTTAAACATTTGCATGGTGAAAATTGTAAATACAATAGGATAGCCAGTTTGGTTGAATATACCTCGGCCGAACCCTTCACGAGTATTTTAATACGTCACCAAATCGTGGATATAAGAAGAGAAGTGGAAAGTCGATACGCTGACAGCAATTCTTATGGTGAATTGCAATTTGACTACGATTTTATGAAAACGAGTCGAAACCAACAGTACAAACACTTCAAATAAATTATCATCGCAGACATAATGATGACATAAGAATTATAGAAATATGTTAGTACATAGGATAGTTTGGCATTAACTACTTACACCTTGACCTAATAAAATATATAATATATTAATATCAGAAATGTTTGCTAGCTTTGATAACCTTATTACCTTTTCATTCAGAATACCGCGAGTTTGTTGACCATGGAGAGTTTTGCCTGTTTTTGAGTTAGAAATTATGCGATGTTTAGTCATCAATAGTTAAATGCGTGAAGATTTTAGCAGTTATTCGACGTTAAGTTAATAAAGGAGTGCAATTTTTACAAATTTAAGAGAGCTCAAAAGCAATTTTGTTTCTTCTGGAATTAAATTAGTTTCAATGAAGAGAGTTTGACTGTAAATAATTCCAATTCATACATAGATACGTACGTATGTATATTCCGCTATTTTCTGAATTATTACAATTTCTAACATTCTTTTACGCTGTCCTTTCTTTTGTGTGCCTGTCAAGTATCGAATGAGTTCCCGGGAACGGAATTTCTTTCAGTCACTTTTTTACATGCACGTCCGAGGATCTGTTTTCAAAAGCTTTGCTATTATTAAACTAAAATAAAAGCAAAAAAATGCCTGTGCATTTATTAAATTTTATTTTGTTGGAAATTCAAACAAATGGAAAATTATTTGAGCATTTCATAAATCCAATTTTCATGCAAGAGGTACAACATTTACGGTTTTATTGCATTTTTAATATGAATAATATAGTGATTCAACGCTTTGTAGATATTGGTTTGCAGAATTCGGGGAAAAGAACTATAATGATGTGGAGCACTGTGAATGAAGTTACCAGATTTAATTGAATTTTTAATACTTCTAATTTTATTTAATTAAATATTGGGTATGGGAATAAGTTTCCGCCCTCGTAAAAGAGGTGTCACTGTTGATACTATTTTTGTGTTCGCTCTAGTAATATACTGGTGATTTGAAGGTGTATATGTGAGGTCTCGATTACAGTAGTTGACATTCGTTTGAAGCGTATAGATACTTTTTATCTGATGTCAAAAATGTACAAGCTCGTCCCGAAAAAAGCATTTGCGGGAAGTCATGCTTCATTATTACCTTTTAAAGAAAAGTGCAGCTGAAACGTGTCATATATTGATTAACATTTACGGTAATCACGCTCCATCAAACACAACTGGTAAAGAGTGGAAGAGTGGTTTCAATGCTTCCTAAGTGGCAATTTCGACGTGATTGATAAAGATCGCAAAGAGGCGCCGAAAAAACTCGAAGATACTCCACCACAACAATTATTGGATGAAGACGCATGTCGAACTCTTGATGATATGTCTAGAGAGTTGGATGTTGACAGATCAACCGTCGGTAAACGCGTGCACGCGATGGGAATGGTCCAGAAAGCAGGTAACTGGCGGCAGGTGCCACATCAATTGAAGAAGAGGAAAACAGAAAGGAAAAGATTTTCTGCACCGCGTCGTCACTGGCGATGAAAAATGGATCTATTATGATAGCCCAAAGCGTCGAAAACGTTGGAGCCTGCCAGGGGAATCAGGTCCATCGACAGCGAAAATAAAATTCATGTTTCAAAGATTATGTTCTGCATCTGGTGGCATCCATCCTGGAGGACGGAGCGCCCATGGCAGCGAAAAAATTGGTCGGTATTTTGAGCACTACCAATCTTTGTTTATAGATTTTGACACTATTGGGACCCAACTTAAAAAGAAAATACATTACTCTAACTGTTTTTGCTTTGCTGATAATATCTGTTGAATATGATTTGATTCGAAGTTACGATTGGATTCTCTCACATTCCTTTTTGTGAAGTTTCGCTGGAAATCATTGTTGTGCGGCTGGGTCAAAAAAGATCTGCTTTAGAATACTAAGAATTGTCATTTGTGAAATGAAAACAGAAACCTTTAACATATAAGTGGAAAATTGGGTCGACAGAATGGATTATTTCTTCTCAGACGAGGAAACTATCTGAATGAAGTTGCATATGTAAGTTAACTCGAACCGTTCGCATTTGCTGCGACGCCCATTTGTTGCGGTTGCCCGTTACACGTGTCGCAGTGTCAGCACATTCTAAGTTCATCGTATAGCGTAACGGGAGTCATTTAAATTCATTACATAATGCAATATGAGATATTGCCAACTGCATTCTATAATGCACACGAGGGAAGTCAAGGTCAAACTCGGTCTTAGACAATAGGTCATGCAAGAACTGCGCCACTGCCGGCGGTGAACGAAGATGGCAGCCAAGCAAAGGCCACAACGATCACTCAGTCAAGTTCGGGACGGATTGTTGGCAAGCAGAATAAGATTTAAGAGTAAAATTCTACATAGAGTTTAATAGTGGATCTTTACTAACTTGTGCTTTCTTTCGGGCGACTGGCCGAATAATTTTTTAAGAGAATCGGAAATCCTTAACTTATATATGCCACAATTAATCAAAAGCTTTGCTTGTTGCGATAAAATAAAAATCATTGAAAAGTAATGAGCTTCTTATATACTTTTCAGCTGTATCTGCTCTGAGGCATTACAATCATAAAGTATTAAAGGTCATAGTAAATACAAATTTAAAACATCAATTAAAAGAGATAATATTAAAGAGTTCAAAATATACTTTGTACATATATTTACCAAATAAATACTTTGAATTCGTTTTTTGATTTTCTTTCTACAATCATATGTGCACACAAGTATAACTACTAGTTAGCCGCGCTCAGAATACTCGTGCGACCTCATCTGCATATTGTCGCATACGAAGCTAACCAAATAAATGCGGTAGCATTAATAATTTTCTAACGTTTTAGAATGATTTAAAAAGCAGAATGTTTGTTGTTATAAGTGCGGTGGTTTTGTTTATGACGTTGTGCACACTGCCGCATTTAACTCAATGCAATCCCCCGGCGCGCTTAAACTCCTGGCTAGTCGCTTTGCCATGCGACAAATGTTTGCGCAACTACATACGCGCATACGTGCATACAAATTTATGTCCATTAAAGCATTTAGATTGTATGCCTTATATATATACTCACACATCTGCATGTTCATATGCATTCATAGTAATAAGGCTGGCGCTAGTTCATTAATTATAATAAATAGTCAACCATAGTTGGGACACCAGACCAGCTTAAATTAGAGTAAAAACTTCAGTGTAAATGTGTGTAAAAAACAAAAGTTTGTTGTTAGTTACTCTATAGTAATTTATAATTTTTAGCAGCAAATGCCATGTACGCATACATAGAATAATTTAACCTCAATTAAATGTTTGAAAGCCCTTTAATTGCAACTAAATTGCTGGTAAATACATCAATGACAACTTAAGGCCAACTGGGCGTATGAGTGTTATTTATGGAGAGAATTTTTGTAAGTAAAGTATATTTTTGTTACAACAAGGCATTAAGTTAAATTCTTAAACTGGCGTTTTATCACAATAAACTACAGGGTGTGCCATATTTTATGTCGGTATGTAAACGCTGAATAACTTTGTCATTTACCAACCGATCGACTTCAACATAAATAAAAAAAAAATAAATAATTGGCGCGTACACTTCTGTTATGGTGTTTGGCCGAGCTCCTCCTCCTATTTGTGGTGTGCGTGTTGATGTTGTTCCACAAATGGAGGGACCTACAGTTTCAAGCCGACTCCGAACGGCAGATATTTTTTATGAGGAGCTTTTTCATGGCAGAAATACACTCGGAGGTTTGCCGACTTCAACATACATACATGTTTTCGATACGTCAATTCAGTACAATTTCAACCATGGATCACTTTACACCAAAACAACCTCCTCCTATTTGTGGTGTGCGTCTTGATGTTGTTTCACCAAAATTAAGAAAAAGTTTTTTCTAATAGCGGTCGCCCTTCTTCAGGCAATGGCAAACCTCCGAGTGTATTTCTGCCATGAAAAAGCTCCTCGTAAAAAAAAATATCTGCCGTTCGGAGTCGGCTTGAAACTGTAGGTCCCTTCATTTGTGGAACATCAAGACGCACGTCACAAATAGGAAGAGGAGCTCGGCCTAACACAAACAAAGAAGGGTGTACGCGCCAACTATATATATATATATATTAGGCCGGGTCGATTTGTTGGGAGGCAAAAAAATCGCCCATTGCTCTGTGAAAATCATATTCTAGGGATGAAAATAAAAAATTTGGCCGAAGGAATCATACCTCTAAATCGAATTCTGATGTCCCCCAATTTGGGTCGAACTTTTTAGTTTATTTTCTCATGTAAAGGCCAAAAATGGTGATATTTTGAAATTATTGTATGGGGAACCCCCCAGGGGAGTTCCAGGGGGTGTGCCACTGGCATGGGTGGATCGGCCGTCCAAAGTTAGTGGGGGTCGGTCATACATTTGGACTCGATTGGAGCACTCTAAATGGGTCAAAGTGGGAGTTTTCGTTCGACCCAAATTGGGGGACATCAGAATTCGTTTTAGAGGTATGGTTCCTTCGGCAAAGTTTCTTACTTTGATCCCTAGAATACGATTTTCACAGAGCAATGAGTGATTTTTAAATCGACCCGCCCTAATATATACCGTAGGGAGCAAAAGTGTTTGCATAGTTAACATTATCAACTTTGTGGGCCAATAAAATGCAAACGAATGAAGCAAATCAAAAAAACTGTTTGTTCTAATAATATGTCTTTAAACCGCAAAAAATTGCCGTATATGATAAAAACAAAACAGAATCAGTAAAATATTCAAACAAAAAAACCAAAACAACTCCCATGTGTACAATTTTGCACTTTCCGTTATTCTTACTTTTGTTTGATTTCTTAATTCTCTTATCAGCAATAGACACGCAGTTTTACCGTTATATATTTTGTTTGTTCATTCTTCGCTTATGTGATCCAGAAAATCACGTGTTTCTTATTATTCGAAGCAGATTTGTTGATTTTAGCAATTGGTCTATAAAGTACCGCGAAAAAATGAGGAAGCTTTCGTCTGATGTCGAAAATAGTTTTATTAGCCTAACTGAAAGTGGCTGTTCAACTCGTGCTATTGCAGATCAGCTTAAGATTTCCCATTCAGCGGTGTCAAGGTCCAAAAAAGACGAAATGTTGCACCCAAAAACATTATCAAAGGCCGTAAACGCCTCTTAAAAGACTCTGACGCCAGACTAATGATGTCGAAAATGAGATCTGATAAGTTCCTAACACCAAAGAAGGCATCTATGGACATAGGAAAAGACGTGAGTCGGTGGACAGCTAGAAGAGCACTGGCTAAGATTGGCAAGTGTGAAAAAAAATAAACCAGCTCTAGGGAACACAGAAACTGGACTCTAGATGACTGGAAACGTGTTAATCTGAATGAATCCCAGTTCAACCGTTTTCAGTCGGGTGGCAAGCAATACTATTGGCATAGGCCTGGCGACAAGCTTCAAAAACACCCTGTGAAGCAAACCGTCAAGCATAGAGGAGGCAATGCCAAAGTTTGGGTATGCTTTATTTGGTGGCACATTGGACCATTACAAAAAATTTATGGTATAATGTTAAAAGAAGACTACCTCAATATTTTACAAACCCAACTATCAAATTTTCTGGACAAGTGTGCATATCTCGAAGAGGAAATTACTTTTCAACAAGATGGGGACCGGAAGCACACTGCCAAAATTGTCCGCGAATGGTTAAAAAGCCAAAATTTTAAGTTGATGGAGTGGCCAGCTCAAAGTCCCGAGCTCAATCCGATTGAGAATCTGTGGTCAATCGTGAAGCGACGGCTCGGGCAATATCAATCAGCGCCATCCAACCTAGACGATCTTTGGAAGCGTGTAGAGCTGGAGTGGAACCGAATTCTAAAAGAAACCATGGAGAAGTTGGCCGAGAGTATGCCAAACCGAATAAAACATGTAATAGCTAATAAGCGTCTGTGGACAAAATATTAATTTCATATCATAATCCATTTTCTTCACTAAAGGTGCAAAAATTGTACACATGGGAGTTGTTTTGGTTTTTTTTGTTTGAATATTTTGCTGATTCTGTTTTGTTTTGATCATATACGGCAATTTGTAGAACAAAAATGTTTTTTTTGATTTGCTTCATTCGTTTGCATTTTATTGGCCCACAAAGTTGAGAATGTCAACTATGGAAACACTTTTGCTCCCTACTGTATATATGCTATATATATGTAAATAAGAATTATTTTTACTGTTCCTAAAATGGCATTTCAAGTACTAATACTCGTATCGCTTGTATAGTTTTCTTCTTCTGATAGTAAACTCAAAATCACCGTTTTCAATATTCAATAATTGATGAAGAAAAAAGTGTGCATGTTTTCCATTCGATGTCTTACTATAAAATTATTTAAAGGTGACATTACGCTTCAAAAAAATGAGTTTAGCAATGAAAAGAGTTGTGCAGCATCTTTAAAATAGAGATAAAAAACATTGAGAACTTTTCACTTCTCTTAATACTAAATATTTTCTTATATTTTAGGTTTTATAAATTTTTTGAGTTCACTTTTTTAAATGATTTTACACTGTTTTCTTGAAAGCTATAGGCATTTATTTGAAATACTTAAGTATTTGTGAGTTTCATGTGATTTATCTCGTTACAGACAAACGGAGAAAAATTTAGCGTTTGCTGAGTTTCAAAATTATAAGCTCCCTTAAGAGGTAAAATCATCCCTCAACTCACAAAAAACTTAAAAACTAATTTTTTTCAAGGACAAATCTAGAATATTCACCGGAAAATCTTCAAAAAATTAATATATACGCTTTCGGGGTTGCTGTTTCACAAGTTCACTCTAAATTAGTCAATTTCACTCCATGAATGTGAATATTCTATGTTTGACCTTGAACTAACCTTTGAATCCACAAGGACAAACTGATACTAAATTCGGACTCAGCAATTCGAAAAATGTTTACATTATTTTTTTAAATTTTCTGATTAATATTCTGTGTTTGACCTTGAACTGACCTTTTATTGATTTCCTAAGAACCAATTTTAAGAAATTTTTCCGGTGAATATTGTAGGCTTCTCCTTGAAAAAAATTCGCTTTTAAGTTTTTAGGTAGTTAAGGGATCATTTCGCTTCCTAAGAGGAGCTGGAAATTCGCGTGCTTGGCGGGATGATGATTTGAACTGCAATAAAAAACGCCAAACCCAATTTGGTACATACAATTTTTAATTTTTAAAGTTTTTCGGAAGGGAGTGTTTTCAATATACAATATATTATAAAAAAACATTGAAATTCGGGCCTAGACATTCTCTTCCAAAATCATTTACGAACATTTTAAGAAAAAAAATTTAAATCGGTCAGTAATTTTCTTCTCTAAGATTTATAAACAAAATTTGTCCAAAAATCCCCATTGTGCAGCTGAAGTACCCAAAACTCTGAACTACAATAAATGCTTTGAATTGTTTAGTGTATTTTTGATTTTGCATTTGATTTCAGAAAAAATCACTAAAAAGGACACTAGGCTCTAAGCCATCTAGCACTAAATCTAGTAATTAAAGCACCAAGTGGGTAACTACGCTGAAGATCTATAAGAAGAACAAACAACTGGCACAGAGCCGCATTTGTTATTCGTAAAAACTCGTAAAGATAACGTAATTAATAATATGTAATTAATAAGCATTCAATGGAGAAGCATCCAAGAATTGTCTCATTTTCAACAAAGAGAATACGAATACATTCTTTTAATATTTTTATCATCCTAATTGCGCACATTTATTATCTGTGTTTGTATAGAAAGAGCCAAATTCGGACCGGATCGGATCTCTACTTTTGCCGTGCATTATGCCTGCACAAAAACAATGGCGGCAGCATATGGTAAAGGACGTGCAACAAGTCTCTGCAATTAAAGCCAGAAACATACAGGCTCTGCAAGAAACATTTATGTGTCTAGAATGATCTGCTAGGATAGTAGGACTTATCATGAACGAAGATAAAACCAAATATGTGGAAGGTGCAGCGCGCTACGCAACACATACTATATATTACAGCATCAACAACACTTACAAATCGGCAGCTGTAGCTTTGAAATAGTCAATGGATTTAGGTTCCTTGGAGTTGTGCTGAGTGCACAGAAAGATACATCTCTTGTCATACAAGACAGGATATAACTGCAAATGGGTTTTACTTCGCGCAAGCCAAATTGATAAAGCCAAGATTACTTTCTAGAAACCAGAAACTACGAAAATGCTGAAAGTGCTGACATCCCATGAAACCTAACCGATCTCTTTGAAAAAATGATTTTAAGAAAATATATGTATCGGTACAACTTGGAGACGGTACAACGACGAGTTAGACACACTCATCAGGCGTGCAAATGTAAAGAAGTGCATCAAGTGCAAAATGAGGAAAACTTAAAGAGAAGCGAAAACTATTCTTACTGTATTTAAACCCTTTGCGAAAATTCGTTCTTCTTCCGTCAAAAAAGCCTTCAACATACTTAACTCATACCATTTCTGTTCTGTGCAGGATTTTTCAGCCAAAGGTTTCTATAAGAGTTTAAAAGGAGGTTAAGTTAATTTTCCAAGCGTAATTTTTTTCATTTCTTTCATCATCCTCATACTTGTGGTGAAAATTTTTTGAAACCTCTAGCATGAATTGAAATTTGTGCACCAAGCATTTAGAATAAGTATTCAATATAAGCTATCGGAAATTCGTTGAATATATGTACTTGTATAATAACATACTAAATATGATTCACATTGTTCGCGGTCCACTCTCTGAATTCGATTTACACCAAATTTCCATCCAGTATATATTTATATGCACGTTAGGTCCAAGAGCAAACTTGTAGAACAGAAGTGGGAGTTACAACATATTCATATTTACACATAGACGCATATTTATAGTACATTTAATGCATTCAATACGTATAAACCTGGGTAGTAATAAAACACACGGCAGATTATGTGTCAACACTGCATATACACAAATTTGATTTTCTTTTGCCCGAGCAAAACTCAACTACGTTTGCCAAGCATAGCATACCGAAGCGTTGCGGTTGAGTGTGTGTATGTGTATAAGTGTAGATTTAACTGATATTTATGTTCCTCTAGATAGTTCCACCAGTGTCATCGTCACCAACTCGGCGGAGCATAGCAGTCAAACTTCAAATTGCAAGCAAATGGCCTCCACGAATTGTGGTCGAAAGCGTTCACAGAATGCGAATGGGCACATATGGGTATATGTTATATTATGTTTGCATGCGGTGGCGGATTCAGGAAATCCTGTAGGTGCCAACTTTTTTCTGTTAACATTAAACTAATTCTATCTTTCATACTCTCACTTGAGTTCGGTAGATAAGACTTGAGTATTCTTTAACAGTGAAGCATACACGTATCTATAACTATAATGGCAGGGTTGTGAGAATACAGAAGGTATGGCCAACATCAGATCGTTAACCGGCTTTCCGAGATTGTGAAGGAATCAGCTATTTTGCTGACATATAAGGGGATGTGGCTGCGGTTTGTTTACGACACAGACCCGCAAAAACTGAGATTTGTGTTAGTGTTATACGAATTAGTGATATAAGAATACGTCTGAAATCGAATTTTCCTCCAGATGGTCAATCCTTGTAATCTACCATTTTTGATTAATGTTGAAAAACTGAGAGTCTGAAAGAAAGTGTGTTACACATACGAAGAAACATGTCGAAACGAAACATTTTTTTACCCTAGTCGTATGCCATCTTCGATAATTTCGAAATCAACTGTCACCAATTAAAACTTGAGCCGTAGACTATACTTTTCCGAAGTCGCCCACCGCAAATTGGAGCTCCGCCAAACATCGAATAAAGGATATCCTCGCCAATTATTTAAATTTTATATATTATGGATGTTACTCCGTGGGTCTCGGTCCTTCTTTAAGTATTTCCCTTTTAAACCCAATTCAAATGAAGAGTTGTATTTTGAAACACAGTTACGACAAAAGAAATATCCCATTATGTTACGTAATTCCAAATATATATATATATATATACATAAATGGCACGTACACCCTTTTTGGGTGTTTGGCCGAGCTCCTCCTCCTATTTGTGGTCTGCGTCTTGATGTTGTTCCACAAATGGAGGCACCTACAGTTTTAAGACGACTTCGAACGGCAGATATTTTTTTAATGAGGAGTTTTTTCATGGCAGAAATGCACTCGGAGGTTTGCCATTATCTGCCGAGGTGCGACCGTTATTAGAAAAAACGTTTTCTATTATTTGATGTTCATGCACCTAGATTCGATAATATCTGGAAAACTTGAGGGGCTGTGCTATTCCATGTACGAGGTTAAAACTTTATATCGATCTATATAATATCTATATTTACCTAAAATAAACTAAAAACGAAATTTAAATATTATCAAAAGAAAATTGTAGACTACCAGGTTGTTCAATAAGTTTTGCAGTTGGATAAGAAAAACACAATTTTTTGATTTGAAATATACTTTACTATGCAGTATAGTATCCCTGAACATGAATATGCCTGTTTCAATAAGATTCCAATTTATGAACTCACTTTCTAAAGTGAGAATCTAGAACGATTGCAAATAGGACTGCTGTTATGACCTCATCATTTCATGAAAAACGCTTTCCACGTTTGAATTTGTTTAAGTCTGGAAACAGATAGGAGTCGCATGCATGCCAAAAAACTGATACTAACACGTTCTTGGCCGATTTCTGGACACGAACTCGTTTCGGAACCGCAGATGCAGGTTCACACCTCTCTTTAGCTTCTTGTTTTAATTTAGGATCATGGTGATAGACCGAAGCCTCATCCACAGTGATGAATCGACGCACAAATTCCACTTCATCCTTTCGAAAACGTTCTAATTGTCATTGTTGGTGAATGCGGTACCCATTGTATCCACAGCTTTCTGAAGCCCAATACTTCAGTCAAAAATATTGCTTATACTGACTAATGGGATGCCTAGGGCTTCTATTAAAACTCTTTCAGTCACTCGACGATTTTCGAATACGGCATTCTATATTTTTGCTACGATGTTTGGTGTTATTGCTGTTTTGGATGCCCCTGACGTGGATCGTCTTTAAGGCTTGTAGGACGACGTTTAAATTTAACAACCCCTCTTTTTACCGTACTAATTGATGACGAAATGTCTTTGTACACTTTGCACATCCGTTCAAAAATTTTCCCTGCTTTTACACCTTCCAAAACTAAAAATTCAATCACTGCACGATATTTAATTTTTTTAATTGTAGAATATATGATAATACATGTAGTATGTGGGCGTTGGAAGCGAATATAAACCGTGTTACAAAATTGAATTATTTTTGATGCGTATGAGGAAATCGATAAACGTGCAAAAGTAGAGCTCAAATATTATATAATAGATTTGAGTATGTAGTTTTTTCACAGAATGTCTGAATATTTTTTAAAGGATTTTGGTATAAAAGAAGTCCTGATGAACGGTAATAACTTACTTGTGATATTTAAAACGCATTTACGACACTGCATTTTGTATGAATTACAAAATGGAAGCAACGCACCGGATGCATGTAAAAATTTACGCGCGGTATTGCAAAACGATAACGTAAATGTTCGGACTTGCCAAAGATGGTTTAGCAAATTCCGTTCCAGGGATCTGAACCTCCAAGAAAGTTATTGATCTGGACGACCATCTAGGATCGATACTGATGTTTTGCAATCCATGTAGGAAATAATCGACATTTATGAGATTGCAGAAGAGTTTGGCATTCATCATACAACTGTTGGAGGTCACATTAAATCTCTTGGATTTGTGTTAAAACAAAGTGTTTGAGTTCCACATGAACTAACAGAAACGAATTTGTCTGATCGTGTGAGAATGTGTTCATCACATCTGATTAGACAGAATGTAAAGCCGTTTTGGACAAGCTGATTACCGAAGATGAAAAGTGGATTCTTTACGAAAATATTAAGAGAAAAAAATCTTACTGCAAACCAGGAACAACATCAGCAACATTTCCAAAACCAAATATCCATCAACGAAAAGAACTGCTTTGTTTGTGGTGGAACAGGAAAGGTCTAGTGTACTACGAGTTTCACCATATTCATCTGACATTGCACCATCTGGTTATTACTTGTTCAGATATCTACAAAATTATCTTACGAGAAAAAAATTAAAGTCTTTTGAAAGTGTGTCTAAAGCAGTGCTGACTATTTGAACTCCAAGGTCGAGAACTTCTACAAAATAGCAATTCACAGGTTGCCTGAAAGATAGGAACAACATAACTTAAGGGAGTGGTCTAGGAATTTCAAAAAATCGATTTTTTTGATATTTTGAAAGTCGTCATACGAAAATTATCAATATTGCAGCTTCTACAGCCCATTAATTAGGTAGAGAGCGGTCCGCGCGCTCCTGTACCTCAAACTTTAAACTTATTTATCTCGAAACGACTTGTTCACAACATCAATGGCTATCGTCCATACTAGCATCATATTATTAATTCAATTTTTTTTCATATTTTTTTGATTAAAAACTGAAAACCCCCGATTTTTAGAATGTCAAATTCAAAACCGCGCCATTTTGTCAATTTTTTTTTCATTCTAGTACTGGACATAGCTACAGTTATTGGTTGGTTGGTTTAAGTGGTGATTCTTCCAGAATCCAACTAGCGCTTCCGCATCATTTTGTTGCCACGTCCTCGTTACCAACTTGTTTACCAGTTATTTACAGCATGACTATATCCAGTCTGTGCGGTTCAGGAACCTTATCAGGTTGTTGACATCTAAGCCAGACAGCTGTTCCAGACTCTCGAGCAGCGGTTTACCCAGGGTTAACATTTTGTCCTTCCATAGGCCAGGGCATTCGCAGAGGAAATGGAAGATTGTTTCCTTTTTCTCCGGTTGTTTATAACTGTGACAGTATGTGTTGTGAGGGATGCCCATTTTGGCTGCTAGTTCTCCCAGTTATGACTGCCGTTAATCTCCAGGCGTCCCGTCGTTTCATGTTTATCAGTGTTGACGATTGCTTGAGGTTGTAGGTGGGCCATAACGTTCTGCTAATTTTGCATTTCGTCTGGTCTCTCCATCTACAATCCGCGATTCGGAGATATTTTAGGGACCTAATAAACAGTTATACTTATTAATAATTTTTTTGGTTTTTGTGTTTCAGATTATATTCATCTAAGGCAAAATGGACAACACCGTCCAGGTCCAATTTTTCGGGAGGGTCAACTTCAGCGCCGTTTTTTAAACTATTAAAATTAAAAATGGTTTTTCATTTTCTTATGTAAAAGATGTACAATAAAAAGCCTAAGAAATTTATATATCGTTTTTCATAAAACAACATCTCATTGTAAAAAACAAATTCCTGAAAATACCCTAAATTTTCGAGCTCTAGACCACCGGGGCCCCTTAACTGAAAAATAGTGTTTACAGTTTTAGCCTCAACTTATAACTGATGCTTACAGTCCGAATGAAACATTTCAAACTTCTATCTTTGGTTATATTCCGCTGAGTCAGCCCCAAAGTTATTTATGATATGATATATACGAGTATATTATAATATGTACAGTGTCATACAATAAAAACTTTTGATTTATTACATTTGTTCAAAAAAAGTAAAAGTTTTTGCATTTAAAGTGCAAAACTTTCACACACATTAATTTGTTTGCACTGCTCCCATTTTTATTAAAAGCTGCGAAAAACTTTAAATGCAAAAATCACTTCCGCGCTATTCAAAAACAAACAAATTTACCTGTAACAACATTAATTACAAATAAAATTTGTAAATTAATAGAGACTCTGGAACTTCTTTATGTATTTTATTAGTAACAAATGCATGGAGCAAATTTTAAATTTAAATTCAATCGAAAACGTTGAGGGATGCAAGCAATCCTCGCGACAAGAAAGTGAAGGTAAATTAAAATGAGATTTAAACAATTTTTTAAATAGGTTTTGTTAATGTCCATCTTATATAAAAATTTTAATTTAATGATTTATAAAAATCTGATTTCAGATATCAAATATTTAACATATCACTTTCGTAGGCTCCATTGAATACTGAATTTCATATCGAAGAAACCCCACCAACCATTTTCAGCAATAGAACTTTAGTCCCGCCGTTAAACTATTTATCCACATTCTACCAGATTTTCTTAGGTTGTCAAATCTTGGAAAATACCTTAGACAAAACAATTGACACCCTAAGAGAATATTGATATAAAAATAACTTAGCGATGCCATGTCAAGTGATCCAAGTACTCTGGACATGGTCTGCAATTTTTCCAGTTTTTTGTATTTTTATTTGTAGGCCTGAGTATTGTAAGAACGAAACTAAAGAAATTTTGAAAACAATTTAGTAATAGTAGTATAGTTGGGACTACTATATTTATTGCTGAGTAATGGAGTTCTTTAAAGAGTAATATATGTTGTTCTTTTTAATGTTTTTATAAGTATTTTTTTTTTTTGCTTTATTTTTTAGGATGAAATATTCATGTTTAAAATTTTTTTGTAAAATTTTTTGGGTAGCATTTTTGCTTTGTCTTCTAGGACAAACTTAAATATTTGGACATGGAATCGCTCCCTTGCAAAACTCTATTAGATGTGTATATGAGACTTTTTCCTTAGTATACATATATTTATGGTAAGAATACACACAGGAAATTCAATATCGTTCCGGTGAATATTTTCGAAGTTACAGGGAAATTTTAAAAGGTGTTTTTATCCAATGTAAAGTGCTTTTCAAAATTTAAACGCGTTTTTCTCAAAATGGTGCTTTCAAAGTCGGTGATCAACATTACTTGAAACGGCTAAACGGCTAATTTTAACACGAGCTTCTTAAATATATTTTTAGTAATTAATTGAAGATTTTTTCTCACCTATAAATATTTTTTTTATTAACAATTTAGGCCTGAATTTTTGGTCAAAAATCGATTTTTTTTTTTGAGGAACCGCCATTTTGTAAAAAAAAAAATTATTTTGCTTTTTCCTTCGATTATTTACTAGATTTAACATTATTTTAATGAAATCTGTTTCTTTTTAATTTCAGAGGGTGCAGTTCAGAGATATAGTAGTCACCGGACCGAGATCCCGGAGATCAGTTGTAGCTCCTTTCCAAATAACAATTTTTACTAATACTAAACCTTAAAATACAATTAAAAAATAACACAATATGTGTACACATTTTTAGATCAATAAATTTAAAAGTTTTCTGAGAAAAAATTCTGGAAAATTCGCTTTTTTCCGGCCTTCTAACTGTGTCTAACCCCTTACTATAAGAAAACCACCACATAGACAAAATCTATTATTAGAAGATAGGCATAGATTACAAAAATATTATATTGCGCGAGTTTTTTGGTAGCAAAAGCGTTTTAGAAAAAATGAGTAGTATTACACAAAGTATTAATTATTTATTCAGATTTATATTCTTTCAGTATTTAAAATACTCATCCTGCATAAGTTTGCTCATGTGTATAATTAACTACTCTGTCACTCCTTCTTGCTTTCTCTATGCTTGAACGGATACTATTGTGCTACCGATTGCTAAAAATAGGTCTACTTGCCTGATGTCTCTAAGGTTTTCGAGCCTTTAATGTTTGAGCAAATATCTTCGCACATTGATAAATTAAGTTTGCTTTCTCCATTCCTGACTGATTTTAGAGCACAGCATGATCGGATACCTTTTGAAAAATCTAATCTAGCATTATTATGCCTACTTTACTTTTCTAAAAGCTACAACTTGAAGGTAGCAATGGTTTTTCACTCTGCCTGCTTACAGGTGTGCATGTTTTTTATGGCAGCATTTGCTGTTTCTATATCCAAACTTCTATGTTGATCAGAGTTTCTTATACCCCATTACGTCTTTAGGCAGTGACTTTATTTACTTTACTTTATTCGGAAAGCGTTGGATAGCATCGACATTTTGTTTATGAGGTACTTATTGGTACTTGTACTTGCTTTTATAATAGCAGCAATTTTGGATATCTTCTGCAATATTACCCATATTGGCTAACATAATTATTAATACGTCAGTATCCGAGCAACGAATCGTTACATTTGCATTAAAATCTAACTGGCAAACGTGGAAAATTATTTTTGTGTCGGCTTCTTCGTGAGCTGGACACGAAAGTGTTTTTTCTACCGTTTTTACCACTTTAGAATCTGTAACTACGTACTTAAAACAATCGTCAGCATTGACATAAATTATTTTATTATTAATATATGGTGCCATATAATTTTCTTCCCAATTTTCAATAAAAAACTGTACAAGTGCTTCTTTAAAGTTGGTATTTTTTAACTCAATTGAAAAATCTTTTTTTTTCGCACTTGATCTGGACCATCGGTATCGGTATTTTTGACAAAATACAAGAGTTTGTATATAATGTGTATGGTTTGAAACGATTAAAGTTTATAAATGAGGCGAGAGTAGCATTGTTTCAAAATACATACAAATTTCTTGTAATGACAATTCGTTTCGATTACCTAAGAAAGGTATTGATGGCTCATCTCTTCCGCCGTGCAAAACGGAATTATATAATAATTTTCTAAGGACGTGTTATATTTCGGAAATTTGGTCTCAAGCACACCTGAAAGTTCCAACTGTCAATGAGCCTTCTGACTATGGCTGGGTAGAAATAAATAACAGATATGAATTCATGTGGTTTTCTGGTACTCAGTTACCAACATCCATTGATCAAATAACTCAATCAGAAGAAGGTAAGAATTTTTTTTTAATTTTATTTTTTTTTAAACATGTATCCTAAATTATTTTTTGTATTTTTAAACAGATGACGATAATGAAGACATGGTGGAAAACAGCTCTGACAGTGAGTCAGAAAGAGAAGAAAGTGAGATGAGCAGAAGCGAAAATGAAAATGATTAAATTACCAAACATAATTAAATAACTTTTAGTATTAAATCTGAAACATTATTAATTTAAGTACTGAAAAATTATAAATTAGTTGATTTGCTTAACAAAATATTTATTTATTTCTATTCTTAAGAATCGGAAAGCTCCCATAAAAAATTTGTTTTAATCGAAACATTGCCATAAAATTATACATTTCAGTTTGCACATTAAAAGGAATGTTGAATAACTTCAAGTACGTCATTTCCTCCCGAAAAAAAATGTTTGTGCGGATTATTGAAATGATCCTGTAAGTAATAAAACAAATCAGCTGGCAGTATGTTGGGGGAAAACTCGTCAGCTGATACATTTACTTAAGCTATAAATGTTTCCGACTAGCTCCTACGTTACACCTTCAGGGCATCAGCTGACGCACATTCCACCTACATATAGCCAGCTGACTTATTTATTTATTAAAAACAATACATAAACTATCATCTGATAAATTTTCGTTTGGGAGGAAATCACTGAAAAAATATTTTTTTTTTTTATATTTGTGTGACCAGCTGACGTATAATCCACCACTTTATAATCAGCTGACAATTTTATTTCTTCAAAATATTAGTCTAACTTTAATTTGATCAATGTTTTAATCGGGAGGAAATAACTAAAAATAATTTTTTTTTTACGTGCGAGGGTGGCTATAACTGCTCAACCCACCCTCGGAGCCGCAGCTGACGTTCACAACGCTCCATAATGCAACTATCTGAGGTAGTTTACGAATTATCGACTGAGAGGAACTTGGTCGTGAAAATCTGTCTCTGGCTTACGGACTATTACTGTATGTCCGAAGCATTGAACGTCCTCCTAGAATCCAGTTTTCCCAGATATTCCTTTTTTCTCTTTACTTGTTCTCTCCATATTAATTTAGCATCTAGCGTCATTCCGTCATACTGTCAAACAACCGGAGAAAAAGGAAACAATCTTCCATTTCCTCTGCGAATGCCCTGGCCTATGGAAGGGCAAAATGTTTACCCTGGGTAAACCGCTGCTCGAGAGTCTGGAACAGCTGTCTGGCTTAGATATCAACAACCTGATAAGGTTCCTGAACCGCACAGACTGGATATAGTCCTGCTGTAAATAACTGGTAAACCAGTTGGTAACGAGGATGTGGCAACAAAACGATGCGGAAGCGCTAGTTGGATTCTGGATGAATCTCCACTCTATCCAACCAACCAACCAGCGTCATGGCTAGATGCATCGCTTTGTTAGCCCAAGATATTTCAAATTGGAAAATGCCTCAATGCTTCAAGATGCCATTTTGTTGTCAACTATAAAAATTATTGATTACAGATTGCAAATCAACTGTAGATTCAGCAGCAATAGTTCCGATGGAGATTAACGGCGTGCCATCTACAAACGTTGCGATACAGCAGTTGTTGCTGATGGGTGCATTATTGGTGAACAGCAGAAAAGGACAAGCACACTGCCCTGTGATACTCCACCACTTATGGATGATGTCAATTCAGAGAAGCAGTTTTCTTGATTTATCCGAAAATAAAGTTCGCTCAAGTAGGGTTTTATAAAGTTACAAAATTGTTGTTGTAAGTTAGCCATTAATTTGTTTAGAAGCCTTTGGGCTTGTTGAATCCGATGTAACACCTGTGGAGAGTTATGTAGCAGACTGAACCCAGCGAGTAAAAATGGGTTCCAAGCTCTCTCAGCGAGAGTCATTTTTGATATACGTGCCTTAAGACTCAATTTTGGGCCACTGTTGTTTAGCTTATTTATCAATGGCATTTTTAGAGCTTGCCAATACATAGAAATGCATAATTATGCGGATGATATTCAATTGTATTTAACAGAAACAGCGATTTATCATCTATGAACTCTTGGGCTTTAAAAAATTCTCCATGCTTTAACAGTCGTTAATCGAGTTATTTTTTTTTTTATATTTGAATTTAATATCCGAAGTAACACAAATTGGCTTTGTTTTTAACCTGTGCTAACCATGCGAATTCCATTAAATCCAAAGTATATAATATTTTAAATAGTTTGAAATTGTGTGCTACGTTTACACTAATTGGTGTCAGGCGAAAAGTTGTCATCCAGCTTGTCAAACTGCTTTTAATGCCAATAATCTTACTAACTAGTTTACAATCGATTTCTGTAGATCGTGGCTACTGGTATGTGAAATATCTGAATGTATCAAAGCAAGAAACTATACATTTCTAATCCAACTTATTTTCGATAAGACAGCTAACTATCTTTATGAGAAAATCTCTTTCACAATATCGGTATCCCGGAATGATCTTTATATACATAAGTACAATTATCGAATTTCTCGAAGACTGGTTTTCCTCGATGAACCCCGTAACTGGAACTCAATTCCAGCTTCAATTCGCAGCAACTTCAGTAAGTGCAAAGAGAAGAATATTCTGTATGCATACTTTCGTTAACTCTAGTATTGTTAATATGTATTGTACTATGAGTATTGCTATCAACATATATCCTAGCCTTGTATATCCCTGTCTAATATATCCTAGTCAAGTATACTGTTGTTTTGCGGATATTCATGTACATCTTGTTATTGTTATTCTACGTATACTCTTTTTTGTACCATAAAAGTCCGGCTCATGGTTTACTAATAAAATGTTCAACAAATAAATGAAAATCTGAAATGAAATTTATTAAATCCCTTCAAACTAATATAATTCCGAAATAGTATACTTCTGCCAAAATATTCCAATTCTCCAAACACATCTCCGTATTTTACAGATTCAAAAATTCGTTCTTGGTGAAATTTATATAAAGGGGGTTTTTTTAGAGGTTAGGTTTTCAAGATGAAATAAAACGTATATAATTTAATATTATGGCCAAGAATTTAGCTTTATTATAAAGATAAGGGTTTGCCATTATGTTTTAAAAATGATTTCGGGCAAGTGGCCACCGCGGGTGGCTCGAATAAATTCCAGCCGAGAGGCCCAATTTTCTACCACTTTTTGCAGCAATTGGGGCCGTATGTCAGCAATAACGCGCCGAATATTCTCTTCCAAGACGTCAATCGTCTCGGGCTTATCTGCGTAGACAAGCGACTTCACATAGCCCCACAAGAAATAGTCCAGCGGTGTTATATCGCACGATCTTGGAGGCCACGCCACAGGTCCACGGCGCGAGATAATGCGCTCACCAAAAGTTTCCTTCAATAAATCGATTGTTGCGTTGGCTGTATGGCATGTAGCGCCGTCTTGTTGGAACCAAAGGTCGTCCACATCAACATCGTCCAATTCAGGAACGAAAAAGTCATTAATCATGGCTCTATAGCGCTCTCCATTGACTGTAACATTATGGCCGGCTTCATTTTTAAAGAAATATGAACCAATGATTCCCTCTGCCCATAGAGCACACCAAACAGTGACTTTTTGAGGATGTAACGGCGTCTCAGCAATGGCTTGTGGATTATGTTCACTCCAAATGCGACAATTTTGCTTATTGACATACCCATTCAACCAAAAGTGAGCTTCATCGCTGAACAAAATTTTCTTGTGAAAATCGGGATCGGTGGCCATCTCGTTTTGGGCCCATTCACCGAACGTGCGACGCGCTTGATGGTCGTTCGGCTTCAATTCTTGCACGAGTTGGATTTTGTAAGCCCGCAAACCAAGATCCTTCCGCAAAATCTTCCATAAAGTGGATGGGCACATCTCCAATTGCTGCGCGCGATGGCGGATGGACTCATTCGGGTCTTCTTCGATACTCTGCTCCACAGCAGCAATAGCGTCTTCGGTGCGCACTGTACGACGTCTCTGAGGATGCGTATTATCCACTAGAGCAAACGTGGTGCGAAACCGATCCATGGTTAATCGAATTAGTGACTCTGATGGACGATTATGTCGACCGAATATTGGACGCAGCGCGCGATGCGTCGCGCGAACCGAACCATTATTTTCGTAATAAATTTGCACGATTTGCAAACGTTGTTCAGGTGTAAGTCTATTCATTATGAAATGGCAAACCAAACTGAGCATAAATCAAGTGACAGCTGTCAAAAAGACCATCTACGAAAAAAGTAGTGCCAACTTGAAAACCTAACCTCTAAAAAAACACCCTTTATTTTATCTTCTATCGACAAATAACGGGTGCTTCGAAGTAGTAAGGGGTCTTCCATAAGTGACGCCTAGATGCCAGTAGTGAATAATTCCAAGACGGCACCTGTTTTTATGTAATCTTTAACATTTTACAAGTGGACAAATATACAATTTTACACGATAAACAGTCTTTTTCGCAATGATAGCCTTGTAAGATGGTGTGTTATCCTGGTGAAAATCCAAGAATGATTGAATACAAGAGTCGTCACTTGCCAAGTGCCGTCAGTACAGAAAACAAATAAACAAAAAAGAAGTACCCGAAAGGCGCCACTTCCTGTTTTCTCTCTCCTACGAACTACTCTTAATTACTTTTACAAATTCTTTACGTATAGTCTGAATTTTGTTTTTTTTTTTAGTTTTTTAATTGACAATCTTTTAAACGAGCATTTTAGATCATAAAATCCTGCTAGTTTTTTAATAAAATGTTTACATAAATAACTTTGTTTATTCAATACTATAAAATAAGGGCATCCCTATCATACAAACGACCTCTTAAGAGAAGTAGGAAACATTCAACATAGCCACTTCAGTCCAACAACTCAGTAAGAAACTAAATATTTCTCGAAATACTTTGGTCATCTGCCACCGCTTACCAAAAGTAGGTACTTGCCTTAGGTTGCGGAAAATCAAAACTTTAACTTTGCATTTAAAGCTCACACTCAGATTATTATAATATGAAATACATTTTGGTAACCTACTCGCAATATTAAAATGTGCGGAGAATTCAAGTGCAAAACTTGATAAGATATGTGTAAAAAATTTAAAAAAATTATGCGACTGAAAAAAGCGCATCAATATGCATCAGGAAGTGAAAAGGGAAGTAAAAAGGGGAGCAATGTGAATGTTACGCAACTATAAATTTAGAAAGGAAATAATTATTTCTAATATGGAGGAGAATAAGTGCAAGTTTAGATAAATTTATAAATAAATTAACATCCCAATTTCATGCACTTGATAAATTCAACGTCTTGCATTTCTATCGAGATTGCTTATTTGTCAAGATTTTCTTGATACTATAAATTGTCAAGATGTCAAAAGCTTTTAGCAAATAAAAAATATGCATTATATAATCTTTGGTTATACTTTTATAGTTAGATGAGGAGGAAAATTACTGAAATACCATACATAACCTTCGCATCTGAATTTGAAAAAAGAGAAATATAGTTATGTGGTAGCAATGAAAATGTGCTTGTTTGCTGTTCGCTTATCGTTGCCGCTTTCAAAATATTTATGAAGCTGGCGACGAATTTGCAGACAAGAAAAATGTGAGTGTGGCTGCGTCGTGAAGTACCGTCGTCATTGTATATGCCTCTTCTATTCGCCATTATCGAGTAAGATCGCCAAGATCGAGCATAATGAGGTTAACACAACCGCGGACTAGTCACCGTTCGTAGTCCACAATCACTCACCACTCCCCCATCCCTTCCCTTCCTCCCCCTTCTCTGTCCTTAAATGGTATCACAAGGGACGAACCAAACTATTTCGTCCAAGTGGGCCCTACTCTCTGGGCAACCATTATAACCTAACCTAACCTAACCTATCGAGTAAGATCCGTCGCTAGCGAGCTAAACTAGTATAACACACTGACTTACAAACACATGTAATTTAAGGTAGCTCTATTCCAGCGTTGCCAATATATGTTCAGTTATACCAGTTGTTTCATCTTTGGGAAAAAAGAGGCCTACTATTAAGAAGTTTGAAGATGGCAGTAATCCATTTCCGTTAAGTGTTTAAGCAAAAATTTTGTTCGATGCGTCGAATAATATAACCTTTCCACCGCAGCTTACTTTTGAGTTTACTGCCTTTAGCAAACACCAGCCAAAACACGAATATCAACTTCAAACCCATTTTAAGCCAATCTTTCGTAGCGTATTTTTGTTGGGCTTGCATGCAATTTTTTAGTATTACTAATATTAATAAATGGTTAATTTGCGTGATTTTTTATCCTATGACTCCGAAATACAATTGGGTGAAGAGACTCCGACCAACAATAGAAGAAGAGGGGTGGAAAAGAGGTATGAAATTTAGCCCCAATACGCTTAATATATTTACTGACGGATCGACCACCACCAAATGATGGGCGGAGTAGGTGTAGGGATTTATTGCGCAGAGCTGGGCATCAGGCGGCCAATTAAGCTCCCTGACCACTGCAGTATTTTTCAAGCAGAAGTCTTTACGGTAGGAAAGGCTTTTGCAGCCTAGCACTAGTAAACACATAAATATTTACGTTGATAGTCAAGCGGCAATAAAGGCAATAAACTCATATGGAATTTCATTTATTTATTGAGTGCCCAGAGGTAAGGGCATAGCAGGTAACGAAATTGTAGATGAATTGCCAAAAGTGATGTTTCCATACAATTCAAACAAGAATACAAACAGAAACAACATACTGATTTACTTTAAATACGGCTTACAATAACACCGCTGCGGAGATGAAAATACGGATAGACAGGAGGTGGAATAATCTACGCCAGATTCGTACTAGCCTTGACTAGAAAGGAAAGCAGAACTATCGTAGGTATACTGGCAAGCCACAATTTGTTAGTGGCATACGCATACAAGATGGGAATTGCAAACAATGATAGCTGCAGATTTTGCAATGAACTAGGAGAGGGGAAACTCTAGAGCACCTTCTATGCTCTTGCCCCAGAAATCGAATGAAATGTTTAGGAGCTCTACAATAGGAAAGGTTAGAATGTCTCTCGGGATTAAAGCTTCAGAGCTTACTTAAATTCGCAAAAGACGCAGACTTATTCCAATAAGGAACAAGGAAACGTAAGTGGCCAAGTGAATTATTAACGAAACATGGCAACAATGTTTTGCAGTAGTGGTTGTAGTAGTGGTCGGTAGTTTTATTGCGATGCCACAAGGGTTCGCTTCTTTATATTCATTTTGAATATAGGTAAGATAAGGTAAGTAAGGTTTCAAAGCGCTGGAGTATGTCATTTGGATTGATGTACAGTGAAACCTCTCTTGGAGGGACGAAAGTTGACTGAAGGTGTATGAGCAAATTTTATTAATGTGCATAAGTGCATACAAAGTAATATCGAAAATAAAAATAAATATTAACTGTCGCTGAATAAACTACATAAAACGAGATATATAAGGTTTTTCAATAAGGGCGGGTAGATGTTGAAATGGAATAAAATGGCGTTTGCTGTGTGGCACGTAGCGCCGTCCTGCTGGAACCACATGTCGTCTAGGTTCATATGGTTCAATATGGGCCATAAGAAATTGGAAGGGCCACCACGTCTACCGAAAAATGGGCGCAATACGCGCAACGTTTGCGTTAATGAACACTCATTTTGATAATAAAGTTTTATCATTTGAACGTGCTGTTCAATCGTGTGACTTGCTATGATGATTTGGCATAAACAACTGAATAATAAACAAAAGATTTGACAGATGTCACCAAAACAAAATGGCTGCCACAGGGCGCCAAAATTCACCCGCGCCAATTGAAACCCCCTTTATTATCATAGAATGGCTTTGGCTTTTTTAACAATAGTAAGCCTTTCCGTTGGTAATTCGCCTCCACGGCATACCTTAATTTTAAACCTAAAGTTTTGTTTGGCAATGCCCTGAAGTAAAAGCCTATCTTGTCAGTATTATACAGTGATGGCATTATACCAAATGTACTGAATGAATTGTTTTTTATCTGGAGAAATTGTGTTTGCAGGACTTGATTAGTAATTGTTTTCCTCGTAAGCGTGACTAATTTCAATTTTCTCCTTCAGACTAAGGCTTCTTCTCCATATCGTATTACATATCCGCTATAACTGAGCACAGATCACTGTGCAAATTAAACTAAATGCGCACATGAAAAAACAACACAACAGAGGTTTTTGTTTGATTTATTATTAGAAGAAGTCTTAGTGTTTTTTGATGAGAAGTTCGCTTCCGCTCAATAGAGGGTTTTGTGTCAATTTTATGAAAAATAACTGTCCGTGTCCGGCCAAGAGAATGTCCGCTCAAGAGAGAAATTTTAGTAAATTTAGTAAATTTAAGGCAAGCAACTGAGATGTTCGTCTAATAGAGGTGTCCATTAGAAAAGGTTTCACTGTACTCCCAAATGCATCATATTTGATACTTGTGAGCTAGCAGATAGAGTATGCAAACAGACAAGCCATGGTGTGCCTAAAGGTCGAAATAATGATAAAGATTTTTATTTAGTGAAAAAGTTATTCAAAAACAAAATTGGATGATTAATTTTGCGCACTCTTGTACTTAATAACATACAGGCAACCCTCGTATAAGCACTTCTATAGCACAGATTCACTGTAACACGATTGGGCAAAACCCTAATAAAATATGAAATGTAATAAAAGCTTTCAAAAGCGAACTTTATCTAATTTCAAATTAGAGAAATCCCCGCACAACAGCTCAGTAAACATGATGAATTGCGAAAGATACCCCATTTGACATTTCATTCGAGCGCGTGCGTGCATACTATCAGGATTTTCGTGAACTATTAATACCTAAGTACCCTTTAAAAATTTAGTTGTGACTCTCTTTTAGCTACGTAGATTAAATATTTTCGGATAAGTAGTACTCAACCTTGTTTGGAGAAATAATAATGATTATGTTTTTATTTTTATGAATTAATTTGTAGCCCTAAGCTATGTCTGGCGAAAATAAAAAAAAAATTATTTTCAAAGACATTTCATCTCTATGGAAACAAAATTACACATTTTAGATCGGCTCAAGAAGAGCGAAAAGATATCACATGTCGCCAAACCATTGGATTTAAGTGAAGGCACAATACGAACTATAAGGGAAAATGAACAGAAAATTAGAGATTCCGTTGCTGCACGAAGTTCTATCTCCTGACAGGGTAGCAATAATTGAGCAGATGGAAAAAGCCCCCAGCATCTGGCTTGAAGATTGTTCAAAAAAACGAATTTCACTGAGCACCAGCATTATTAAACACAAAGCCTTGAAAATTTACGACTACTGTAAGGAAAATGGAGAAACTGCTGCTAATCCAGATTTTGTAGCCAGTAAAGGGTGGTTTGATCGTATAAGAAAACCTTATCACTACAAAACCTAAAAATCAAAAGTGAAATGGGAAAGTGCATCAGCCGATAAAGAAGCCGTCGAAATGTATCCAATGGAATTGAAAAGATTTATTGAAGAGGGTAGATATTCAACACACTAGGTTTTTAATGGCGACGAGAATGCAGTAATACTTCAGGCGATCACATGATAAAACCAATGTTGGTTTATAAATTTCTCAATCCTTGTGCATTAAAAAACGTAAATAAGAGTAATTTTCCGGTATATTGGGCAGCAAATAAAAAAGCTTGGGTGACTACTTAATTATTAACGAAATGGTTTTTAAACTGTTTTCTACCAAGTAAGGAAAACTACTTAAAACATGAAATTTTAAATTTAAAAGTTCTACTTATATTGCATAATGCACCCTGCCATCCGGAAGGTTCAAATAACCCAAATGTCAAAATAATTTATTTACCTCCAAGTACAACTGATTTACTTCAACCGTTAGATCAAGGAGTTATATCTACATTTTAAACCAATTACATAGGGAGATCATTACAATCAATGTTCCAAACAATCGATGACGAATCTATGGACGTCAAGGAGGCATGGGAACTCTTCACAACTTTGGACTGCATTAATCTAATAAACTCATCTATCAGAGAACTAAAACCGATTACATTAAAGGGTTGTTGGAAAAAAATATGGCCGGAGTTAAGGAGACAGATACCTGTAAACGGCCATATTTTCCCTGATTTTCATTAAAATTATTTAAAATGAAGAAGTCAATATACTATTTTCAAAATTGGCATACAGTTTATTTATATATTAAAATAATATAAATTTTTTTTTTCATTTTAATCATTTAAAATGGCGGATGTACACCCAATTCTTCCAGGAAGGTCGCAGCAGGGCTTCTCAATCGGCGGGCATTTTAGCATCGGCGTCAGTGACCTGAATACAAAAAACCATAATTGTTTTGTTTATTAATGTCATAATTTCTATATGAATTAAAAAAGAATGAAAAAAAAAATCGCGGAATAAAATGCTTCGAAAAAATTGTAAATTTACATAGAAAGTAATATCATAAAAAAGATATGTGCAAAATTTCATTTCAATAACTTTTCGAGTTATCGTGTACGCCAATTCGAAAAATATAGTTTTGAGAAAACCCCGTCCAAAGTTTGAATGCATGAAAATTCAACCTCTCCCAGCGCTCGAACGCAAAGAATAGAGTCGTCACGGTTGGTGATCTATAATATAAGAAATACTTAAATTTACGTTCTAAATTTTTTTTGACATATAGGTACATAAAGGATTATGTTAACATTTTATAAAAAAAAACTGTTTTTATAGAAATTTTACAAGTATCTGCCCCCTTAATTGAAAGTGAAAATTTGATCAAGGCAGCAGAAGACAGAATAGATGCAATAATGGGAGTTGCTAAGTCTATAGGAGGGTAATGTTTTGACGATATAACTGCACAAGATATCCAAGAATTACTTGTGGAAGAAGAAATTGATAAAGCAGGTTTGGTAAAAATGATATCAGAAATCCATGATGAGTCAGAGGATGAAAGCTTAGGTGAAGACGAAGAAGTTAAAAAACATAAAAAAGGCCTAGACTTAGCCGAACAGTTAGAGTCATATGTCTTAAATGAAGATCCTTCAAATGGAAGGAGCACAAAGTTTAAAAGAGAGCTTTATAAGGGCTTAGCACCATATAAGGAAATTTATGAAGATCTTTTAACTAAAAGCAAGCAATCTAAAATAAGAAATTTTTTGCAAAAGGTAGAGCATGGATCTGAAGATAATACAGAAAAATGCTGGGGGATGAGGATATCTCGCCAAAAAAAAAAACAGCCCGCGGTTAATACATTGACTCTTTGACTGTTAAATACATTGTTTAATTCATATAACTATGTATTACTTCTTAAAAAATATTTGAGTAATGATTAATATCTTTATTATGAAAATGTAATAGCATGTTTTTTAAATTTATGAAACCTAACTCCTCTTTTCGTACTAGTCTTTTGTTTTGTATAACACGAATTCGCACAACATAGCAATTTTTTGGAATGTAACTCCCGTATCATACGGGGGTTACCTGTATATATATTATATACATATATTGTATACATATATAATTGTCGCTTACACCCTTTTTGGGTAAAGTTTTAAGCCAACTCTGAATGGCACGTATTTTGAATAAAGAGCCTTTGCATGGCTTTTCCTTGAATCCGGTCTGGAATGGAGAGAGATTATTATCTGAAATGGAGGGAGATTATTATCGTTCGTATCGAAGTGCAGTTATTATCGTTATTAGTAATGTTAATCTCTGGGATACAATTTTTTTTTTTTTTCATTAACTTGGTGCTGCACAATGTCACGAAGTTTGGCCGATAGATTCCTATTTCTAAAGTGTTGTTCTGTTGGTTAAGATAAGGACAACCACGGTTGTATTGAAACTTTGAGGTATAAAGCTAATCTTTGAATTTTAGTTGTAGAGTTAAATGAGTAAATTTTTTAATAGAACTGGGATATGACGCAGAACTCAGTAGATAACTTGGTCAAGACCTGATGTGCTGCCCTTGGCTGTCTTTAAAGCATAGTCTATTTCATTAAAGCTAATATCTGTTTCTGGTGACTTCGTAGTGCTTAACAGGAGTTAGTACCCTACTACAACAACAACCAAAACAAGGCAAAGTTTTGAAAAACTATGCACATGAGTTCACATAAAATAGTTAAGGTACCTTAAATATTTGTCAGATTTAATTTTTGTTACTTTTATTTTAAATTTCGAAACAAACTTGTATCTGCATAACCTTTTAAGAAGCATCTCCGTACAATTTTCGCCTTGTATATACTCGCAAATTACCCTTTTAATTGAGTTTCACTGATTTTAATCTGAATGTTTGTCGAGTTAAGTATATTTATTTCGATCATTTTATAAGTATAATACGATAGTACATAGTTGCAGCTGCGAGAATCTACAAAAGTTATGCTTAATTACTGTTTTACCAAAATCCATCATAGTAGTCATATTCGTTATAGTCCGTATCGCCTAGGTATATGACTTCCTTGCCTTCGCGGCTCTCTAAGTCTAAGAAAGTTTGTTGCAAAGGTTTTTCAAGATTTATAATAAAAACTTTATCAATGTGAAAGCGAAGTTTCGTCCCGTTGTCTGCTGAGTTGGAGTGTTGAATAGAATCATGAGATTCTTTTGAAGTATTCGTATCTTTGCTCAAATCCGGTGGACAGTGATTTGAATTAGAGACAATTTCTTTGCTAAAAGTCTCAATTTTAATTCGCTTTTCATCATTGCTGTCATTATGTACGCGCTTCAAGCATTTCACCAATTCATTTAAACCCTTTTGGTCAGCCTTTGATATGAGTTCGTTTATTTTGTCGTCTAGTTGGCGTCTTGTCTTTAGATAAACTTCAAACCCTTCTTTCGCAGCAAGCTTTTCGTTATACAAGGCTTGATTTTCCTCGCCATTTGCTTTACAATTCAACTTAAGATCTCTGGCATAATGCACTTTTTCTCTTTCCGCATTGAATTCCCGTTCATTTTCTGTTAAACTAGGGCCGCCAATATTCTTATGTTGCTTGAGAACTTCATCCAAGTCATGGTCTATTTGCATCAATGAGGAACTGGTGGCCTATAATTAGGAAACTTTTATTTTTTTATAAAAACTTACGTAAGCAATATTTTCATAAATACCCTTGCTTGCACGTAAAGCCACAGCAATGCAAAGTAAAGAAATGCATAGCTTATCCCTTTAAAAATCATAGTACACGAGCGAATAAAATTGACAACTAAAATGTTTCGCTTATTTCTACTTCATTTTATACACCAATGCAAAACTATAAAAAGAGAATTTTATTAACTTCGCGTTCCATTTCAAATATTTTACTTAAGATTAGTAGATTTATTACTCATTTACCATTTGAGTTACTTTAAATTGGAAAAAAGTTAAGGGGCCCCGGTGGTCTAGAGCTCGAAAATTTACGGTATTTACAGAATTTTTTTTTTTTACAATCAAAAAAATTAAAAACGATATTTAAATTTTTGAGGCTTTTTATTTAACTTCTTATACACACATTTTTTTTTTTTTTTTTTAATTTTAATAATTTTAAAAATAGCGCTGAAATTTACCCTCCCGAAAAATTTAACCTGGGCCCTTACTCTGTAATGCGATGCGAAAAGCAATGCGATGGGAAAATAAATTGCGTTACGAAGGGTATTCGGTACTCTGTAGCGCTATCGCATCGCTGAAAGTGTTGCTCTTTTTATTATTCACTTATTTTTCGCTTTAGTATGCATCACTGACCGAAATGTCAAAGAAAGCGACCAAAACAAACGAACGATTGGAAGTAAAGTACCTATATTTAAATAATATAAAGTAATGGATTCTGTAGCTTTATGGGACGAATCATCTGAGGAAAGGATTTATCGGAGATTTATAAGAGATAACTCCAACGTTATGAGTCTCACCGATCAAAGGTAAGTTAAACTTTAAAGAATTACTCATGCTTTATTCATCAGTTTGTTCTATTCATCAGTTTTGTGCAGAATTTTCGGCTTAGTAAGGAAGCCTTTATGTATGTGCTAAATAGCATAAAGGGTGAGATGAAATCTCCAACGAGAGCAACGGCTATCCCTGACATCATAAAAGTTGCAACAACCCTAAAGTTTCTTGCTCAGGGTGCGTATCAGCATTTAATTGGCCAAGACCATCGCGCGGGGCTAGCACAGCAAACCGTTTCCAGTTGCCTTTGGGAAGTTTGCAGTGCAATTGAAAAGGTATTGTGTCCAAAACATATCGTTTTTTCGATGAGCAGTGAAGAGAAACAGGATGCCAACCGTAGCTTTTACGAAACATGCGGAATTCCGGGTGTGGTAGGAGCAGTGGATGGAACGCACATCCAAATGATAAGGCCATCAAATGACGAGCATTTATTTTTAACCGAAAGCTTAAGCACAGCATAAATGCAATGGTGGTAAGAGTGTTTCAATTAAATAAGATTATTTTCATTAAAGATTTTTTGTTCTACTTTAGATATGTGATCACAAAATGCAAATTAGAGCCGTGAATGGTAGATTTGGAGGTGCATCGCATGATTCGCACATATGGAACTTGTCCGGTGAGCGCGAATATTTAAAAACTGCCTATGAAAACGGTGACTCTGGCCAACGAATTCTTGGTAAGCTTTTTAATATACTTCGAGTATATGACCTTAATGTAGTGGTCCGTATACTCGTATTAATATTGTCTTATATAGTATATAACATACATATGTATAATTGTTAATACACATATATATGTATATGTATATGCATTTTCATGTAATAAATGCTTATGAACATGCATATGCACATATGTAGCTATTGTAATTTATTGTTATTCAACTAAAAATACCTTTATATTTTTGTTATCTGCAGGTGACTCAGGATATCCGTTGGAACCATGGCTCCTTACTCCATACAGGAATTCTACGGAGGATTCAGACGAACATTTTTTTAATCAAAAACATTCAAAGGGAAGGTCGTTAATTGAGAGAGTTTTTGGCGTTTTGAAAGCCCGATTTCGTTGCCTTCTAGCTTCAAGGGAGTTGCACTATGCTCCAGAAAAGGTTGTGCAAATACTAAATGTTTGTTGTGCTCTGCATAATATATGTATAATGTTCAAAGTTCATCCTCCCAGTTTAGAAATCGAACAGGAACAAGTGAACATGGTAAATATAGAAAATGTAGAAAATCTGAGTTTTGGAAATATAGCTAGGCGTATAAGAGACCAAATAAAAAATGATATGATTGCCACTCGAAATTCTGTATGAAAAATTTGTTTAAATGAAATCGTTTGTTAGTAAATATGAATTCAGTCTTTTATTTATGTTAGGTCTACAAAGTGTGTACATAGGTATATTAAAACTAATAGTAATAGTGTGCAAATTACATACAATGTATACATTTTTTAAGCTATAATACTTCGGTAAGGCACTGTGCATGGACAGGTACATCAAAACTAAGTCACACTTGTGTGTGCAGGTACATACGTACATAAGTAAAAAATTAAAAGAAAATTCCATGTTTCTCTAAACAAAATAAAAATAAAAATTAATTCACTTGTATGTGCAGGTACATACGTACATAAGTAAAAAATTAAGAGGAAGTTCCATGTTTCTTATGTGTCTTTTTTGTCTGCAACTCCAACATTTGTTTTTGAATTACTAATTTCCTAAGTTTTAACTTAAAATTATCACAGTCCATTTTTTGACTATGGACGAACTGCTCTTTTGCTAAATTTAGCTTTTGTTTTTCTATTTTATATACCATTTTATATGTCCTTTCCATGGTTTTGGAAATATTTTTTAAGGAATCATTAATCTCAGTCAGTATTTCTGTTGAATTTTTTTGGTACATAATTTGATTATCCACCTGCTTTTCTAGTAAGCTTTGCTTATTGCGTGGAGTGAGTACCGAACGGCTGCAGGAAGGTTTCTCAGTCACCTGTTCGGGCACATCGACTGAATCGCTGTCATTCTCCTCTTCGGGCATATCGACTAAATTGCTATCATTAAAAGCTGCTCCTAAACTTTTAGTTGGTACATCCGTCTGACGCGCACCAAACTCCCGCGTGCTACCTATCCCGCCCACAGCTTTATTTATGGAAAGCAACTCGCTTACTCGCTGCTCTAATTCGTTCAGTGAGGAATAAACGGACGGACCGCCCCCTGTACCGGCAATGTTGGTTCTGTTTCGACGCATTTTGGCCTTCAAATGAAGTTTGTAGTCAGCCCAAACCTGAAAATTATAATAACCCCACTATAGAAATAAAAAGTACACATGTCACTAAAGTTACTTTTCTCCAGCCGGCCATATCACGCATCGATGGTCCAGCAGCATTTAGTTCGGAAGTTACTCTCTTCCATAAATTGTCGACTCTTATTTTTGCGTTGGGCGTCTTCATTAGGCCCTTTGCCAAATCCGGATGGGTTGTCATGAAGTCCACTAATATTTTGAATTGTTTTTTTTGTGTTTGTTTGTTAGTCTTTGGAGTTGTCCTATATATTTTTCCAAAAAGGTACAATGAATTAATATTTCAAATTTATAAAATTATCAATTAATACTTACATATTTGGAAATTGCGTAAGCCTATTTCTTGTAGCAGGAAAAATGCGATAGTGACAGCTGTTTAACATTCACTTTCGCAATACAGAGTGTTGCCGATGCGAAAAGGGAGAAAAACTTGCGAAAGCTCAAAATGTGAATGCGAATGTCAAAATACCGAGTACCGATTCTGCGATTTCGTGAATTTTTTCTTTCGCATCGCATTACAGAGTAAGGGCCCTGGATATTGTTGTCCATTTCGACTCTTCTATTTATCTAAAACACAAAAAACAAAAAATTTATTAATCAATATGGCTGTAACTATGTCGCGTACTCGAATAAAAAAAAATTGACAAAATGGCGCCGTTTTGAAATTCACACTCTAAAACTCGCGCTTTTTTTTCATTTTTTTTCGGGCGATAGCCATTGATGTTGTGAACAACATATTAAAATTTCAGACGATTGGGTTGAATAGTTTTTTTTTTTTTGACAACACCAATCCGCAAAAAGTAGTTTGGAGATAATTGAGTTTAAAGTTTTGAGAGTGGATATTTTCCATTGATGCGGCCGCTCGGTGAATCTGACTCTACCTGCTAATACAGCTGTAGAATCGAGAATACTGGGAATGTCCTTCCAAAAATTTTACAGTATATTCTTAAAAGCCTATACTTTCGTAATATCATAAAAAAAAACGATTTTTTGAAAATTTTAGATCACCGGCACCCCTTAATAGTATAAGAGAATAATATACATACATTAAGGCGGGTAAATTTAGTCTTTTTCTTTTTTTTACCATATTCAGATTCCACATAAATATTTTCTTTCCTTCTTTATATAGAATTGGCTCGTAAAAAGAGGTCGCAAATTATTCATAAAAAAAATAATAATAATAATTTTTCAGTTCATCAATTATTTAGTGCTAGTGAATTTAAGTTTTAAAATTTTGGACCTAACAAAAACATAGCTTGATTTGCAAGCGTTCATACAAGGTGGCACACAATTAATCATCCAATTTTGTTTTTGAATAAATTTTTTGCTACATAAAAAAGTATTTTGGGTGATAATTTTTACCTTTACGCACCCCATTGCTCCAGTGTCCTGTTGTAAGGTTTATAATTTTTGCAAATGGTGTCGTACGTCAATCATATTTGATAATTGTGAACTGGACAACTCAGTATACAACCGGAAAAGCTATGGGATGCGTAAAGGTCAAAATAAATATTTCCGTCATTCAAAATATTTTTTTATTTACCTAAAGTTATTCAAAATCAAAATTGTATGATTAAGTTTGTGCCACCTTGTAAAAGCTTCTTATACCCGTTTACTGCTACTCTCTTTCCGTTTTTTCATGCAATCAACAATTAAACTACAGGTGTGTTTTTTCAGGGATTCTATGCCTACGATATTACCAAAGTGTGATTTTCTTCAATTGGCTATCATACAAACAAATCTCACAATTGCTTTACAAAATATGCAGCAGTGTTTTTGTGGCAGCAATCTAAACACACGAAAAGTATTAATCTTCCATTGTGTTTATATGTAGATATGTAGATATGTGCATGTGCATATATGTATATATGTAGATATGCGGGAGTGCTTTGATGTAGTTGACCAACTGCAATGGACTACAATTTATTTAGCACATTTTTCAACACAGCTGCAACAACAATTGCGATGAGAAACACGCTGCTCCAGCCGTTCTGCCGTCAATCCATCCTACCGTCTAAATGGCGGAGAGCTCAATGGACCCGTAAAATTGGCGGTTGGCGATGAACATTTTCCGGCCACTTACTGCCTGTTGCAGTTATGTACGCAATAAATTTGATTTATGAAACAACAAAGTACAATGAAAAAAAGTGAATAAATAATAATAGCAGAAGTTCAACCTACACCCATCCACTATCTGTCCGCTGCTATTTCATGCTTTATTGCTCGGCTATTTTTTGCGAGCACAACTTTTAGTTATTCATAGCCACCGCAGTGTGATGATATACTTATACACATCTATTTATACTGACTTATGTTTTTGTATGCATGTAAAAATTCTTGTTGCAAGCACGAGAACCCGTGACTTGTTCTTCCACAATTCGAGTCGGTTTTTCCTTACGCTATACAAGAGCGGCCTCCGTACCCGAATGAGTTGGCTCATGACTACCATTTGGACGTGCGTAGATTGGAATATCCGTGCATGAACCACCAAAGTGATAGAGAAACAATTTTCTAATAGCGGTCAACTCTCGGTAGGCAAAGCTACTCATAAAAAAATCATCCGCCATTAGGAGGCAGCATGAACCTGTAGATTCCAAATAGAATGAGAAGCTACGGCGGGTTTCGATTAATAATAAAATGAAAATTTGTGAAAGCTATGCTATATAAAATTTTATAAAATTTAATATATTCTGCCATGTAATGATACTTTCCCAGGTGTTACCATATGGGCTAGAATATAGATTTATCATACAGGGTGCATACGGTAGTTAAGGTAATGTATACATGTGTATATAACTTCCCGAAACCATTATTATTATTCTTGTTCTTTTTCCGATAAGACATGGACTACTACAACTTACCTCAAGAAATGAAGATACATGCAGTTATCATCGCTTTATGTGGAAATAACACTGATTTAGAAATCTATAATTTTCTGAAGTGTGCCTATCCATTCGTTCATAAGGTTCGCAGTGAATTGGAAACATGAGGCATCGATGCAGAGTTTGTTGAAAAACGCAAAAAAAAAACACAAAGAATGTTCTGGAACGATCATTGACGGGGATAATTCAAAATTAGGTATTGCCCTTGCGACGGAGCCTAATGTTTCCGATGGACTTATCCGTCGAGTTGTTCATAAAGATCTCCGGTATTAATCCTACGTTATGTCGGAGCAAACACCAGAACAGCGAATTATCCGATCAAAACGTCTCCTAAACAAAATTAAACATCCTGCACCGCCTGAGGTGTTATGATTTTTTTTCGACGAAAAAAATGTTTACCAAAAAAAAAAGATCAACGGCAACAATGACAGATGGTTATGTTCCAATTGTACTGAGGTTCCTGTTGCCACGCACACCAAGTTTTCTGCAACTGTTATGATTTAGGTGTTGTGAGCAACAAACGACATGTCATGCCACCACTCTGCTTTGCTCAAGCATTTCTCATGAATTCTGTTGCATATACCGTAGTAAAACCCATATACAGTAGTAAAACCCTGGATTGATAGCCCTGCTTTTTCACACAAAGAAAGGGCGACATAAAATTAGATGAATACAAATCTCCATGACCACATTACATAGAACTTATGGCCGTCTTACTCCTCAGATCTTAATCCTCCACGTTGTTGAGCGCGAAACCAATAAGCATCCTTATAACATCATTCCTTCTCTTAAGGCTGCAATTAATACCGTTATAGTCAATATGAATAAGGAGCATTTGATTCGGGTATGCAATCGTTTCCGTGTCCGATTCGACGATATTACTGCAGCTAATGGAAATTGTATCAAATGATTTTATAGATATATGATGAGTTAATGTCGTGGAAAAAACTCGTGAAGTTTCATTATATTTTTTTCTAAATAAAATCAATTAGTTCTACTCTCGCACCGTGCGCACCCTATATATGATATGTATGCATGCGTTCTATACAACATAGCGCAAAATTAATCACCCTATCGAAAGAATTATAATTTTTGCAAGTACATTTTACGTCAATTATATTTAACACTTGAGAACGAAATATTTGCAATACACAAACATACAAGCAACGGGGCTCATAAAGGTTAAAATAAAGATAATTTTGACGTGATAACGTCTTATAATTCGATTTAACAGGCTGCACGCACGAAAAAATGTGTCGTTACCTTGCTCATTAGTGTTACCTTGCTCATTTGTCGTTACCTTGCTCATTGTCGTTACCTTGAATGAACTGCAAGCGAAAGTGCGGAACGAACGACAAAGGAAACAAAGCAAACGAAAGGCAACGTTCGACATCTTGCTCTCTCCTATTTAAGTGAGCGTATATATGTATATATATGCGCAAATGTACATATATAAATTCACGTATTTGTATTTGCATATGCTTTCTTATTGATTATTATTAATTTGATTTACTTGAAGAATTTAAAATAAAACCAAGTTTGTTAATAATACCTGTTGTTTTAATGTTATTATTATTAATTTTTTTATTATATATGAAGGAAGAAATGTATGGTAATATTTACCATATACCTTATAAGATATGTTGTATACTAATATATGTATATAAACATGCATATACATATACAATTTCGCACAATTTTCAAAAAGAACAAATCTATATGTAAAGATGCATACAAGTTATATGGACATATCGAATATACGAATATATTCCGTACGCAAGCAAATGGAAGCTAATGTGCTTGAATTGCAAGCGAGAGCGCGGAACGAACGACAAACAGCACAATCGGCCACCGCGTTCGGCAACGTTCGACATCTGGCTCTGTCCTACTTGAGTGAGCATATATATGTATGTATATGAGCATTTGTATATAAATTCACATACTTGTATTTGCATATGCCTTCTTCCTGTGTGCATGGTAATGAACCAATTCTCTGTTGAGAATAAACGATGATAGGAAAAATAGGAAATGAAAGAGAGTGTTTCAAGTGTAATGTGTCTTGAGAAAGTCAAATCGATGATGATGCCTCTAAGTGTTGTTGACTTATTAACGTCTGATGCACAATCGAAACTGAAGATATCTTTCATGAATTTGATAAATGTTTCGTCATTTTTCACGTTTGTGTAAATGTAACTTGACCTATTCCATTGCAATTCCATTTACCTCCTCCTCTATATCCATACAAAATATCTATCAAACAAATAAAATTAAAATTTTGTTTTGAAAATTGCAACCATTCCATCAATATTTTCTTATGACGTTGTCACGTTAAACTATCGTCAGTAAACCGACTTTACAGACAACCTCTTTTTTTATTTTTATTCAGGAATATTTTTTTAGTAACACCCGATAAAATTACCTCGTATCCAGACTAACGCAACCATATAGCGAGTATCATAAGCCAATTTAAGAAAAGTGCTAGAACAAATGGATGATATCAAAATGATCCCTATACTTGTAAGAGGGACCCTGTAAAAAATTATGAGTTCTAATAAAAAAAACTTATATTTATTCATTACTTTAAGAATTTAAAATTTGCAATAAACAATTATAATAAATGGCTGAGAGAGAAATGGATTTTCAGAAAATATAACCCGTATATATGGGTTATATTTTCTGATCAAAAATCAAAAAAATAAGTTTTTTCGAGTGTACTTTTTCGCTGATATAATAACTTTTCTCTCTATAATAACTTTTTCTGATATAATAACTATTTTACGACTTGTTATTTTTTTGATCAGAAAGAGTTATTAATGTTAACAATTATTTTTTGGACTTATTATTATTTTTTTTTTTTTTTGCTATTTTCGCTACATCTGAAAAAAAACTTTTTAAGATTTATAGTGTTGTTTTTTTTTTTTGTTTTGTTCAAGAATATAAGAAGTTTGTGTTGCAAGACAGAATAAGCTTGTACTTATATGGGTTCCAGAGCATGAATGTGTTCAAGGGAATGACATTGACGATGAATTGGATGGACCAGAGCCGAAAATTATAATCGAAATCAGTTCTGCAGGAATCATGAAGTGGATCAGCGATTATGTACGCCATTTACATAAAAGGCAATGGATCGGTCTAGAATACTGCAGAACTGCAAAGTATTTTGTGACAAGCTCGAATAGAGAACTTGGAAGAAAAGGCGTTCGGTCGATAGTCTTTATTATTATAGGACACAATCTATGGGGTCAACATATGGCCACCATTGGAATCATTAAGGAGGGAGACGGATAGCACTGAGCACTTTCTCTGTGAGTGTCCTACACTTACTAGACCAATGCGGCAATTTTTATGTTCCGATGTCATGAGACCGAGTCAATTCGTTCTCTCAAACTGGTGAATATTTACAGATTTACCAAAGAATCTGGAAAAATCTCACAGGCCTAGCTACCCGTATTTCTCTAATCTATCCTAACTTGTTACTTCTCTCCTTTCGTCTTTAGAGAATACCTATATACCGTTTCACCATCCAGAGTTTTAAATGAAGTTTTTTTTATTATGAGGCGTTATTTTGATATTCAAAGAAAAATGCTATTTTCTAATATAAATGATCAGATGTTTATTCCATTATAAAGAGGAATGTATCCGTTAATAGTCTAAAATAACATCAATCAAATGACCACCACGACCACGCTTACACGACAATATCCTTTTCATGAAGTATTCTATAACCAAATTGCAAAGTGGCTGCCCTATGTCCTCGATAGCCTCACAAATTCCATCTTTCAGGTCTTGAATCAACCCTGGGCTGTTGGCGTAGACCTTCTCTTTCAGCTGGCCCCATAGAAAAAAGTCACAAGGTGTTAAATCACAAGATCTCGGTGGCCAATTGTGATCACCTCTTCGAGATAACACGGTCCGGAAACTTTTCCCGTAAACGATCAATAGCTTCGTTGCTTGTGTGGCACGTAGCGCCATCTTGTTGAAAATAAACGTTGTCCGGATCAATACCATCCAACTCGGGGCCATAAAAAATCGTTAAATATCTCTCGATAGCGCAATCCACTCACCTGTAACATCTGTTATTGGAAAACGCTTTACAATGGGGTTTTTAGCCTGAGTGTTTTAGGAGTTACCGAATCTCTCGGTATTTCTAAGCTCGCCTTTAAAATTTCATTTTTATAATTTTCATTTGGCAGATGGAGATGAAGTGAGTTAAAGTGAGTTTAGGTGAGGTTTGAGTTTTATTTATTTGCAAAAAAAATTAGGAATTAGAGAATCATTTTATTTAAGAGAGAAAAAATAACGCTCGAGAAATAAAAAATGAATTATAGAAAAAAAATTTTATTTATGGAAAATGTAAATCAGATAAACCTATTTATTATCCTAATTTTGATGAAAATTGAAACTTAAAAAATAATATTTATTTCTGATTAAAAATCGATTAAACTTCAAAATGTGATATTTTTTTTTTTATGGATGACGCGTAAAAATTTACAAATTCATACAGAGCATCAAAAAATATGCCCGTAAATATGATATTTATTGATATATGATACTTAAGTAAGCTTTTGCTTTTCTTATTGAAAATTTGATAATGATGAGTTAAGTAAAAACTTCCTGTTCTTCAGAGGTGAACAGTTTAGGCGTCATTTTGCCCACACCAAAGTTCTTCCGGTAGCAGCTTCAGTATTGTTATTTAATATCCACCCCTCGTACTTATATTGCATTGCTGTGTTGCTGGAGCAATAACTTTTAATCACATCAATGATGGTATCGGAGTTGTATGCAACATCGTTATCATGTAACAATAACGGCCACAAATGTGTGTAGTAATGAGTACAGACACAACACTGAAAGCATTGAAAGTAAAGGCGAGGCTTAAAAAAGGCTTAAAAAATATGAATGAAAATTACAGCAATTTATAAAAGACATAATTCATTCGGTGGCAACCACAGTACATCTAACATAGGTTATATTTATTTACTCCTATGTAAATTCAGGTACATACTCGTACACATGCAGAATAGCAAATTGAATACTAAAGGAGCATATGGGAATTGGCCAATTATTTATGAAATTTTTTCATTCACTCTGAACTTTTCAAGACATGAAGACATTTTAGTACATGAAGAAATTAGTTATTTTATTTAAAAATAAAATTATGAAGCATATTACAGTTCTTATGTACTCCCTTCTTACTCTTTTGGATGAGTAGGGACTCATTCATTGACTGGGTTTGTGGTTAACAGCAGAGTTCAAATCGAGTTCAACTTATTCAGAGATGGCATAGGGCAACTGAATAAGCTCTGTGGCATACGCGCTGAATTTTAGTTTGTTTTAAGCAGACTCAAGTAGATCCTGGATACTTGTATACATAAAATCGCTTTCACCAAAAAATCGAACAATTCAAACACGACCACAAAACTTCCGCTGGCGAGCAGTCGAAGCATAGAAATTTTTAACAAAAAATTCGTTAAAAAAATGCGTTAGCGTAAATAAGAAAGCTTCCATTGCAACAATGTGAGCGCTATTTTAAATGTTTTTTTTTGGACTATTACCTTACAGCCGCATATCCTTTCGTGCGATTTTATGCTGGCCTCTGGATATGCAACGTAACGTAGCAACTTTGATTGATCGACGTTGCTCTCCACCTGTGTAGGTTGGGTTACATTACATTTAGCGTGTCAACTCAAAACAAAAAAAAAAAACAAAAACAAAACATCATTATACGAGGACGGTGGTAGTAAAACGGTGCTGGTCATGCTTAAAGTTCTCAGCGCACTAAGCAACAGCGAGAAATCAATTGATAAGGACTAGTTGGCAAAGGCAGTCATAAAATAATAGATGTAACGCATAACTTCGGCCAGAGCGAAGATACTTACTAATATTAAGTCATTATGCAAGGCGGCACAAAATTAATCAGCCTATCGGAAGATGTACATATAATGTTTGCAAATGTCGTCGTACAGCAATCATATTGGCATTTGTGAAGTGGTCATTTGCAGTTTACAAAAAGACAAGCAATGAAGCGCCTAACGTTCAAAATAAAGATTACCCTCACTAAAAATCATTTTTTTATTTTGTGAAAGAGTTATTCAAAATATTTCATTTTTCATATTATAAGTATACAATTTATGGGACTAGATTGTTCCGACTCAATCACGACTCAATCACGCGAAAGCGATTGAACAGATGGGAATGGAGCACACAAATATGGTAGTTAATGACCTGGCTTGAAAAATAGGCTGCTAAAAGAGTCGCCGCCTATTATAAAAGTTAAATTAAATTAAATTAATAAGTACAATCAAATATTATAATGCAGGTTGAAATGAAAAAATGTTTAAAAGTGATTCATTATGAAAATATTTTTTAAATGTGTTGCCACCTGTTTGATAAATTAAGTACAAGTAAATATAACGCAACAAATGAAATATAACAATGAATGTCACAGTGAAGCGTTTCGAAAAGGTCTTAATTTCAATTGCATTTTTAAACAAGGTTACCGCTTGCCTGAAAATTGAATTCATTATTATTAATTGATTAAAATTATTCAGTATGGGTGCCAAATAAAAGAAATTTACTTACTTAGTTTAGAAAACTTTTTTGCTTTGGTTGCCACCTGTTTAATTAAATTCCAGTAAATATAACAAAATAAATCAAAGACAATGGGTGATATGGGAAATAGCTTGAAAGTTCTTAATTCAATTATATTTTAAAGTTAAAGTTATTCAGTGTGAGAAAATATTTCCTGGAATTGGCTGCCACCTGTTTGAAAAGATTGTTAATTTAGTTTAATAAATAAGTTAACTGAAATATGGATGTCAAACGAAAGAGGTATGATGAACTTTTATTTTTATTACATTTTTGAATAGGGTTGCCACCAGTTAAGAAACTATATTGACCAAAATGTTAGTATACCCATGTAAATATAATAGTAGTAGTATAGTATAGTGTAAATATAGTATAGTATTCGGAGACCCACAAAATTACTAAGCTATGTATTACATATAAAAAAAATATTTTAGTAATATAAATAAAGCAATAATTATTCTTCTTCTTGAATGGCGCGGTAATCTATGTAATAATAAAACAATTATAATAACGAGATATGCCTCTGTAAAGACATGAGTTCCATCGAGTTGTTAAGGAGCAATAAATTACCAATACGGTGCAAATAGTGCGCAAGGCGTACGAATAAAACATGTGGCTATAGGACTTGGTAATATAAAAAAAAATCTAGAAGAAAGCAAAACTATGTTATCGTTGAATGTTACGACCTTTTGAAGCACAAAAGGGGTGTTAAGATAACGCAAGATATTTTTATTTATTTTTTTTTTTGTGCAAATTAGCAATTATTTCACAAACTGTGTTGGCCCAGATGGAATTTTTGTTCTAGTTTTGTATAGTATACTTTTTCCTCCTACTCAACTTGTTTTGTTGTTATGCCCTAGTTTAAAATCACTGAACAAATGTTTATCAAGTGCAAAACACAAAACTCAAGTATTTCTTTGTGGCTTATCTGTGAGCAAATTCTATTTCTAATTGCATTATTGAGGCTAACGGCATTGTAACTGCATTCGTATGATTTATTTTATGAAAAGCAATGACGCTTTTATGATTTCACTTAAAACGATATACAAATAGTGTATTTAAAAGAAGTATTATATATACACGTGCATATATTTATAAGTATGTAAAGAATTTTCGGTTTAAACTGGCCCACATAGAGTGATAATTTTGTATTATGATTTTTGATTTAGGACACCTACTGTTGAACGTATTTATTTCATGTTATCACCAGGGACGGAATTATCCCAAGTACATACTACCCGAGAACAGCATTGCAAATGTCACTACATCACCTAAAGTTGGCATAAAATACTAAAAAATAGTTCATTTCAAAATTTTCAAAAAAATTAAATGATTGAATTACAATGAAAATATTTTTATGATACCCACAAATGTGCAATTAAAAAAAGTAATGAAATGAAATAAATTATTTAATAAGCACTTTTAATCTGCACACTGGCCAATTAAAAAAATCCACACGACATTCAATTATTTTTAAATCACAAGATTTGGGACTATTAGCCTTCGCTTTGGCACAATTTTTAATACACTGAGACGTCCGAGTTTTTACAAAATGTATAGGAAATTATTATGTACATACTTCCTGCGACAAAACGAGAGCACTACAATATTTTGAAATGTTTTTTATATTTATATGAAAGTATTACTAATTCTCGAACAAAAACCAGATACCACTAATTTTTCATTCCAATTCCACTGTTTCTAATGGCAAAATCTAGAAAATTTTTTGGTTTTATACACAGCTTATTAAATTTTTGTATAAAAATTGTAAATATAAAATTTCTGGAAAATCGCATTCCTTTTTTATAATTTTTTACTCTGCGCATTTTCTCCATACAGAAAATTTCCTTCAGTCTGTACGTTTGCAAGAGCAGGAATAGCTAGAGTTGTGTCATACCTTCATACACAAAGTCCTATGAAATGCTAGGCTAATTACAACCAATCAGAATTTGAAGAAGTTTCCTCCATTGAAGTCTATCATGGGTGTTTAAAAATTAAATGATGTTATGAATGCGACTCGCTGCTGTGTGCATAACAGGAGCGATGAAAACCACTCCAACGGCGGCGCAGGAAATGATACTCAGCATGCGTTCTATTGACCTTATGGCAGAAAACCTGGCAGCGAAATCCGCGAGGAGGTTGGTGGTTGCTAAAGTATTCACCTGCAGAACCTTCGGTCACAGCTCAATAGGAAAGTGGAGCTCAGGTTGCACAGACTACATGACTCTGTACTTTAGTTGGGAGAGAAGGTTTCGCACTACAATTGAAGAGGAGGGATGGCACAAAGGCATGAAGTCTGGCCATAGAACTTTTCTGGGAGCGGGTATTTACTGCTAAAAACTAGGGATAAGGCAGCCTATCAAGCTACCAGACCACAGCAGTATTTTCCAAGCGGAAGGTTTTGCTGTGGGGAAAACCGCGGAGCTAGTCTATACTATAACAAGAAAGAACTCAACAATTAGCAGCAATAAAAGCAATAAGCTATATTGTATTGAGTCCAAAAATGTTCGACGGAGCAGGGAGGCCATAGAAAGGCTAGCCGCAAACAGTAGGTTGCATATCTACTGGGTACCTGGTCACAAAGGCATTATGGGGAACGAAATAGTAGATGATATAGCAAAAAGTGCTGTTTGACTGCCTTCTGAAAAAGAGAACGACATACTAAAACCGCTAAATACAAAGAAATGGACGACTACACGAAAAATCGAGTGAAAGCTAGGTGGACTAACCTAACCACATGCAAAACAGCAAAAGTTATGTGTAGAACTAATGGCAAAAAACTGGCACAATTCATACTAACGCTCTCTCGAAAGCACTGCAGAACTATCATAGGTATGGTGACAGACCATAATCTATTGGCTGCACATGCGTACAAGATAGGGATTGCTAACTCAGACAGATGCAGGAAATTCAGAGAGGATGTTGAGGAAACTTTAGAATACCTTCTGTGCGTTTGTCCGGCATTATTAAAAACGCGTTTAAAATGCCTGGGAATCCCACTGTTTGAGGGTCTCGAGGACGTCCCAAAAGCTCTGCTTAGATTCGCCAAAAGCGCTGGCATCCTACATGATGTCTACTTTCAGTATTCATAGAGGTCGGTCTCCATTTGGCATCGCTAGGGACCAAAAGGTCTATGCGTGGCTTGTTGCCAACCAGGCTAACCTAACCTAACCCATGAATGTTGTGACGGTTATTTTTAGATCTAAGAAGAAAATGTTTTTTTTTTTTTTTTAATTTCTTAGAATAAAATATATTTGAAAAACATTATGTTTTTAAATTAAACATTTTTGTAAAAAAAAATGTTTTTGTCATTTTTGAAAAGCATTCCACTTAAACCTAATGCAAGATTTTTTTTAAATGTTCAAAAGATCCGCAGATTGTTTTAACTTCACGTCTTTAAAAAGCGCTGTCTATACCAAAGCTTTCAACATTGAATAAATCTCAAAATTATTAAAAAATTGTCGTGTAGGAAAAACTAAGATTTAACCCGCGGCCCCGCTCGCGTAGGAGTAGTTTTGAGGGAGTTAGGATATGTATATAAAAGAATTACAAATAATATTGTAATATCATAGGAAATCATTTTTTATTAATAACCATAATATTACAATACCCGGCATCCGTTGCTATGCCTCGTTGAATAAAATCAAAACAACCAATCAGAAAAATATCAAGCAAAATTATTCATATTAAATTTCTGTATCACACCGTTTTTGAACTTTGCATTTGGGTCATAGTTGAACAGCTTATGCGGATTATGAAGTCTAGAGTGTGCTATAAATAGTGGGAAATAGGAAAAACTAAGATTTTTTAGATTAAATTTAAGCAAATATTCGATTATTAGTGACGAATGAGAGTGTTGGCGCGGCCTGGGGGCTGTGGGAAGGGAGTTCCATCATAAAAACCTGCCTATAACCATCATTGGGTGAAAATATGAATGTATAAAAATGTTTACGTCATTTGGTGTTGTCGTTTCGTAGTGATGCGCGGACAACGTACAGGTATTCACCTTTATAATATATATTTTCCAATTTCCAGAAAAGCTTACGACCATGTCCAAAGTATTTGGATCCCATCATATGACTAAGGATTACCATAAATTATTAGTGCTCTGAGGTTAATTCACTTATTCTTGCAAATGAGTTAATATATTTTCTATAAAAGTATTAGATAATTAGAAAGGTTATTATGATTTGAAGATAATACTGCCGGAGAACGCAAAGGATTATTTTATATTCCTTCACGCGTTTTTTAAAGCCACACTTTTCAAAACGGTGAGCCTGACAACTCACACCATTTCCACCCGATTTATCTAAAAATTAATAAAATTCTTCTTTTATCGATTGGCTTATTGCAAATTTTTATTAAATTGTTATAGCAAAAAACATTAACGCGCACCATGAAGGAAAATTTTGGACACACTGACTGACGCGAAGCCATGCATAGGGTGATTATTTGAGTTGTGTTGTTTATTTAATTAAATTTTTTCATAAAATTCGTTCTATAGACTTTGCTAAACTTAGTCATGGAGCGGTCGTCTTATGAAAGTGGTCCTTCTGCAAAAAGTGCATTCCTATGAGGTGACATCCACTTGCCACATAGCGGGTAAAACAATGATCCTATTACTAACTAAGTTCCCAGAAAGTATTATCTCCCGAAACAACGAAGTCAAATCTCTGGCGGGAGCTTGCCATTTGTCACTATGGGCTTCTTTTTCTAGGGATACGAAAAAAAGATGATACCTGCTAATAAGACCAAAGCAATTCCATAGATTAAGTATGAAATAATACGCGTTGTAAATGATATGTCAGCCAAAAAGCCTTGAAAAGTTTTTATATTCGCATTCCGTGTTTTCAGAAAAGTCGTGGTGTCAATTTAATGGATATTTGGTTTAATTCATAAATGCCATAGACTAAAAGGACATAATGAAATAGAATAAAAATAATTTCGACATATTTGTTTGTGTTTTACGTATAAAGAAAATCTGCGTTCTTATTGAATCACCCTGTATCTCCGCCCTTTAAAAATTGCTCATTTTTTTAATAAATGCGCCTTAATGAACTTCACACGTACTAAATGTAAATAAATATGAAGTCTAATAGTTTCGTCTAATAAAATTATTTGCAACCGTCTAATTTTCACCTTATAATTTAAATGTTTTAAATAAAGTAACTTTGCATAGAAAAGTCCGCGAGCGTGCTAGAACAGTCTTTCGACCTCGACATACACAACTTACTTTTTATGTAGTATTTTAAGGTTCATAGATAAAGTCTAAAAAAAAAAACAAAAATAAATAATTGGCGCGTACACTTCTGTTAGGTGTTTGGCCGAGCTCCTCCTCCTATTTGTGGTGTGCGTGTTGATGTTGTTCCACAAATGGAGGGACCTACAGTTTCAAGCCGACTCCGAACGGCAGATATTTTTATGAGGAGCTTTTTCATGGCAGAAATACACTCGGAGGTTTGCCATTGCCTGCCGAGGGGCGACCGCTATTAGAAAAATGTTTTTATTAATTTTGCTTTCACCGAGATTCGAACCACCGACCTCTCTGTGAATTCCAAATGGTAATCACGCACCTACCCATTCGGCTACGGCGGCCGATAGATAAAGTCTATCTCTATGAAAATATTAAACAGCACTCGCTAATAAACTTGTAAGTAAGTTCACGCCTTTGGTGAGCACATTCAGCACAGAAATAAATAAATCAGATTTATTACATTTACATACTATGTACATCTAGTATGATTCACGGGGGGCATTGGGGCAGCAGAGCAACTGCATTTTTAGCGCTTACTGCACATAAATATCTGTATGTATTTAAGTTTGCCGATACGTTGGAACAATTTACATTTTGAAGCAATCGGCCTATTTTTACACGCAACGCGAAAAACTGTGTTTGATCATTTTATATAAATGCAGCAAAAGGCGCAAACTCCTTCAGTTTCCAAGTTGACTTGCTAGATCTTACATCTCAGTACAAATCGCCAAACATCGGTGGCAGAGAAATGCTTTTGAAGGAGATTGCTAACTTCATACTTTTAAATTCATTATTGTGGTTGCTTGTTAAAGGGGTAAAGAATTTTCTGTCTGATATTATATGGGAATGTGTTTTACAAAATAAACTTTCTTACTTAAATATATTATTATTAGGATGCCAATGGAGATATAGATGCGCTTCTTGAAGCAAATAAAGAAATTTCTAATCCTTCTACAAATGACGAAATTGAATTTAATCAACAAAGAAAAAAGTTAGAAGATGCCAAAGAACTAGACACGGAACCGAAAAAAGAAGATGCTATTAAAGAATTTAATGCTTACCAAAGTGAGAGAGATATGTTAAAGGAACAAATTAGTGCACTTATACCAACGGCTGGGAACGTAGTTGACCTTACAACTATTTTGCAGCACGCTTTAGATGAAAGTAATAGAGTGAAAGAATTTGCTGTGGAATTTGTGGAAGAACAATTAAGTAAGCCTGGGCAGGCCAGTAGTGCATCAAGTACAACTTCCTTTACTTCCATTGATAGCCTCCTTGACGCCATATCAAAATGGGCACAATCAGGAGGTATTACATTTTCGCCGAATTTACACAATCAAATAAATACCTACAATCCAAGTTCACCGCAAGCCAACGATAATGCCAATTGCAATGAACAACTAAAAAAACTACTGATAATGCTGCTCAAAAAATGGGAATCTCTTAATAACGACACAGATGACGACTGGTTCAATTTGTTCGAGTGGTTTTAGAAGTCAGCAGAAACTACTTCAAAATTGTCTATATATACAGCTGTTATATTGTTTTTTATTTAATTTGCTCTATAATGCTTTTATAACTCGCATATTATAATTTCACTTCTTTTATATGATTTGCATATTTTATTATAAATAACTAAAATACATTTGGGAACTCCAAAATATTGGAATTGGAATCAGATATAACTTTTTAATCAAGGAGCAAACTACACTTATGCGAAGATTTGTAACCTATTAAAATGGAATTTGAGTTCAGTACAACCCAGCAATGCAGGTTTTTGAAATATTTTGGCTATTTACTCCTCCAGCCTATATTTGAGCTTATATGTATAGCATCGTGAAATAATTTAATTGTTTACTGAAATAATAATCCAAAGTACAAGTCTTCAACTTTTAAACCCTTTTTGATTTGTACAAAATCCTAATTGAACTTTAAGATATCGTCTGCTGATAGTCACGTTCCAATCCTCTTGGCTACAGAAGCCGCCTGCTAAATGATAGAGGCACATTTTATGTCTCAACAGAGCAGATTTCAAAATAGTTTTCAAACTTACCACTTGATCAAACAGATCGCAGAATATGTTCATACAATCTAAAACACAAATTTATTCCTCAAAAGTGTTTTTTATCGCCTTCAAAGTACTCCTCATCAACGGCAACGCACTTATGTCAGCGTTTGAACCAGCTTTCGAAACATTTCTCGAACTCTATTTTCGGTATAGCCATCAGAGTCATTTTCGCTCTTTCCATTACCTCTTTTCGGCTGCTAAAACGCGCTCCCTGTAGTCATGTTTTTAGACTCGATCAAACAGCAAAAATCAGAGCCACGCAGGGAACCATATCAGATGAGCTCGATGGCTTTTGGATGGTATTTGGAATTCAAGGATAACGATGGCACTGTGTGACCAAGCGTTATCATGGCCACGAGCTATTTTCCCAAAAATCCTTTCTTTTTTGGTGAATTGCTTTACGTAAACGTCTCAAATTGGCCAAATAATAGACCTTATTAACCTTCCGAAAAAAATTCGTGGTGTACAATACCGCTGTAGTCTTCGAAAACCATAAGCATCGCTTTCTTTTTTGACTGAAAACGACTTGGTTTTTGGTCTTGTTTCATTCGGAAGTCTCCACTCACTCGTACTCATAAATCCTTGCCTCGCCTCCAATAATGATGCGTTTGATGAATGTTGGGTCGGATTTAGCCTTGAGAATCATGTCATTGGTGATATAAACGAAGTCCTTTTTTGGCATGAAATTTAGATCCTTTGAGACCAACTTTACAGTAAACCGAAATCATTAACTACAATGTCCTACAATTCATAAGCAATGTTGAGTTAGCTGGCAGCTTTCGGATAGTTAATTTGCGGTTATGGACAGCCTGCCACTGAAGCGTTCACGTCCCTCGTAAATGTCCGTTTTCTTTAAATTATCATTACCGAAACAGTTTCCCATCATTTTCGCATCATTAAATTCATTTTCAATGCAAAACTTAATACAAACTCATTGTTGTAAATTCAAATCAATTTTATACTGTAAAAAATCGAAATATGTAGATAGATTAGAATAGACTTACTCGAGACGGCGTAACTGTTACAAATGTCAAGCAATGGCGATACAATTTTGGCAGGAATGTTAATCTCAGTTGAGGTAATCTAAATCACAAAGAAAAACATAGAGCTCTGCTACTCTAGAAACTTTTTGATCCCTATAGTTTAATTCGCTGGTATATAGTAGGTTCGAAACTCCGTGAAACACCAAAATGATGAAAAAGTTTTCGCGACAGTGAAAATTCCATCAAATATGCTTGAGCGCTATAGATGCATTGTCGCAACGTTTACATTACATTTGAAAAATGTAAGCACCTGCATGTGTTCCAAAAACACAACTGCTCACAGTTCAGTAAAACTTGAGTGCAACAACAAACTAACAAAAATAGCTAACGCAAATTGTATTGTGATATTGGGTATACTTTTTAACAATAGAAATAGTTTGAGGATCACTGTATTCAACTGAGAAGTGACCTAGCTACTAGACTTAGCATAGTAAAATATAGGGTTTTCCAAACAGAGGTGTTATTTTGATATCCAAAGGTGCGCAACCAAGTTCCCACTGTTTGTCTATAGACTGCTTCGATACATTAATGATTTTGTTTTGGTATTATATGCTTTTGGTTTTGTGGAAATGTCTGATTTTGTGCCGAATAATCGTCATTTGCGGGAAGTGTTGATTTTCCTCTTTCATTCGAAAAAAACGGCGGCTGAGGCGCATCGAGGGCTATAAAAAGTGTATGCTGATGCTGCTTTAAGTGAAACAACGTGCCGAGATTGATTCCGTCGCTTCAAAGACGGTGATTTTAATGTTGACGACCGTCCGCGTAAAATAAAGCCAAAAACCTTCGCAGACGGTGAATTGGAGGCATTGCTCAATGAAGCTCCATGTCAAACACAAGAAGAGCTTGCTTTAGTATTACGAGTTACCCACCATTCCATTTCCAAGTGATTGCATGCTTTGGGAACGATTCTGAAACAGTGGACTTCGGTTCCTTATGAGTTAAAACCAAGGGATGTTGAACGTCGTTTTTCCGCCTGTGAGCAACTGCTTCAGCAGCAAAGGAAGAGTTTTCTTCATCGCATCGTGACGGGTGATGAAAATTGGATTCATTACAGCAATCCAAAGAAAAGAAAGTCATGGGAACTGCCTAGTCATGCTTCTATGTCGTCGCCTCGGTCGAATATTCACACTGCGAAGGTTATGCTTTGTATTTGGTGGGACCAAATACACGTTTTAGAGGCATGGTTCCTTCGGCAAAGTTTCTTATTTTTATGCCTAGAATACACAGAGCAATGAGCGATTTTTAAATCGACCCGCCCTAATATGTATACATATATATAAAAGGGCATTGTTTTTAAAAAGTTTTTAAGCGAGTCGATATACCTTCGAAAAAATATCGCCCGTAACGTCCCTTACCCATAAAACTACTAGAGTATTGCTAATACAAATTTTACTGAATGGAATTTTATATAAACAGATGGTTTTATATAAATCCCACGATCATGGGATTTCTCTTTCAAGCACCACCTCGAAAGTAGTGCTCAACTCATCTAAAATTTATGCAATACCAACAATTTAAGCATACGATACGTCATATCCTGCTACGCCGTACATCACTCTCAAACATTTATATATATTTAGTCCTACCATAAGTTCTGTTACAAGTTAAGTCTGTTAAATTGTAGATATAAAAGTGTAATAATGTTTTCTAATGAAATTAGTTTTATTTAATCATTTAAATATTATGCACAAAATTTAAGTTTTTGTTTGGTTTGAAACTCTCTAAATTAATGTGAGGTATTCAACAGGCAACTTTCTCCAGTTCTGACTACAAACTGTAGTTCAATAGATTTAGATCTGGACTTGCAGACGGCCAATCTTCTGCAGCTATGTACCCACGAATATTGGTTTTTAGTGTTGTGTGGTTTGTGCCTTATGGACTGGGGCGGATTCTTGCTGAAAGATGCACCGCTCTCCATTGAAGAGAGTAATGCTCAACTGCTACACCACGCCTTCTAAGACGTTCCTTCTGGTACACTTTCGCCCGGTCTTAAACCGTTTTCGCAGAAATGTACATCTACCACCTTTACCAGAAACTGCCCACCAAACCATTACGGAGACTGCAAAATGGCCACGCTGAACCCTTGGAACAACATTTTTTGCGAAGTTTTAGCATTCATTTTGTCATTTTGCTCATAAAAATTTCTTGAACAGTCAAAATTTTCTCATCTATGGAAAGAGTATTTTCATGGCCGTTCATGGCGTGCCACCAAAGAAGCTGCTTGCATCTCTCGAGTCTAATTTTCATCGCGATGTTAAAAGATCACCAGGTAAGCGAAGGAAGGTTTTCATGTGGCAATCAGCTCTAACTAGTCTTGACATGGATATCTTTTATACATTCATTTCCCTCGACATGATTTTCTGCTTTCTAAAGGGATTTTTGCGACTTATTTCTCGAACGGCTTTTATGGCTGCACTGGTTCGAGTCACGCAAGGACGACACTTTTTTTCTGTCTGCCACTTCAAACGTTTTGGAAAAACAATAGATCGCGCGGTAGAGATATATTCTCGAAATATTAAATATTTTCAGCAATTCGTAAATCTCACTGGCACTTTTGCTACATTTATGTAATACAATCACTGCAATATGATTTTCCTTAGCTCTCCACTCCATTGCTAACAAGCGAATTTGCCACGAAACTCAGTATAATTTATGAGTAGAAAATGCATACGAACAAAAGCAAAAATAACGGAACTTTTTTTGCGAATTTGTTCGCGCTGTATGCATTGTCAAATTTGTCACAGAATTTATGGGAAGACTAAGTATATATAATAGGCACTTAGAAGCTGTATTGGGCGTGGTTTTTCTCTGAATATATTTTCATAGCAGAAATAAACTCGTAGGTTTGCCATTACCTGCCGAGGAGCGATCGCTATAAGAATATTTTCTATCAGTTGATGTTCCGACCTGTTCACTTCCGACTGGTAGTCATGCTATGGTGGCCGCATTTCACTAACACTCTTACAATGAAAAAGTCATTATAGTGTCATTATATTGAAGTTAAAGTTAAAGTTTTTAAATTCGGTGTTAATTGCGAGGTCGGTAAACATCAACTGTTTTATATTTCAATTCAAAATGCTGTGACATTATATTTCCAATCACCTTTCGTGTATCGATTTTGCGCTCCTGTTTACCTTTTCAATGAATTTTAGAAGGTTTGTCGCATATCAGCTTACTTTTCTGACATTAAAAAAACGACGAAAGCCGCTTAAATGTGTTTTTTGGAATGTGATGAGCTGGATAACGATTTAAATGAAATTGAATAATAAAAACAAATTTTTCTAAAATAAACAAACACAATTCCTGAATAAACGCCACTGCGTATACACAAACCTACAAATGTACTACTATATATAAAATACTATATAGTATATTGTATAAGCGTACAAATATACAATTAGACAAATTTTTGTATCAGGGTATTAGAGCAAAAACAGGCAGATACAAATGTTACCACATAAAAACTCGGCTAAATCAACAAGAAAAGCATCACTACTAAAAAGTAGTAGGAATAAAGAAAACAACTAAATTTTTCAGCTGCAATAAATCGCATTTCCACACAAACTATGGGGCAAGCCCAAACACAAAAACTCTGTACTCTTTTAGTAAAAATATCGATGTTGAATGTGAAATATCGATGAATATGTTGAAAATTTAAGCCTGCTGCATATTCATTCAGCCAGATGTACTTACTTGTATATACAGAATAGGCCAAATAAAGCCAACCAATGTTAAACATGAATAACTTTTTTGTTTTCACTTTTTTTTCTTCTGTTTAAAGCTTTGACTTGAATTTTGGGAAATTTATAATATTAAAATGAATTTTAAAATTCATCGGCGTTTTCTATGCTTGTCAACTATCGACTGCTATGACGGAGAAAAATTATCGCTAATATTTCAATTCAAGATCAGCTGCTGCAGTAATTATATTTTACTTAGAACAACTTTTTTTGTTTGAGCAAGTACTAAAATTTCGTGTAAAAAAGGAAATGGTCAACCGTGCTATTCCAAAATCGTGTAATAAAAGACTGTGGTGAAAAAAGTTGGATGTATTGAGCTAAGTGAAAGCATACACGAGGGAACAAAAAGGCTTTACTCTCTTATTGATATTTTCTGACTCTCTGCACCGAGAAGTAAGCTGAGACTCCATTCGTAATAAATAAAGTTTATTCTTGTACATTATTCAATGAAAAATAAATATATGATGTTTTGGCACATCCCGAAAGCGGAAAGCGGCAAACATTCACGGTAATATGCGCATACACTGCTTAAAGGAATAACGTATTTTATTATTCGCAAGACCTAAACATGCCTTCCAAAAAGTGTAAGAACAATCCGTTTTGTGGCATTTACGGTGAATTCATTAAAATAAGAGCCAACGAATTTCATTTGTTATCAAACATAAAACTCTTTGTAGCCTATGAAGATTATTATAACTTAGTCGTACGAAGTCATGATAAAATATTGACACTTCATTTCACATGTAGTAAATGCAAAAACACTTTAGAAGGTAAGAAAATAGAAATAAAAAATAAAACTTAATAGAGGTGGGGTAAAAGTAGTGGCGTACGCTAATGATGTCGTGTTAACAGCATCAGGATTGTGCCCTAATACCATCAGCGGGATCATTCAAAGGGATATAAAAGTATAAAGTATCAATTTTTACCCTACCAAACATTAATGGACAAACTCTCTCACTTTCACCCAGTGCAAAGTAAATACTTAGGGATAATTGTGGACTTGAAAGCTTAGCTGAAAATTAAACGTCGAAAAACAGGTAAGGAATGCAGAAATTGCTTTATATGTATGTAAACGAATGATAGGAAGGAGATGGGGTCTTCAACCTAAGTATACTTTATGGTTGTATAAGGCGGTTATAAGGCCTATTTAATCATATGGTTCGGTAGTCTGAAGAAAAGTTCAGCCTGTGCAATCATGACCTAGGGAGGTTCTTAATGCATTGATTCACGCTATTCCGATAAATCTACATATCAAGAAGATGGCAACCATGAGAGCATTTAGGTTAAAACGTAGCGAAGGAAAAATGTTATGGTCATACCAGTCTATTATTGTGATAAACCTAGTATACCTCAGGGAGGACTAACTATATCGTCCCGACGGTAACATTCAATAGCAATTTTGCCACTCTCTTTCAATCTAGGAAGGAATGGAATAAGAAAGAAGGGGTTCTCACTAAACAACTTCAACACTACAGTCTATACAGATGGCAGTAAAATGGATTGTGGTGCTGGAGCTGGTATATATTCTAATAGACTTAAAATTGAAAATTCTGTATGTCTTCCTAAATCCTGCAGTGTCTTCCAGGCGGTACTGGCAATTGGGGAAGCTTCTAAGCTACTAATCGCACATTTCTCTTTTAAGAGCAATATCGTCATTCTTTCGGATAGCCAAGCTGCAATCCAGGCACTATATTCAACTACAACAACTACCACCTTGAGTGAATACCATAAAGTTACCTTAATCTGGATCCCGGGACATCGGAGCATTGAAGGTAATGAAAAAGCAGATGAACTGGCCAGAGGGGGATCTGCCATGAATAACGGTGTTCACACCACTGGGTGCAATCAAGAATACAATTTCCTCAAAATACCTTCCAATCGTGCATCGTATCAGTAGATCGTATAAGTAGAGGCCAGACGATATGCAAACTTAGCAAAATGTTCTGGCCTACGGATGAATCACTTTATAGAGCAAATGTATAAAAATAAATTTGCCGTTTGCTAATGAATTATGTGCATGCATGATTCCTTTTTTTAGCTGGTACCGAGGAGAAAAAAAATATGAAATTTGCTGTACCAAGAATATGGAAGGCGCCTATTAAGCACAAGTTCGAATCCCCATGCATGAACATCAAATCATAGAAAAATTTGTTTCTAATAACGGTCGCCCCTCGGCAGGCAATGGTTAACCTCCGAATGTATTTCTGCTATGAAAAAGCTCCTCATAAAAACGATTTGCCGTTCGGAGTCGGTTTAAAACGGTAGGTCCCTCCATTTGTGGAATATCAATGCACACACTATAAAGTAGAGGAGGAGCTCGTTGAAACACCCAATAAAGGGTTTAAGCACCAATTAGATATATATATGGCAAACTACATCTTCCGGAATTTAGTCAGCACATCTTAACAATTTATTTTTTTTGGAAAAAAAATTTGGGAGCGCAGTTTTGTCGGTCATTATATTTTAGTTTAGTATAACACCTTTAAAATTTGAAGTCGGTCGAAACTTTCGCTGGTTTTTGATATTTTTTTTTTTTTCTTTGAAAGAAAATTTAATTTTTTACGTATGTAAGTATGTTCGTACGTATGCACATATGTTTGTACATAAGAGTAATTTTCTTTGAACGAGTTATAAGTCCATTTTTTACAAAAAAAATGGTTATTGATAAAAATGAATACAATTTACTAGGAACTCTTTATTTTGTTCCTCCAAAATTTTATTTTCCGAAGAAACCTGTTAAAATTTGTATTTTTTTATCATTACAAATCTTCGTAGTTGTTGAAGTTGCAAATATAATTGCTTTGAATATGGTGTAATTCCACATTTCTATTATTTGGTTCAAAATTTTACTATATATTTGTATACATTTCATATTAAATAATTATTAGAATGGAAAATTGCAATTTAGAATCGGATACCTGTCATTCTACATTTTAATTAATTTTTAATAGTGTATTAATCTTCCTACATAGAAATTATCCCAATAATTATAAACAAAGAAGGAATCCTAAAATCAGACACTGAAGCATTTCTTATGAATATAGTCATTATGTAAATACATATTTTAAACGAAAGATAATCGTACATGTTGAGTTCAGTTGACAATGCTTCTTCAGATAGCCACGCATCAGATTCTACGAAAGAGTACAACGAGTACATTCCAGGCCCATTAGATTCGAAAAATTTATTACCATAATTCCTCCAATACATCATGAATATTTTCAAAAACTTGATTGTAATGTAAAAAGGTTAAAATATACTGATATTAAGAGTATAAAAAAATTGTTGAATGATAAAAGTTGAAATAAAGCCATTTTACTTTGTTTATTTTTTTATTTTTTTTTTATAGTTGAAGTATTTAATAAAAATTTCATAAAAAGGAGATATATTCAATTGAGATATATCTTTGAAAATGTAAGATTTTTCCTTTTCGCTGGCCTTGAAAGTGGTGTGAATCCTTTTGAAGGTATTAAAAACATAAATTTTTATTAATCACTTAAAAAAATTATTAAATTATAAATTGATTTAAATTAATGTTTACAATATATAATATAAAACTAGTGTAATAACATATACCCATATTTTACAAACTATTCAAGTGCAAAACCTTAAATATCTCTATATAAAATCAAATACTCTTGCACCACTTTCAAAGAAAATGGCCCTTATGTTGTATTAACCAACAGAAGCAGCAATAAAAACCACTTTAATCACGCAATGAAACAAATCGAGCGATATCAAATAGTGCAAGTGAGCATGTTGGCGCACTAAGAAGCGATTAAGACCACACGAATGGGAAAGTTAAAGCACAACAAAGAAAATGAATGCAAAGCAAAACATAGAAATCGAGCAGGTGTGGCGCAAAGCTGTTGGTCGGGTTAAGTTCGTTGGCAGGCTTGGTAGACACATTTCAATTTATTTGAATTAATTCGACAAAGGCACAAACGCTGCAGAAGGCAACCTGGAATAGTAGATTGTGTAGGGCTGTTATTGTGCAAATATTTGTTAGCCAATTTATTTGCTAAGCAACGCCTGGCGAAATCCACAAAAGCCAAAAGCAAACCATGTAACTTTATCCTCGGAGCCACTGAGCGTATACGTAACGTATAAATAGATAGTAAGAATAATGCGTCTATATGTATGTATGTGCACACATATCTGTGCACATGCAAACTGCGTAACACGCTATGCCCACAATTTTTAGCAAGCTATAATTTATTTTGTTTATTTACAGCAAATACGAATGACTTTATGTCATAAATAAAAATCCAAGTAATCTACAGTACTCGAGAAAACTATAGCACCACAATATTTTGACCAGTTCTGATGACTTTTTTCCTTTTCTTTTTTTAATTTTCAATCATTTTTTATAAAACCATAATTCATTGCACTTAAAACAAATATCATATAAATAAAAGTTCAAAATTGTGTACAAGATTTATGAAAAATCGACAAATTTTCATTAAAAAATTGTGGTGCATTCGTTATATGGAGAAAATGCGAACGAGAATTTTGAGTCACTTCATGATTGCTCCTTTTCATTTTGAATTGTGTTGTAAAAGTGAGTACACATAATTTTTTAATTCTGACTTAAAATGTTTGAAATTTTTTTTGAAAATTTATCGAGCACTTATAAATTTTGTACAAAGTTTTAAACTTTGATTGTTATATTCGACATTTGTTGCAAAAGAAATTAATTCTTGAAAAAAAGGAAATCAAAATCAGTAATAATATTGTGGTACTATTGGCTTTCCGCGGGCTGTATACATATTTTCAACCGAAAAGTCCAAAACCAAATATTTTACCAAAAATCAGACCAAATGCTAAGCCAGATATTACAGATTTTCCAGTTCTTTTGGGAATACGAAATATTCTGGGTTGCTAAATTGGCTAAGGAAAGCTTTTGTTTTGCCAACCAGCCGCAAAGGGATCAACAGACGAATGCCAGAAGTGTTGGCTTATGTGTTACTGTAAATAATTGTGTGTGTATGCATGTAGATGTATTTGCAATGAATGATGGTCATTATAAGTATGATATTTCTATTATGCAAAGCCTACTGAGTCACCCTATATTTTAAGACTTTTTAAAAATTGTAGCACATGCTGGAGTTTATTGTTCCATTATTTATACGAATGCACGGCAATATCACCAAGGTGGTGTAGCTTTTTCTCTTGGTGCAGGATATTCATAAAGAATGTGTGCTAAATTTTCAGTGTCCGCTTCACGGACTAGGCAGATGTTGGTCTGTTTGAGAAATTTTGTTTAAGTGATATTTCAGGCTACATTGAACTGTAAAGTAACCAATTAAAAGTCTTAAGTCAACTTTATCCTTCAAGTCTACTCTATCCTTAAGTCTTCTTCTATCCAGCGTTAGAAATTGTTTTTCTTGTCACTGGTCGATAGAATTTCGACGGTCTTCAATGAATTTCTTCTCCTCCCACTTTCTGAGAAATTCGTTAATGTGGCCTTTTGTAAATCTACATTAAGCCTTAGATAATTGTATGCATATTTGCCGGCTTATTAACTAGATGACCAGTCATTTAATTTCCCTCACATCCCTCAAGTCCAGGAAGCCATTCCAATAATGCTGTATTGAAGTTTCCTAACGTGTTAAAAAGGTTCGGGCAGTCATTTATAATTTTTGAGGTGATTGCAGTTGATTGAAGGGCTTTCAAAACCGCCTGACTATCTGAAAGTATGTAAATGTGGATGCCTTTCTCGCCTTTGGGTCCCAGGTATGTAATATATTTCTGCCTGGAAGTTTGTTGGGTAAAATCAACTGGAAACGACTTTTTTCAATTTAGACCCATTGACTTCTGTCTCTGTTCTATTGTTTTCTTATTTCAACGCATCAGTAAATCATATCTGGAGAAAGGTTTAACAGTGATTTATTTCTCTGGGCCGTACGTCTATTTCTACAAACTTGGAAGTTCTTGAAGAGAATAGATTTAGGCGATAATATATCAGCCCTGAAAGAAAAGGATTACGTCACATCCCTTTCACATCCCTATTTTTTAGATCGAAGTTGCCTTTTAATCTTAAAAAGGTCAAACGGGTTTGTTTTTCAATTCAAATGGGAAATGGGTGGTATGCATAAGAGCCCCCCTCAAGTGTCAGTTGAGCATGTTTTCATTGATCCTGTAGCACAGACACATACGAGGCGGTACAAATTGTTGAGTTCATTTACCGATGATTGATACCAAGATAGTTCGCTTCTGTGGAGATTTGAAGAGTTTATTCATTTAGGAGAGGACATTTGAGGTTGATGTTCCTCTTCCCAGTGAATAGGTTAGCAGGGAGCCGTTTGTTAGTGCAACATTTGTTAATTAAGCTAAGGGCTTGTTAGATGCGGTTTGGAATGATTGAAATGCACTCGAATTGAAAACAAATTTTAGCATAGAAAAATCTAGGTCCAGTAGTCTGTAGATACTCAAGGGCTCTTACTGCCCTACATAGTAATAGGGACAAAATTAAAGAAATTTAATTTGACTGGATAGCAAAATCGTAAAGTTTTGTGAGAACACTGAAACCAATCTGTTCAAGAACTTTTGGACAAGCAACAGAATCACAAATAACATCAAAAACGAACTACAAAGACTCAAAGTCACGTCTATGGGCAATATCTGACAAATATGATTTAAAAATGTTACTCTTTAACTTTAGACAGCACAACATTTATAATAGGAAAGGAATACATTTCAGAGTTTTTTCAATGGTGGCATGAAAACATATCTTTATATTAAATTGAAAGCTTATTTTGGACACTCTCAGCGACAAAGTTGTTTAAATCATGCTGTACTAAAGAAGTGTATAACTACACATTTTTAGATCATCAGTATAGAATAAAACCTTACAGTGGTTAAAACAGATCCCAATGTCGTTAATAAAAAGGGAAAATAAAAAATTGCCAAGAATACTGCTCTGTGGACACCCGAGGAGGCAACAACAGTGTAGGATTTAGTGTTTTCTATTTGTATAAACGACAATGACAACGACTCTAAACGAGTCTCTTACGGAAAGATAAGATCTCAACCTTGACATGAAAGTTAAGTAAAACTCAAGAATTCAAGTGTCCGCGATAAAATATTGCGCAAAACTGTGTCAAAGGCTTTTGAAAAGTCTGTGTATATAGTGTCGACTTGACAATCATTCATGAGCTCCTGATAGGTCAATAAATGCGCAAAATGCGATTTGTTTAGACTCAATAGTTTTTTCAATAATAGTTGCGAAACTGTAATAATGTCTCATTAGATGTGCCTTGTTGGTAGGCAAATTGAAGTTGATGCAGTGGGAAACTAACTAAGCTGCTCTCACTTATGTGCCGACCTAATATTATTCCCAATGTTTAGAGGAAAAACGAGCTAACACTATGATTTTGTCAATTTTTTGGGTTTTTTTCCCAACTCTGAAATAAATACAACCTTTACTGTTGCCCATTTCGTAGGTATAAATCCTAGCAATAAGCTTGCTTTATATAGCCTATAATTATGGTCACATGCAGTAAAGAGCAAATTTATAACTTTCGATTGCTAAAAACATTTTTACTTTTATTCTTTCCAGCTTAAAACATTTTCAAATTCCATAGAAGCAAAAACAAAACTTTTCAAATTCCGTAGAAGCAATAACGAAACCATTCCTTATATACTGGAAAGTTAATATGTAGTTTAATTAAAATTTGATACGTCATATAAATCTGCTGTAACTATTCCCCGAGCTACTCACTTCCCTACGCTATCTACGACAGAGTACTTAAGTTTTCTACCTTTTTAAAATTCCGTGGGTTCTTGTCACCAAAAAGCAGGGTGTTTGTTGCCTTATAGGATATTTTTAACTTTTGGTGTCATAACATAAATAAACACCCTTATTTGTGTATATGATAACTTCAACATTTTGCTTATTTATCAAGTTTGATTATTAACTAAGAATTGGTATTCGGTGTCACAAATAAAAGGCTCCTTTTTTGATAAATTGTCCAAATGCCAAATGCTCTTGACAAATAAGAAATCAGTTTACTAGTTGATTATTTCACAAAGTTGGAGTGGAGTAGTTGGGAACTTTTGTTTGGGTGAGAGAAACGAAAGAGGAGATAGAGTAGTTGAATTTTACCAAGAATACGAGTATAACATGGTTATAACAAACAAACGCTTCTGTTTGCCTCCAATACGACTTTGTATTTGGAAATCGCCAGTAGATAACAGATGAAATTTTGTGCACGATCAAATAGACTATGTCTTAATAAACAAGCGTTTAGCTAATTCAATTTACAAAATGTCGACGTATCCTGGAACTAATGTCACTTCTGATCACAACCTGCTGCTAGCTCAACTGAGCATAAAACTCGCTTCACTACCAAAAAAGAAAAATATAAAACCCAGATTTGACTTGGAAAAATTAATGAATCCCAATCTAAAAATTGGCTTGGAGTGGCAAATAAATATTAATCTACGACATATCAACTCAGCAATAGCAACAAATATTTGGGAGACCTTCAAGCCTACGCTCAACTCATTGGCGAAAAGCAAGTTAGGTGCATGCAAGAAACAAGCGAAGAATGATTGGATGACAGATGAAGTCTTACAATTTGTGGATGAACGTCGCAAACGGAAAAATAAAAACAGAGAAATTTACAAAAGATTACAAAATGATATACACCGCAAAATTCACTCAGCAAAAAAAACGATTGGTTAAATAACCAATGTCAAGGAATCAAAAGACTACAAGACCTACTCGAGGACTTCAATCTGCACAAAAATATCAAAGAAACAATAGCGATACATCGAAATACAAACGGTCAGTCCTTGTAAACTCACACAACGAAATTGTTTTAAAAACAGATGAGAAAAAAGCTATTTGGGAAGATTTTATAAAAAACCATTTTCATAGATAATAGCAGATCAAACTACAGTACCCCTTCACAATTGCTCTCTGGTATTCCGATATGTAAAAATTAAATCGAAAGTGCTATTAAAGATATGAAATCAAATAAAGCTACAGGACCTAATCAAATTCCATCTGAAATTCTGAAACTTATTATATAAACGACGAGAATCTACAACTCCTTGTTATTCTTTTCAATCATGTATATAATATAGGCATATACCCTACAGATTGCCTGAAATCAACATTTCTTACCCTTCCGAATAAATCCAATGCTAAGCACTGCAGTGAATATAAACTGATAAGTCTAATGAGGCACGCCCTAAAAACTTTTCTTAAAGTTCTACGCAATAGAATTTACAAAAAATGCAAAGAAGCAATGGGAAAAATGAAATTTGGTTTCCGTGGAGGAATGGGTACAAGAGAATCTTTATTCAGGTGCTGGTTGAAAATTGTAGAGATGTACAAAAAAACGTCTTTCTATGTTTCGTAGACTACGAAAAAGCATTTGACAATGTGTAACCAGACAAATTGTTCAATATTTTAAGATCTCTGAAAATCGATGAAAAGGAAATCCAAGCAATTGAAAATTTATATTACCACCAAACTGCGCATATTGTAGTTGATGGTGACCGCACGGAAGAAATACCGATTTCGAAAGGTGTTCGACAAAGTTGAATACTCTCTCCAATACTCTTTAATATTAACTCCTAATGAATATTTCAGGAAGCATTTCAGGAAACATTGAGGATGGTATCAAAGTAAATGGCGTCATTATAAATAACATCAGGTACGCCGACGATACAACTCTATTATGTGGCAACTTGGCTGTCCTCCAAAAACTGGTCGACAAAGTTGCAATGCACAGTCAACAATACGGCCTCAAAATCAATATCAGCAACACTAAATGCATGGTTGTTAGCAGAAAAAATACACAACAACAACATTTATTATATTTAACAATCAACAATTCTCTTGTAGAACGAGTAAATAAACTTAGATACCTTGATTGCCATATCAACGAAAACTGGGAGGTCTCAACAGAAATAAGATGTCGCATCGAAAAGGCAAAATCTTAAATATGGCAAAGTCTTGAATGTCGTGACTTCAATCTTCAAATAAAAATGCGCTTCATAAAATGCTACAAATGGTCAGTTTTGCTATATGGCATGTAAATTTGGCCCATAAAACTGTCCGACATGAATAGACTGGAAACATTTGAAATATGGCTTCTCCGGAAATTGCTCAATATGCCATGGACCGATCTCGTTTCTAATGAAAAAGTTCTGCGAAGTGCATCAAACGACGAAAAGCTTCATATTGGGACATATTCTACGGAACCCGAAATATGAATTGTTGCAACTCATATCGCAGGGCAAGATTGAAGGAAGAAGAGATATCGGACGTAAGCAGTTTTCTTGGTTGGACTGGCATACAACGCGCGAATCCCGTCTTGGAAGCAGCAAATATAGTTCAAAATTTGTATAAAATTTTTTTTACATTTTTTATTAAAAAAAAAATTTTTATATCTATTTAAAAAAAGTTTTTTTTTATTTTTATTTCTAAAAAAATTTTTTATTACTTTTAAATTGTATAATCGCTTACATTCGATTACGAATAGCAACACACATGTACCAATGATCTCCTCTATCTACTGAAATCTCATTCCATGAAGTGGTGTCGTCAGAGCCTTGATCGCGAATGGCTATCGGACAAAATGTTAATATCTCCCTCGCTCCCACGTCCCCTAAGCATTTTACATGCCTGCAAGATCACAAATACTTCTGACTGAAATAGTCTAGTAGTAGTCGGCAATTTTACAGAGATAGATAAATTGGCTGATCTCTCTGCTCCGACTCCCGATTCTATCTTGGAGCCGTCAGTGAAGACAGAGTTGCAAGCTTCTGTGCGGATTTTCCCCTCGATCCAATCCTGCCTCTTTGAAATATTGCCCTAGCACAGCCCTCAAACTTCAGTTTATGGATGGAGAGATCTGTTCGAAGTTCGTAGAAATACGGTGTTAACTGCAGAGACCAACCTTTTTTAACCTGATTGCACTTTCTTTGAGCTGCGATGGAAATAACGTAGAAGTCGATGGAAACTAAGTACAAAACGATATTCAGGGCGGCACTGAGGCAAATTTTACATGCTCCAATGATGCTAGTATATGCAGTCCCTTGCACCCTTCCTGGTCTAGTGATATTATAGCCCTTCCGAAGAGCTTCCCACCAAACAAGGCTTCCATACGTTAAAATTAGCAGAACCACTACGTTTACATGCACTGCACGACCTGTGGCTTGAGACCCTTGATTGTGTAATATGAAATATAGACTCTATTTGTTTAATTTTTGTTCATTACTAATTTATCATCCAAAATATAGATGGCCCAATCATTAGACATCCTTTTTCGTTGAATGAAGTCGCATTTATACAAAGTATTTCTAGCTTTCAAAACCCATTTATTTCTCAGATTTTTTGCCGTTTCACAACAATTTTTTTTTTTCTCTATTACTTTGGCGCAATAAGGCATAAATCAGACATTTGAGGCGCAGTATATGCATTTATAAGCACAATATGTACTTACATGAGAGCCTAATAAGCAGCTCAATAGGGCTACATATCACTTATTTATGTCGACAAGGACTTACCATTTCATAGAATAACTAGCAAGAACAGCACCAAGAAGACAATAAACCCAAAATGGCATAATTCAAAGTAATTCTCATAAATTAGTTTACATGTGTATGTATGTATAAGCTCATATGTACATAGGTATACATACTTATGCATTTGCATAAACACAAAATAATGACCTCAAATTCAAATCAGAACACAAGTTGATATAAAATCACGCACACAGTCATATACAATAAGTTAAGCTGTGTCGGCTAAAGTTGTTCAACATTTCAGTCATTATTCGTTTTGTTTACGTATTTGAGGCGAGTTTAATTAGATGTTGGGTCACTGAGGTTATTGAAAGTACACAACTACATTCGTAGGTTGGACAGCGTAATAGACTGTTCAATCGACTTTGGGTATTAATTGAATGGAATGGGAAATGCACTAAGCACAACGAAGTCAATTTAAGGAAATTGAAAGGAATAGGAGAGTAAATAGCTTATACTTGTTATGACGGCCAAGAACTGGAAAAAATATATGTAAGTAGAGTTCAAGTTAATATATAGCATATTGTCCCATAACATTAGGGACCGAAGATACGATTTATGTTTGTTTTGCTTATGCTTTGTGGGTTTATTAGTGGCGGCGGAATGGCGTCTAGATGAAATACTCGAATGAGAATATCTCTCGATTGCAAGGGGTGTCCCAACTGTCAAGTGTCGGCTAAGCACCCATATGGCGAGCGTTGATGTAACTTCAAGGCGCTTTTGCGGTAACTTTAGAGTATGCGTGCTTACTTCTGGTCGTCATGCTTTCGCGAAGACACTGACTAACTGTGTCAGTGAAGAAAAAACTACAGTAAAGTATCATACTTCTAATTTTACTATATTTCGCGAAATTTTCCTGCCTCTTAAAACATGGGTACATAAAATGGGTTGTCATTTAAATTTAAATTTAAAATAAAAAAATGAAACAAATTAATTTGTGCACTTATTCGTTTCAAGCACGTATATTAACCCGAAAAAGCTCTTAATTTGTGGTAATGCAAATTATGCCGTTACATTTACACGGATAAATTCAAAACTGATTTACAAAACCTCAAAAGAAAAAACACTATTTAATACAAAATATTTGTAGCTGCCAAAAAACAATTGTGTTATTCTGAGTTGAGTTAACAAAATTGTAGCTTCACAAATTCATTTAACAAAAAAGATTAAAAACTTCCGTTTTCCGCTTCTGAAATCCATTTTAAGAGACTATAATTTTTTAACATTTTTCTCATGTGGTAATCGTGTATGGCCCAGGGTGCACGTTTGTTTCGCATTTCACGCGATTTTCTATGCTTTTTGCAAGTTTATGTAATGTATTAATTTTTAGTTTTTGGCCTTTTATACATTTTAAAGCTTTCAGAAACTTAGCGTTGTAACAAACGCTTGATAGCATTCAAGAGGTTGATGAAGCAGAATATCAAAATCAACTAATTCATATAGCCACTGCCTTTTAGATCGGGCCTCCATATCGATGGCAACATATCTGGCGAAGATTACTATGACGGCAAATGTGGGTGCAACCCAGATAATTTATGTCCAGTCTGGCTTAAAGCTGGCTCTGAAGTTGTAAAAAATGTTGGACTAATGGACCTACATAAACCATATTAAAATATTAAAATGTTTAACTACTCCAAATGTTAAATTCTTTTATGTTTATTATTATTGAAGGCATACATCAAGGAATAGAGGGTCGATGAACAGCATCCAATCGTTCAAACTACCAGACAGAAAGCGATTCCGTAAAGTGCAGCCAAAATCTTCGAATGATGCGCTACCGCCAAGGAGCAAACATTTTTACCTGACTGAAAGGTGCTTGTGTTTAAAATGCTTGGGAGTTCTATCGCTAAGTGCAAACAACAATGACTCAACTTAACATTTGGCTTTTGAATCACCTGGTCCACAGATATGCACAAAAGCCAAATTGAGTTAAAGACACTCTGCGCTGCGTTCAGACTTAGCCTTTTGTGGTAGGCATATTTCCGGTGAGCGATGCAAAATAAATGGACGAGGAGCATGTTCCAAATGCAATGTACGACTTAGCGTAAAGTGTTTTGCCAATTACCAAACCCAACTATGATTTATTTGTATTTTATCAAACATCTTTTATCATCATTTATTTTTTCCTTGCTTATAATTGAATAAAAATGTATTAAAACAGTCATTTATTTAAAGTCGCAAAATCATTTTCTCTTTCATAAAATTTGTATGCTGACGATTTCGTGGACTGACCGTGTTACAAACGTAGAAGTCCTCAGAAGATGCAGAAAAGAGCGAGAATTGCTGCAAAATGTTAAACGCCGCAAAACAGTCTACCTGGGATAACTCATTCGTGAAGCGAAATTAGAATTACACCAACTAATAATCGAGGGAAAAATAGAAGGAAAAAGGGGCAAAGACGAAAACAGATGTTCTGGTTGAAAAATATTCGCGAATTCACAGGATTGAGAACGATTGGGGAACTCATCCATACGGCCCAAGACAGAAAAGCATATTCTATTTTATTGGCAATATAATCCAAATATAATAGTGTAATGTAAATAAGTTTGTAATAACAAATAATTATTATTAATAAATTTGACCGCCAACATCCATCAATGGATAAGCAGTTGACGAAGAAAAAATTTGTACCCTAGGCGGCGACCCTAAGTTAGCATATGGTAACGCTAGTTTTCCGCATTTTCGGGAAAAGTGTACCAATGTATAAAAAAATGGACTCCATTTTTGTGCTAAAGAGGTGGAAATATATACATATATTCGTACATATTTCCAACAATGTTTAAGACAAAAAAAATTTTGTTTCAAACATGTTCTTTGTTTAATCATATATTTTGCTGTTAAGTGGTTAGTACTAAAGAAAGTTTTCAAAATATCGATTTTCTAGTAAAAATTTGTAACGGAAAACGTCATTTTTCAAAAAAGATCGAGAACAGGCGGAAAAACGAGAGGCAACACTTTTTCTCGAAAAAACTTATTGGTTAGCTCGGACTAAAAGTTTTACAGCTTATTCTTCACATAATTATGTCCTTTTACCTGAATTTTGATCATAGTTATTAATTAATAGTTAAAACTTTTTTTTAACAATCTATCGATAAGAATTTTAAATCAGAATTTTAAAACCCACCATTTAAAATTTTTTCGGATTTGAATTGTAGTAATTCATGCCAAACTGTACTCTTTGCTAGAAAATTTTTTGATTTTGTTTCAGATCCTCCAAACTTGAGATATCATGTTAACCAATTCTTAATAAGGGTAACATTCTAATAGGGGTAAAATAAAATAAAATTTTTTGTAATAGTATTTGAAGAAAATACTCAAGTGTACTTGACTAAATGACAGTCCAAAGTATTGTTTACAAGCGAGCGGAAGCATTTTGCAGAGAGTAAACGCGAACAAAGAAAATCAATAATGGATTTCAAACGATTGTATTATATTTGGCTGGAAAATCACAACCAGCGATTGTTTATGAGCTCGAGTAAATAAAGTAAATAAATTTTTGTTTATCGCATCATTACTCGTTACAATGCTACTGGTATGAAACGTTTGGAAAGACTGCTACGTCACGTGTAATGGTTCAAAGAGTGACGTTCCCCGTCTAGAATGGCTAAAAAACAACGTTCCGAACTTCATAACGTCCACAGAATAGTTCTCAAATTCACCAAACACCAATCTGATGGATTATTGTCTTTGGGGCATTTTGGAGAGCAAAATCCGAACTAAAAGATTCATCAGCCTCGAGGCGCTGAAAATAGCAATTGTCCGCGAGTGGTCCAAAATACATGCAAGTTACATTCAGGCAACTTGCGATTCGTTTCTGGACCGTCTCAAGGCTATAGTCAAGGCAAAAGGTGGTCATATCGAGCAAAAGTAAATTGATTCTTAATTTTGTATTATTTTCACACAGTTTTTACTTTGAATTGAATAAAAGTAATTTTCCAAACTAAATGTATGGCATTTTTAATTGGTTACACTTCGAGTGCCAGACCCTGTAAAAAACAGAGGCTCATCTTAAACGTCATCTTGATTCCTGGCAAATGGAAGACTTTGAATGATGGTTAGCTTCTTAAAATCAAAGCGCATAAAAAAATCGCTTTTATCACAAAGAAAAAAACTAGCCAATAAGTGGACTCATTCCAAGGGAAAAAGCAAGTGTTTTACGTACCAAGTTGAATGAAGAAAACTATGCATTTTTTACCAAATTATTTTGAACATAATAAACAACCGAGGAGATGAATGGATTGGTGTATGACCACCATTCGGAATTGCACGAGGTCGTAACCTCCGAGTGTATTTCTGTCGTGAAAAAAGTTCCTTGTAAAAAAACCACCTGCCGCTCGGAGTCGGCTTAAAACTGTAGGTCTCTCTATTTGTGAGTTCGGTCAAACCCCCAATATTATGTATAATATTTTTATTTATTTATTTACCTTACGGTATCGCAAGCAAAACTGGTATTAATTAGTTCGAATTACCGGGACTGCACTGTAGTCGATAAATTTACGCGATTTGTGAAGACCAGAACAATTAGGCAAAACTGTATTCGGAAAATGTTCTGGAAATCGAAAGCCAAAAATAAAGTACTACCATTTTGAATTATTTGAACATTTTTTGGATTTAAGAGCTTAAAATTCATTCAGCAACGGAAACATATCAGATCACACTCTTTATTGCTCACTGCAAATTTACAACAGTGCAGACACGCTGGTTGTTAAACATAAATATATGTACTAATATATGTGCATATCTGCAACTAGGATGCAAATACAAACTGCCATGAAATATTTTTTTTTGGCACAATGTAACTGGATAGCAATAAGTGTCAATTTCACTGTTGGCGCAGTATTTTTGTGGCCATGAAAATTCCACCAAAATCTAACCATTTACATGAGTACCTATACGAGTACACACAAATATATGTATATTTGTTATGTATATGCACAAGAAAATGCATCTTTGATTATTTAAACGCTTATTTGTTTCGAATGTCACATCGTAGCTGATGCTTGGCTCACTAAATTATTTCACAAATACCAAGTATGGCGGCCGCTTTAGACGAATGGGTTGGTGCGTGACTAGCATTCGGAACGCAGAGCAAACGTAGGTTCGAATCTCGGCGGAACACCAAAATTAAGAAAATTGTTTTCTAATAGCGGTCGCCCTTTGGTAGGCAATGGTAAACCTCATAGTAAATTTCTGCCATGAAAAAGCTCCTCATGAAAAATATCTGCCATTCGGAGTAGGGTTGAAACTGTAGGTCCCTCCATTCGTGGAACAACTTCAAGACGCACATTAAAAAATAGGAGGAGAAGCTCGGCAAACCCCCAAAAAGGGCGTAAGCGCTAATTATATATACATATAAGTGTGCAACAAAAACAAATATTAATAGATTTTTACGTATTCTAGGCATAAAACTGAAGCTTAAAAATTATACTTAAATTTTTCATAGAGGCAAAATATAGCAAAAAGAGGAGAACTTTAAGACAAGCCAAAAAAGTCAAGGTAGTTTAAAAAGTAAGCAATGGGAAGGATGGCTCAAAAAATGGCTCAAACTTAGGAATAGTGCTTAAAAAAAAAAAAAATAATAATAATTGGTGCGTAGGCCGAGCTCCTCCTCCTATTTGTGGTGTGCGTGTTGATGTTGTTCCACAAATGGAGGGACCTACAGTTTCAAGCCGACTTCGAACGGCAGATATTTTTATGAGGAGCTTTTTCATGGCAGAAATACACTCGGAGGTTTGCCATTGCCTGCCGAGGGGCGACCGCTATTAGAAAAATATTTTTATTAATTTTGCTTTCACCGAGATTCGAACCAACGATCTCTCTGTGAATTCCGAATGATAATCACGCACCAGCCCATTCGGCTACGGCGGCCGACATAGTGCTGAATAGTGCTTAGTCTAGCTAAATTGAGAGGACTCTCTGTTTTTTACCTCACTATTACCTTAACTCGTAACAATGTAACTCAATCGTGTATGCCAATGACGGCTTAATAAAACTATTGCGCATAGTCTACAATCGTAGTTCGATTCTTTTTGAACTCTTGCGAAAGATAAATCCAAAAGTATGGCAGAGATGGTTTAACGAACGGTCGAGTGCCGAAGAAAGCGCTTTCGATGAAGAAAAAGAGTTTGTTTAATGGAAGCGTGCCCGCCAAATTCAAACTTAGAGTTTCGATACAACAAACTATAAATGCTACTAAGTAGGCATATCCTTTTCGCAATACACATCGTTCAATTTGTTAGTTTTGTGGTAAATCTATTTTTGGTAAATTTAGAAAGGTTATTTTTATAAAATGAGTTGCGCTTATGACAAACGATTTGAAACAGAGTCCCTATGTACACACCCTAAAGGTTCAAAAGTATCACCTCTGCGGCAAAATATTTGAATTCAATCATAAGTAAATGGGTGCAATGGCATTCCGAAATTAAAAATATTAACGAAATTCTCGGACAAGGCCAAAACAAAAATAAATCATCATCAAAGCAAGATCAAAAGCGCATTGATATGTTTCCGTTGGAAACCGTTTTAAGTAAAAGTAGTTTTAATGTATCCAAAAACAAGTTTCGAGGATGTTTGCGTTCAAAAGACCTCATATTCCGCAGCACATCTTCCTTTTGGGTAAATATTTGCATTCATCGGTCCTGGTGTACTGTTGATAGTCGATGACATCAAAAATTCATGTTTCACGCTGGTTTTCTGAAAAAGGATATGGAAGTTTGCTTGTGTTCACCGTGAATTTTAATGTAGTTTTGATTAATACAACTTATCAAAAAGCATTAATGCCGCCAGCTGCGAAGATTTAAAGCTAAAAAGAATATAACGATCTCAGGTATCGAAAGGACTGGACAGTTACTCTAGGGAAGAACTCAAGTATTCCCATATCATGCCGCCCGATAAGTTTACTCTCGGTTATCTCCAAAGAGGAAACCTTATTTCTTCAAACATTATACCACATAATAGATCAAAATCAGTTGATTCCCAAACATGAATTTTGTTTCCGTAAGTGGCCTACTTTATAAAGTAAAAATATCTCTGCCAATAAATTTCTATAACTTTATAAACTCGTAGCTTGCCCATATTCATTTGTTTATCAAACAAGGCGACGAAGTAAGCAGTCTCCAGCCGGTGTACTTCAAGGCTCCCTCCTAAGTCCCATATTATATCTGCTATTCACGTCTAATCTGCTTGCCTCATCTGGTGTCCTAATCGAAACATTTACCCAAACTGTCGATAAAGTCGCGAACGAAGCATCTCTAAAAATGCCTCGATGACATTACCCAATGACTGCAAAATTGGTGAATTAAAACGAATGACACTAAATCGGTTGAAGTAATATTTACAAGCCGACGTGAACAGTGTCCTCCAGTAAAGCTCAATAGCATCGAGATCCCTTTATCCAACTAAACTAATCATTTAGGCATCCATATGGACTCAACACTCACTTAAAAAACTCACATCCTCACTAAAAGAAAAGCTTCGTGTTTAAAACTTACTTACCTCCACTGGTTACTAAACAGAGAATACCAATTAGCGACGACTTATCAAAAATCTCTTGTATAAAGCCATTCTTAAACCCATTTGGATATACAATATACTGGTACGGGGTGCTGCAGCCACCTCAAAATGCTACAGAGATTTCAGTCGAAAGTACTCAGGATGTTAATAAATTGTCCGTGGTACGTATACAATGCCTAAGCCCACAGGAATCTCAAAATACCGACAGTTAAAGAAGAAATAGAAAACACTCGCTATAAAAAGATGTTATTCTTGATCCATATACTTTGGCATCATGTCTAATGAGTAAAGACAGTTGTCATATGAGGCTTAAAAGAAAAATCCCGCTCGAATTTCTGAATTTTTTTTCGAGGAGGTCGCATCACTGAATTCATCTGCACAAGCTAATCATACGAAATTTAATGCTATATACTTATATATGCTTTTTTTAACGTGTTTCGTTTCAATTAATATTTTTTTAAAGTCACTTATAAAATATTGAAAATTTTATTTAACAGAAGTAATAATAAATAATGGAATCAATTAAAAAAAAATTAAAAATTATAGCTAATGGTGGTGACTACAGGGTCCGGCACTCGAAGTAAAACCAATTAAAAAGGACATACATTTTTTTAGCAAAATTACTTTTATTCAATGCAAAGTAAAAAATGTGTGAAAATAATACAAAATTATGAATCAATTTACTTTTGCCGATATCCAGAAATGCATCGCAAGCTGCCCGAATGTGACTTGCATGTATTTTGGCCCACTCAAGGACAAAGGCTCTTTTCAGCGCCTCGATACTGGTGAATCTTTTAGTACGGGCCTTGCTCTCCAAAATGAGCCAAAGAGAATTCGCGTCTGGTGAATTTAAAAGCTATTGTGTGGACGTTATGAAGTTCAGAACGTTGATTTTTAGCCATTCTTGGTTCACTCGAGCTTTGTGAGACGGTGCCGTGGCCTGTTGAAACGTCCATGGCCTGCGACCAAAATGTTTGTCTTCCCGCGGCTTCAAAGCAACTTCCAGAGTACTTTTCCGATAATATTTCGCATATTATAATATTTCCAAACCATTACATGTGGCGGGGGCTGCCTCCTGGTGGCCAATCGATGACTCAAATTATCGTATGAACGGTCGGTCAAATAAACTCTATCGTTTTGGGAGTTTACGAATTGCTCAATTTGAAAAATTTTCTCGTCAGAAAACACAATGTTCGGAAATTGACCACTTTCGGTCAAGCAAAGCAACGCCTTCGCTCTGTTAAGTCTGACTTGTTGCTGCTTTGGTGTGAGATCATGAGACTTTTGGATTTTGTAAGGCTTGACTTTAAGATCATTTTTCAGTATGCGGCGGATGCTACGGTCTGATATTTTCAGTTCTTTTACCATTTGATTGGCACTTCGTCGGAGATTTCGCTCAAGTCGCTTCTTCACTTTTTGAACCATTTCACGCGACGTTGCAGTCTTTTGATGAGCACCTCCATGACTTTTCGCGATGCGATGGTAACGAGAAATGGTGCTCGAGCTCCCGCATCAGCTGCGCGAGCGGCCTGAAGTTGGTTATACTTCGAGTGCCGGACCCTGTAAACATTTTATTGAATATATAAAACAATGCAGTTTGTTAGTTTCTATTTTATGGAGGTCACCTTCAATTAAAGATACTGTAGATATCGAAAGAAAGCGTACACCACATATTGAAAAGTTTTCTCTGACTCTTAATTTGTTTTTTTAATTTTTTTTTATAAAAATTTATTTCATACTACAACATCAAGTCTTCAACTTTTTAATCAGAATTTGTGAAAAACTATCGGGTATGTAGTTTTTCAGTCCATTTAGTTTTGGCGAATAATAAAGTCCAAGTTTCAAGTGACTCAAAAATCGCCTTGAGTTTTGCCAATTTTTTCTGCTGACAGTATTGAAAATAGCATTCGTTCTTGGCATTCAGAACACGTTGCACATGTAAATAATTCATAGCTAGTAAGTCGTCAATTATGGCATTTAGGCATTAAGATTGGTTAATGCGAAAATATTTTGCTCTTTTAATTAGAAAACCTAGGAACTCAGTCGGATGGACTATACACATTTTTTGAAATACCACGTAAGGGGGGGTAGGGTCACAAAATCGAAATTTTTTTTCTTCACTCATCTTATAGTAAATCATTTCAAGAATGTTGTGTCAAAATTTTAAGTGGATCGGAGCAGAACTCTCAAAGTTATAGCCTTTGTAGGCACTCTACCTCGTATGCGGAGCATCGATAATTTTTCAGAGTCATTTTTTCAAACGCGTTTTTCCCGAAACGACTTCTTAAAAGTCGGTGCCAATCACAACTCCGAAGCTATTCAACCGATTCTTTTCAAATTTGGCACACGTTTTCTAAATCAAAAATACCTCCCCCCCACCCCCCCCCTCTCACTGTTTTTTTTAAGGTTATTTTTCACTTACAAATATGGCGAAATTTTTCCAAAAGTGTTCGTTTTTTGCCACTAAAACTACAAAAATTAAAAAAAAAATTTTATTAATGGTGGGGGGGGAGCATTACGTCATACTTTAACTGAAAAATTCGACTTTTTTAGTTTCAGATGATTCTACGACGAATGCCGATTGGCACCGCAGAGCACCTCTCGAAAAACATATCTCCAAAAAAACTCTGTCATGGGCTTATTTGTCAATATTTTATTATTAATATTTTTTAAAAACTTATTGAAAAGATGTACAATAACATGCAACTGATTTTATTAAAGTATCTTAAGCCATATTTCTTTAAAAAATTAAAAAAAAAAGTGTTTTTTTTAGCGCTAAACCCTACCACCCCCGTAAGAGATAATCGTGAGAATATCGCAATATTACTGGTGATTGCTTAGGTGATCGTCGCAATAGGTGATCAGCGAAGCAAGACGTAGCATGTCACAAGAGCGATTGAATTGAGCAGCACATCTTTTTATATGTGTGAGTACATTTATAAAGGGTTAACTCCCACGGTGGAAAGAATTTTAAAAAAATTTGCCGACAAGTCGAAGTCGAACAGTAGAATTATTTTTTATACGACGAAATGTCTTTATTTGTTCCCCGATGGTTGCGATTTGGACTTAATCAAAAAATTTGAAAATTGTTTTTTATATAAAGGGTTTTCCAATAACAGGTGTTGTTTTGAATGGCCCGCTATTTCGGTAGATGTCACTTTTGAAGCTTTCAGTTTTTGATATTTGACAAGTAGAAAATACGCCTTTAATAAAAATGCAACGATACATGCTCAAACAACGCATTGAAATTATTAAACTTCACTATAAAAATGGTGGAAATTTGGAAAAAGACGGTTCGTAAAACTCGAACATTTTTGGGTCATCGTGAAGCACCTTGTCGGACCGCAATACAGAAATTGGTGAAAAAATTCGAGCTGCTGGAACAAGTTAGTGGTGTGAAGAATAAAACCCGTGCACGTCGCTCAAGAACAGCCGAAAATATTGCTGTTGTAGCCGAAAGTGTTGAAGTAAACCCTGGTTTGTCCATTCCTCGACGTTCTTTGGAATCTGGGATTCCACAAATGTCATTACACCGTATTTGGCATAAAGATTTGGATCTTACGACTTATAAAGTCCAGTTAACATAAGAACTCAAGCCGGCCGATCATCAACAACGTCGTATCTTTGCTGATTGAGTTGTTGAAATGCATGAAAATTATCCGGAACTCCAATTGTCGGATCTGGTGCTCAGAAAGTCCAAGAGTTATTGTTGAAAATCCCCTCTATCCTCAACGTGTGACTTTTTGATGCGATTTATGGTCCGGCGGAGTCATTGAAGCAACAGTTACGGTGAATGGTTTACGCTATCGAGGGATGATTAACGATTTTGTATGGCCAGAATTTGATGGGCAATGTTTATTTTCGACAAGACGGTGCTATATGCCACACAAGCAACGAAACCGTCTTTTATCAAAATAACACTTCTTATTGGAAACCCCATTAGTTATGTAATTGACGTTCTTTCAATTTTATAAATAAAGAAGGAGAAAACCTATAAATATTTACTTATTTTATATGTTTATATTTTTTAAGTTATAATTTTTTACAACAATTAAAAAAAAATCCACAAACTTTAACTCCACGTCCACGGATTTTTAATTAGAGTTTCTAGAAAGATTTTTGATATAAAGTTTGGTACACTAGTTTGCGATTACTGCAGATTCGCCCGTTCTTCCGTTCACAAATGCGTAGCAATTTTTTTCTTGCTCGCGACTAGATCTATCCTGTACAAACAAATTAGAATTATTAGAAAACTCATTAATTTCACTTAGGGAATGAGGTATTGTAGAATCTTCACTTCAATCTTCACTTGAATGCCTTCAATTTGATTGTTCTACATACCCATATAATCAAACTTAAGAAGTGAAATCAGCTAAGAAAAGCATAATAGGCACGTAAATAAATATTTTGGGGAATTGGAAGTAGTTTTACACAGAAGAAAGCACAAATTTTAATTTTACCCCTTTGTTTTTTTCTTTTCCTCTTATTCTTAATGGGTTTGAAATTCATAATGAGCGAATTTTGCCAAGCTTCACTCTATTGTGAATGTCCTCTTCTTAACATTGCTGACTTAACATTTCTTTATGTTGAAATATAATAAATATTTCTCATTGCTTGACAAAAATATTCTTATTATGTTAGTGTGTTTGCAGATAGTAGAAAGAGGAGTTGACTGCAAATGACTACTTAAATATCCAAATGAAAGACAAAAGCTATTTCGTCTAAAAGATGGCTGTTATTTTGCGTAGTGCATAGTATTTTACAATCGCTGCAATTGTTGTATTGACATGGATGGGAAAAAAGTAAACAGGAAGTGACTTGATAGAGAACAATGTAGCACGATACGATCCCAGCAAAGAGTACGATTATCATAGAAATGAGTATGGAGTCGAAAACACTATCACCAGGTGAACCCAAAATATAATCTTAAAATCTTATTTTCTTCTTCTTCTTCTTTATTGACGCGCCAGCCGTTTCTTTCTCGTGCTAACCGGTGCCGCTTGAACACACCAAGTGAAGCCAAGTCCTTTTCCATCTGATCTTTCCAACGTAGAGGAGGTCTTACTCTTCCTCTGCTACCACCAGCTAGTAGCGCATTGAATTCTTTCAGAGCCGGAGCGTTTGTATCCATTCGGATGACATGACCCAGCCAGCGTAGCCGCGGTTCTGCGCTGCTCGCCATCGCTAACATACAAAGGTCTAAAAATCTTGCGCAGAACCTTTCTCTCAAACACTCAATGAGGCGCCTCATCGGATGTTGTCATCGTTCGAGCTTCTGCGCCATGATGAGAGCCTTATAACGTGTTAGTTTTGTTCGTCTAGAGAGGATTTTATTACTCAATTGAGCAAGACTTGTCATATTGTGAATATCTGGTCGATGATAGATTTTTCAGGTCTAAAGCCAAACTGATAAAGTCTAATCAGTTGGTTGATGGTGGGCTTGATGCTTCCACACAATATGCTCGTGAGGACCTTATACGCGATATTTAGAAGTATATTTCAGCAGTAATTGGCACATATTTTAGTATCACCCTTCTTATGGATTGAACAGAGCACACTTGAATTCGGCAGACATACTTTCATCTGACCATATTTTGCATAGATGCTGATGCATGCACCTTACCAGCTCCTCGCCTCCATGTCTGAATAGCTCAGCCTGCATTTCCTCATGTCTGTCAGTCCGTCAGCTCACGCGGCTCTGTTGCTATTTAGCCGCATTATCGCTATTCTCTCCTCGTCAAGGTCGGGTAGCGGAACGACAATTCCGTCGCCGACGATTGGGGTATCGGGATCTTGACATGCTCTGCGATACACGCAGTTGTCCCTCTATAATTTAAGGACACTTTGGATGTCAGTCAACAGATCGTCGGCTTTGTTCTTACAGAAAACCGCCAGGTCTTGAAACCTTTCCTAGCTCAAGCTCCTCGCACTCATGTATTCGGACTCTTGTTTCTTCATTCTGATAATAGGTCGCTCTTCCTTTTTCAGCTCCCGGTAGCGATCCCACAGGGATCCATTCATTCCTCGTTGTACCTATAGTTTTTTCAGGCTCAACGAAATACAATTTCTTTTCCGGCAGCGGTACGAAAAGGAGGAGAGATGCTGCTCCATTGCTCTTCCATGCCGAATTGGTGAGCAGTACTCTCTGAGAGCAGGAGTGAGAATCGAGCGGTGAATCTTCTGACTGTCTGTTGCGATTGCATCTTTCCTATGTCGAACATTCTTTGTGTAGTTAAATGTGCTTTTTTTGCTGCACAGAGGCGTGTGCGTAGTTTAGCTGCAATGAGGTAACGATCCGCGGCGTTGTTGCGTCCTCGGGTCGTACGCACATATAAAACACTAGAAGCCTGTCTTTCATCAATTACAACATGGTCGATCTCTTTTCGCGTTTTTCGATCAAGAGACAGTCACGTTGCTCGGTGCAATTTCTTATGCTGGAATCTGGTACTGCAGATTACCATGTTTTGAGCTCCGGCGAAGTCGATCAGTCTCTGTCCGTTACCGGATGTTTCGTTATGCAGGCTGAATTATCCGATTGTAGGTACAAAAATTCTCCTTGCCCACCTTGCATTGAAGTCAAAGGAACCTTCTAGGCGCTCATAGAAGGAATATTTTGCTGCATCGTCCTTCCCTTCCGTGGAGCATTGGCGCAAATGAGCGAGATGTTGAAAAATCTCACTTTCATGTGCATTATGGCGAAACACTCGTCCACCGGAGAGAACAAACGTACTTGGCGGCGAAGTTTCTCACCCGTTATAAACCCAACACCGAATTTGCGCTCTTTTACAGTGCAGCTGTAGTAGACGTCGCAAGGTCCAATGCTCTTCTCGCCTTGCACATTTTTATTTAGGGGGAATAATCTTTTAATTAATTTTTAAATCATTTACATATATCTGGCAAATAATACATTGCAAATCTTGACAATGCCTTCAAACAGATATTCAAAGCGAAGCTATACAAGGTTATATCAGGGTAACAGCTGATTTGATTTTTTCTATTTGTCTTAGAATGGGGATTGTCCAAATTAGATATTTCTTTGTCTACATTTTAATTCGAAAGTTGTGTATAAACATGTTGTGAAAATTCATTTTCAATAGAATGAGACAAATATAGTTTAAGCATGGACAAATGTGCTTTGGTTCGGGAATATGCCGTTTTTCCTAATCTCGATTGATTCCACTGGTCCATTGCGTGTTAAATTCCAACGAAAGGGCGTTTGTAAGCAATTCTGGGAATAGTTTTTCGTCCAGCCATACAAAGTACTCGTATGCATGGCTATGTATCCCTGCACCTAACCCAATTTCTCAGTAATTTTGCATACAAATGCGACTTGTATTTATAAAAAAAACCTACATTAAAGCAATTAAAGCAGAATCATGATTTTTCTTTGTATTTGTCAACCCAATCTTCTACAGTGCTCTGGAAATAAATGATTTCTGTCAAAGTGAATTCATCCGCCTTAGAAATAATCAGCTTGTATCGACAACTTGAATGCCAATAGGAAAAACAAAATACATGTAAATTTTGTTTTTGTACTACTATCATACTAAATGTATTCGCCTTGCATACATTTAGAATATTTTCCTATGATTACATTCAATCATGAATACTTACTTTTAGGCGCACAACCTTTGCTCAAAATCCAGCATTAACGGATTGACAGCAAAAGGAATTTATTGAAAGCTACAACCAGCATAGAAAATAGCAGCCTTAGTGAGACGAGTACATGTTTATGTGTATATGCGAATGACTTGTACATATGTCTGTGCGTGTGTGAAACTATTATGTTTCCATGTAAGAAGACGTAGCAGTGGCAATTTCCATAACAATACCACAAATCAAAATCTGAAAATCAAATACAAATTACATATCGTAATTTCCGAACGAGAGAATAATTTTCAGCAAGCTGCAGTAAGCAATACGTGTACACGTTAGGTTAAACTTGCAATTGCTCCTACGTCCATAAACTGACTAAGCGATAAGTTACAACAAATGACGATCGGACAGGTTGGATGATAGCTTTATTGCTTATACGAGTACACATATTTATCTATGTATGTATGTACTAAATGTAGTTAAAATGAATATTCGTTATTGTTACTGTTGCTTTCGCTTATGTAGAAATATATTGGTAAGCTTTAAATATAAATACGTGCCGTTTTCAATATTCTACTCTGCCACTGACTTGTGCAACTTTATTTTAATTATTAGGCGAGAGATAACATTTTAAATAAATGGTCTGAACAGCACTGAATTCATGAGCATTTTGAAACGCATTGTTAGAGATTGAGAAAAACATGAACGGACCGGTTATATACAAATTGGCGCAAAATTAATGATTCAATTTTGTTTTCGATTAACTTCTTTACTAAGTTTGAGTGATGGAAACCTTTGCTTTGGCCTTTGCGCATTCCATTTCTTGTTTTTTTTTTTGTTTTTTTGGATACTGCAACAGCCATAAGTGTCAAATATGATGCCATTTACAACAATTAAAAATCTTCCTATAAGGTGATCAATTTTGCGCTATCTGTTATATACCATTCATGTATTAGATTGGGTCATAAGTTCGTAGCGTTTTTACCGAAGACTTTATTTAAATAAAAAACAATAATTATACCAATAAGTTAATGAATTATATATTGGTCGTTACTGTTTAAAACCAATTCCCACCTCTCGACCAATTTGTTGTTGCCGTTACGCCAAAAATCGCCTGGTCTGGTGTCAAAGAAGTTGTAGAGCCAGTTTTTAAGTACCCCTTTGTTATCATTTGTTTTGTATGTAAGTCGGTCGGTGCAAGGTCCTGAGAATACGAGGGCAACTTTCGTTATTTTTTTCATTGAGCTCGTGAGGCACCCAGACTCCCAATTTTTCGGTAAATTCCATTGAATGAAGGTGACTGAGAATTGTTTTATGATAGCGGTTATTTTTTTTCAGCCAATTCACGACTAGTTTGGCGACTGTGCTCCTTCAAAAGTGATTTGAGACCTTCTTCATCAATTCAGAAGGCCTTCCGCAGGGGGACGCGTCAGAGACGTCAAAGTCGCCAGTTTTGAACTTTGCAAACCATTTCCTTCTCCATATACATCACAAATCTTCCGGGCAGCTTCATCTGTTTTTCGACCTTGATGAAAAGCAAAGAATCGCAGTTGTCGAAATGTTGATTTTTGCCTCCTGGGTATTCCATTTCTATGCCTCAAAACTAATAAAAAATTAAATAACTCCATTTTGTTTTATTATTATTTTTTTCAGCATAGTCCTCTTTTAGAAAAATACTCTTCTCCCAATGCTCCGGCCATTTTTTAGCCGCTCCAAAAAATAGGATTTGTCGAACTCTCCAAAATACGTCTCTGTCTCGGCAATGACTTCCTCGTTTGAACTAAATTTTTTCCCCGCTACCCATTTCTTCATGTTAGTGAACAAGAAAAAAACGCAGGGAGCCAGATCGGCTGAATACGGGGGTGTGGCGGCAATTCATAAAGTTTGTCTAAAATTTGCAATTTTTTTTTATGATTTCTAAAGATTACTTTATTTTTGCCAAAGAGCAACCGGTCGTACAGAAAATTGTGTTGTACTTAAAACTTCACCACTATAAACTTGGTCCTTATAAAGGACTTTCACCACAGTTTGTTTACTGGATATACTGAGGTCAACATAATCAGCTGTATCAAAACCATTTGGTCAGTGGTCAACAATTTTAAAGTGCGTTTTTCATTGTTATTTTTTTTTTTTGGGAAAAAATTTATAAAAATAAAATATTTTGTACGTAAAATTTTAATAATCAGTGAAAATAAAAAAACGGTGGTTTCGTTGTTGTTGTTAGCAATTTTAATGCACATTGTGAGTTTTTCATGTTTTTTTGAATAAATTCATTACTTTTCAATTATTTTCTTTTAATTTATTTGAAATCAACTTATGCGGCCAAAAGAATTAGAAATTTAATTTCAACAATAGAAAAAAGAAAATTATATTACTTATATTTTCATCGCTTTATTTTAGAAATGCCACGCCCGCGAAGAAATGATATTGATCGTCGATCGCGTAGAACGCAAAATAGATCAAATGAAAGGCAAAATCAATCACAAAAAGAGCGAGAAATTCAAAACCAAAATCAAAGGGAACGTATGGCCAGATCACGTTCAGGCCATTCACCTGACGAACGTATACAACGTACTGAGCACGATAGATTAAAACAAACACATAAACAAAACACAAGGACAATCGCTGGAATTATGCGGAATTGACTTAGAATATCCATGCTTCTCCCACGGACAATTATACGAGTATGTATCATGTTCACGTGTAGGAAAGACATCAGTTCTGTTTATTTATACCACAACTCAGGGCAAAACAAAAAATGTAGTTTACGAAAAGACTTTGCGTTAGTTTAAGTTTAAAATTAACATTAATTTTATATTGTAAAAAAAGAATAAATAGTCATAGAGTGAATTTAAATCGATTGTTCATGTTTCATTTCTAATTTTGATATGCCTAGCGAAGCAGGCAGAGGGTCCGCTAGTACTTAAATAAATTTAATTACTTGAATTCATGTTTACTTAGTTAAGTCCATGGATTACAATCCTGTATGTAAGATATGTACATACATATATTTAATAACAGCTGTAAAATAGAATTCAAGGGATTTAAAAAATCAACTCATTATTAATGGTAGGTATTTAATTCACGTAAAGCACGAGCAGTGGGAGCATTACTGGCATAGTTAGTGTTAAAGTTTTCTCCATGAAAAGGGTACAAGTTCCAAGTAGGGACATTCAATGACTCCAGTAAAAATATTATGAGTAAAGGACTGGCACAGTGAAGACCTACATATTTCTAAGTACTTGAGACTTATAAGCATGAGACTATCAGAATACGATGACATGAGATCAATAAAGTTCAGAGATCGATGCCCTTCGAAAAATTGTTTGCACACGCTCAATTCGATTAATTGCTTGCTGACAACATGGTCTTCAAATAAAGATAGCATATCCTAAGTGAGCCCTAGTTAATGATGAGTAGAGTAACTTGATGGTATAGGGATTAGTGAACTTAGTGGCATTTCGTCTGATGAAGGCCAACATGGAGAAAGATTTTCGAGTATAAAAATATAATTTATATATGATTATCAAAAGAAAATTTGTTATGAAAGACAGCGCTAAGGTCCATGTAGTCACTAACACGCTACACTAACAGCAGCAGACAAGTCGAGATCCTGTACTTAGTACACATAATGCTAGATATTTTCGAGTAAAACATTTGAAGGCACTTGGACAAGTTCAGCGAAAGACATGAATTCTGGTGCATACAACAAGTAAAGTTTACCCATATCGGCTTGAAGATTAAGATTGAGTCTTGCTCGCTGAGAAGATCTTAAGGTCATCAGCATGAGCAAAAACTTATGAACAGAGGTGGGAGAGGAGGGTAGCTGAAATACCATCAATTATTACAACACAGCATCTATTGTACCAATAAGAGTAGAAAAGCAGAATGGAGGCCAAAACAAGCTAAATTTTTAATTGAGATTCTATGAGAAACTTTGCGAAGGCTTTCGGAATGTCAGTGTAAATACATTCGACCTGGAAAACAGCCGAGAAAGAATCAATGCAGTATTCACTAAAAAGAGCCAGATTAGATACTGTAAATGCTACTGTTAATAAATATTTAATATTTGCTAGGCACGCGTATTGTTTTTGCTAGTTGTGAAGACCCCAAAGCTCGATACAAGAAGAAAAAAATATATTCAAAATCAGCATGCTTTTCTACTGCAGTTTTATTCTCGACGTCAGAGTTATATTGCATGCAATTGGTAACTTCAAAGCGGGCGCATATTTACTTAAGGAACGTGTTTTATTTGCTTGAGAGAGGTTTTAGTTTTTCCATTTTTGTTGATCAATGTCTAGCAGTAAACCAAATCATTTATTTTTTTGCGTTAATTAAATAAAGTGAAATTAAATATAATAAAATAAACTCAAATAAAATAGAAAAAATAAAATAAAATAAATTAAGTAGATTAAATCAAAGAAGAATGGATTTCATATGCACATTAAATTAAAAAAACACACTTATATAAATAAGATGAAATAAAATAAAATAAATGGAAGGAATTTATTATTATTATATTAAATTGAATTTAATTAAATAAAGGAAAACAAAATGGAATGAATATGATAAAAAAAAATCAAATGTATTGACATAAAATTACATGAAATCAAAAGAAATTAAATAAAAAAAGATTTGAAATATTTGTTTAAATTCTACGCATATTTTCCTTAAATATTCAAAAAGCTTAAAGAATTCTTCAATGTTTATTTATTTATTTATATTTTTATTTAGAAACTCATCCACGCAATGCTTGACCTTTACGAGTACGAACACAGTTACGCACCACTGACATCTACAAACCACCTTCAAAAAAATTATTCTACATAAATATAGGTGTGTGAATTCCAAAGCTTAGAATCATCAGTTTCAATAACGGTACATTTAAAGACACATATTTTACCATTGAGAATGGCTTTTATTCTGTTCTCCTACATGGAAATACTCACACCCACATGATTTCTTGTAAATGATAGAGGCCACAACAAGGCGCAACCACAGTTATTGACCAAGCCTTTTGAAAGCACGTACAAGTAGCAATAAGGAGACAAGTAAAAACACACTAACACAAAGACATGAAAATATGTGTATTTAAGTAGAAAATTTATCTCCACCTTCTAATGCTATGAATCTGTGCAGCTGCGTCATAATGTCAACAACTTTACGTCTTTATAACAACAATAATGCTCTGGAGATGAAGAAATAACTAATAGAAACAAAATGAAAAAATGTTTTTGTAAAAAGTTTAGAAACTGAAAATAATATAAAAATCACTTACAGACACATTTTCATACAATTCCAAGCACAAATAATATTATTGCCTACTGTTTGTATGCTAACAATAGAAATGGGCGTTTTTTACAAGTGACTTACCCTTTACATGTTAACAACTGCTTGACAGTAGTAAAGTTTTAAAGTTGTAAGTTTTCAATGCAAAAGCTTTTCTTGAGTGAATTCTAGTTTGCAAAGTTTTAGTGCACTTTCTGACCTAATCAATAAGGCATTGAAATGATTTATGCAGAAAATGTGAAAGCTTACTTATGGGCATTCGTATTTTTTTTTTAATGAAAAGTTTTCAAATAAACCTATTTTTAGTTATAATGGAATACTCTTCCTTTTTCATACTTCTTTTAAATAATAAAATACTTACCAACTACTTTGCAGCGCAAAAATTAATTTTGCAAATTGCCTACAAAAGCAGCATTCATTCAATTAAAAGCTACATAAATCAAAGACTGTGGCAGCGATGCCACGCCAAGTAAGCAGCCAGTTCAGCAAAAAGTGACAGCTTAAATTGCGAAATGAACGCAAAAAATAATAAAAGAAGAGAGACCTACAGCATTTTTATAATGTAATTCCCATGATACAGTTACTTTTGGCGCCCAGAAAGAACTGCCTTCAAATCATTTGAATATAAGAAGCACAACAGCAATAATTAAATTTGCATATGCTTCACTTTTTGAACAGAGCCGAGTATATTTACGACTATGTATTGAATTTAGTACAAACGGTTGGCAATAAATTTAATATACTATTTATTTATTTTAAGACGCTCATTTTAAGTAGTGTAAAATTTTTAAGTTATTTACAAATTAATTTGTGAACTGCTTTCTTTGCTCAAATATTACGAACCAATAGTCAACAGTGCGTATGAGTAACTTGAATAGTATCTCGACTGCACGAAATATTGATGGCTTAGTGGTACGGTAATATTTAAATAAATAATATTTAAGAACTGTCATATCTATAGAACTCCTATTTCTCATACAAAATTGCGATATTAAGCAGCCAATAAAGCTTACGATACAATTTTATTGGTGTCGGACAGTACTGAAAGTCACGCCACTCAAAACTAAAATCTAAACTAAATAAATTACTTGACTGGTTTAAAAAGTGGAGAATCGATATAAATATTGGCAAGATGATAAATTTTTTTTATAGCAATAAAAAATTGCATAACAAACATTGAATATTCTTAGACAAGGGTTAAATACAATTAAATTTCTTTCATAATACCTATTCGTTTTTTCTTTCTCTCAAATTTTTACGGTTCTCGTTTATTTTTGATTTTAAAAACAATATGATGGCTACATACATTTCGAATTTTAAATAATTTAAGTAATAGTTGTATTTAAGTGTGCTGTGCCCAATCCATAAGAAGGGCGATCCTGCAATCTGTGCCAATTACCGCGGGATTAGTCTTCTAAATATCGCCTATAAGGTTCTAGCGAGCGTGTTGTGTGAAAGGCTGAAGCCCACCGTCAACCAACTGATTGGACCTTATCAGTGTGGCTTTAGACCTGCAAAGTCTACCATCGACCAAATATTTACAATACGCCAAGTCTTGGAAAAGACTCACGAAAGGAGAATCGACACACACCATCTTTTCGTCGATTTCAAAGCTGCATTCAACAGTACGGAAAGGAGTTACTTGTATGCCGCGAGGTCTGAATTTGGTATCCCCACAAAACTAATACGGCTATGCAAGATGACGTTACTCAACACCAGCAGCGCCGTCAGAATTGGGAAGGATGTCTTCGAGCCGTTTGATACCAAACGAGGTTTCAGACAGGGTGACTCGCTGTCGTGTGACTTCTTTAACCTGATGTTGGAGAGCATCGCACGAGCCGCAGAACTTAATCGCTCGGGCACAATATTTTATAAGAGCGTACAATTACTGGCGTATGCCGATGATATTTACATCATCTGCCTTAACAACCGCGCTATTAGTTCTGCCTCCTCCAAACTGGATAAAGCGGCAAAGCGAACGGGTCTGGTGGTGAACGAGGACAAAACGAAGTACCTCCTGTCTTCAAACAAACAGTCGGCGCACTCGCGTATCGGCACCCACGTCACTGTAGACAGTTATAATTTCGAGGTTGTAAAAGACTTCGTCTATTTAGGAACCAGCATTAACACTGATAACAATGTCAGCCTTGAAATCCAACGTAGAATCTCTCTTGCCAACAAGTGCTACTTTGGACTAAGTAGGCAACTGAGCAGTAAAGTCCTGTCTCGACGAACAAAACTAACACTCTACAAGACTCTCATCATGCCCGTCCTGACGTATGGCGCAGAAGCTTGGACGTTGACAACATCCGATGAAGTGACGCTTGGAGTGTTTGAGAGAAAGATTCTGCGTAAGATTTTGGGTCCTTCGCACGTTGGCAACGGCGAATATCGCAGAGGATGGAACGATGAGCTGTATGAGCTTTACGACGACATAGGCATAGCGCAGCGAATAAAGATCCAGTGACTACGCTGGCTGGGTCATGTTGTCCGAATGGATACAAACGCTCTGGCTCTGAAAGTATTCGATGCGGTACCAGCTGGTGGTAGCAGAGGAAGAGGAAGGCCTCCTCTGCGTTGGAAAGATCAGGTGGAGAAGGACTTGTCTTCACTTGGTGTGTCCAATTGGCGTCGGTTAGCACGAGAAAGAAACGACTGGCGCGCTTTGTTAAACTCGGCCCAAATCGCGTAAGCGGTTATCGCGCCAATTAAGAAGAAGAATAGTTGTAAAGTTCGTCTTAAATATTTTATTGCACAAATCTAGGCTCAGAAAGGCATAATAACAATAATATTAATTTTAGTGCTCTTGATATTTCATTTGAAAAGATTATGAAAGGGATGATCTCTCTTAAACCTTCTTCAAAACCTATCTTATTTAAAGGCTACCTGGCTTTAGCCATTCCTTTTGGTATAATCTTATTGTCAGATACTTTCCTTGATAACTGGTGATAAAGTGATAGTTGAAATGATATTCAGAACTATGGGCTAATTTTTCGTTAGAGACAAGATTTATTTTACGGTTAAATCATTCATCTCCGAACCATTAATCCGAACCAGCGAAGATTTATGTCCGGTCGCTCGACAGTTTCTAATCGAGCAGTTTTTAGTGAATTTTGCACATGTTCATTTTTGTCAGAATTTCAAGTCAATTACATTTATACCGATGTTTCAAAGGCATTTAATAGAGTATCCGACAAGATCCTTATAAATAAGTTACTTTGTTTAGCTTTTCATTCATCGCTCATCGTATTAAACGATCATAAATGCTCTGTTGTGACTATTGGTGGTATGTCTACGGACTCTTTTGTGGCTGCTTCAGGTGATTCCCAGGGTAGCGTTTAATGACCTCTATTATTTGTCATCTTTATCAATGGTACTGGCTATTGTTTCTCTTTTACAAATTTTTTGCTTTACGCCAACGGTTTGAAGGTTTTTACAATTGTCAAGAACGCTTTTATTTTGCCTAATCTGTAAGGTGCATTGTTGAATTTAAAAGAATTCACGATATATTTTTTTTAAAAACTTTCTAAAAATTTCCAACATTGAATAAATCTCAAAATTATTAAATTTTTGCAACATTTTTTCAGTCTACTTCTTATTATACCCAAGCCTAGAAATTAACCAATTTTCGGACAAATTTAAGAACAAATCCAAACACCTGGATCACTAGGCATGGAAAAACTTAAGTATCCGAGAATTTCGAATTCGGAGTAAGTGTACAACGATGAATTGTTGTGACGATTCATCCGCTTCCCGCTTTTCAATTAGTCCCTAATTCAATATTTTCCTTATGCTCCGTCTAGGAGCGATAATACATAGAGGTAGTATGTGCAGAGAGATGTTTTTTATAATAGTTTTTTAGTTCTTATTAAAAATATCGTCTTAAAGTACAAGCGCAAAACAAAATAAATTAGTACCAATTTTAGCTATAATGAAGCAAAACAACATTTTAATATCAATTAAAAATCTTAATCTTAATTATTATTTTTTAGTTATACACTCGGAACATAAATAAGGATTTTTTGAAATATTCTGGATTTAATGATTTGTGATAGGAGGAACAGAACTTACTATAAACACTTATTTACTTTCACGTTGTATAGATACATTTTTCTCGGAACGATTCTTGTGACTGGTTGAATTCGTATCATTCTTCATCTTCTTCATGATTGCTATCGCGTTTTCGTACTGTAGAAGCTCTTCACTGCGTTCAATGTGTGGTTTGAAAATTTCAAAAATAAACTCCTAAGTTTGCGAAAAGGTCCTTGATCGCAAGTATCGACGCCCCTTCCGTTTTCCACTTTCCGTATAAAATCGTCTTTTTATAATTCTCAACAAATTCGTTTCCAATGCTGTTCATTCTAAACTTTACGTAAGTGGGTAAAGTTATTCCCTTCTTATTGTCAAATATAAAATTCTACTTTTTTCGCCCACGCAAGATTTCTGCTGAAAGAAACGTTCTGTTCTTTCGAATGGTTCCAAGCCACGTTGGTTTTCTCTATAGTGACTCGAGAGCCAGTTGATAAGTGAATAAAGAAAATCCATTATTTTTGCGTAACATTTTTGTGCAAATGGTTTAAAATTATTCTGTGGTCAATCTTTAGTTCCTGGGCGATACTACAACTGCTAACATGCCGGTCAACATCGATTATCTCTGTGTTTTTATCCACGTTTTCGACATTATCGACATTTTCTTTAACATCAAAAGTGCCCGAACGGAATCGACGAAACCAAAATTGCACTTAATTAGCTGTTCAGTATCGGCACCATTCACAATTTCAGCGGCATAGATGTCGTCTTTATCAAAGACAAACTGTCAAATGTACGGAATCTTCTCTTTGTTTACTTCGATTGTTAACACCCTGTAACTCACAACTAAATGGAATGAACAAAAATCAGCAACATAATTTTTTTAGTATGAAATGCGTCTTTGACAACGAACATAAACTTTAAATTTTTTGATCGATACTTTACAAGAAATCGATCAGTACAGCGATCCACCGAGAAAATAGTAGACTTAATTTACCCAAACTAATATTTCATTCATGAAGTCCTTTCGGCAATTCGAAAACGATTTGTTTCTTTTGCTCCTTTTCGGGACGACAATGTGACGCTTTCGCTGAGCAAACTTGTTAATTTCAAAGATATGCATTACTGCTCTCGCTGAGACTTTTATATCATATCGAGCTGATTTTTTCGAAAAATACTGAGTAAGTGGGAATATATCAATGAAAGAAATACTGTACTCACATGGATTATAAAGTGTTTAAATGGGTTTGCCCAAATATCAACAATGTTTCGAATCGGAGCGAGCTTGTTACGTATTCTTCGTAATTCCTTTGTGTTTTTATCATCACATTTCATGCACGAAGTCATAAATTCAAAGTCTAATTGCGAGAATAGGTCGACCAGTCAATTCGATTTAATTTCGATTCAACCCTTTTTCAATCTAAACCGCTGATTCCGTGGGTGAGGATTTTATCTGTAGTTGGTTTATGTATATGAAACATCATCTAGCTCGAAAGCCTCTTTATCACCCTCACCACACTTTTGCTTTTCCTCAAAAAATTTCCCAAAATTAATTTCTTTCGAAATTCTCACAACGTAAAAAACACTCAAGTTAAGGGGACCCGGTAGTCTAGAAACTTCAAAAAATCGATTTTCTGTTTTTTAATAATTTTTAAATATTTTTTTTTGTTTTTGTATTTCAGATAAATAGAAGAGCCAAAATGGACAACACCATCCAGGTTCCATTTTTCGAGAGGGTCAACTTAAGCACCATTTTTAAGATTATTTAAATAAATTTTTTTTTTCATTTTTGTATGTAAAAGAAGTAAATAAAAAGCCTAAAAATTTTAAATATCGTTTTTAATTTTTTTTATTGTAAACAAAATTTCTAATTTTCGAGCTCTAGACCAACGGGACCCCTCAACGATCTGAAATAAACCTTCGTTCGGCGCGCATGTAACAGCGCAAGCTAATATTCTCGCTCGCCGGCAATAACCTGCCGAAAATTCCTATGCACACCTCTTCTGTTCACGATGAAGAGGTGTGTGAAACTCTAAATTCTCAAATAACTTTTCTTTAGGAATAATTTTAGTCCACTTTACCTTCAGTTAATTTTATTTTAGCCGACATAACCTGCACGGCTGTGGGAAGAGAAAATTAAATAAAATGAAAAATTTGCAGCACGAAAAATTGCCACTGCCAAACTATTTACGAATCTAAATATAGTATATTCATATGAGTCAGTCTGTCTGCCTACTGACCGGTCAAAATAATAGCTCCCAACTGTAGAATATACAGTATATCTACCGGTATTTCTTAAGTTGCTACAGTAACAGTAAATTTTTAAAACTCTCCCCATACCTAACTATTTAAAGCCCGAAGCATCCGAAGAGAAAATTGTGAAAAAATGAATTTCAGATTTAATTTTAGATATGAATTATGAGCAGCATTCCATAACCACACTAATACAAAGACCTTTTGCACATTGGCTGAGCATGCCAAAGATAACAAGTCGTCGTATCCGCTAACAAACAGTATACATATGTACGAGATGTAGGTAAATAGGTGTGTTCTAATAGTCATTACAAGGAAGTGTTGGTGCAAACTATCCCTCAGACACGTAAAGAAAACTACATATGTGTGTGTGTGTGTTTCGGTGGAAAAATTGCGCAATCGTGCGTCTTTTAATGAAACTGCCTGCATAGAGGAGTACTGACTATAAAGGGTTTTCAATGACTTTCAAATGCATACACAAACACTTGTACTATATAGTAAATATGTGCATATGCACATCGGAGTGATCACAAATAAGGATAATGCGTTACATATACTTACACGTATAATAAAATGCTTAGATAAACTGAGCTAGCAGTAGATTTGCGTATACATACATACTCGTATGTATATGTGCTTACTTAAAAAGCAGTTGAGAAGTGCTGATAAGCCACCCGAGTGTTTACCCAAGCTAAATGCATGGGCGAAGGGTAATTGCTGTAGGTAGCTAACGTTATCAATATGTTCAACTTATGGTATTATGCATTTACTAACCACTGAGAACAGTTTGCAGTTGTTTGTTCTTTTTTTTTATATATATAATATATTGTCTTCCTGTGAAACTGTTGTTGTATATGCAACCTCGCTCCAAATGAGCTTCAGAAGATTTGAATATTACTCCCTTTAACGCAATCACTCTACGCGTGTCAATGTAAATTTTCTAAATTGGATGCTACATAAATTGAAGTCAAGGCGATAAAAACAAAAGTGCATTCTTCCAAGGGAGTGCAAAAAGTAAGATGGATTTTCAAATTTCGCGGGTAACGTATACCCAATCTTTCAATTTTTTTTTTTTTTTAGTTAGTACACATTAGGGATAATTCTCGACTCTAACCTTTGCTGGACATTAAATATTGAAGAACGGGTAAGGAAGGTAGAAATTGCTTTATATGCCTGTAAACGTGTGCTATGAAGAAGATACGGTTTTCAACCCAAGTATACATTATGGTTGTATTAGGCGGTTGTACGACCAATTTTATCGTATGGCTCGGTGGTTTGATGGAAAGCTCTAAATAGAGAATACAACATCAAATTAATTTGCAGAATACAAAGATCATCCTGTGCAATCCTGTGCAACATCCAAGGGCAGAATTATACAAAACACCAAATAAATTAAATAAAATAAATTTGTTTGTTTACAAAAACGACCGATTGCATGCTTTAAAATTATATATTTTTGTGATGGTTAATTTTTGCTAGCTAAAATTTCGCGAGAAGAACATACAAGTTAACACATCCGGTCAGACAAAGTCAACGACTGCAGTTCTGCACGATCAGCAAAGCTGCAACAATGTTTAATGCCGATTATGCCAAACTCCACAATACGCTGCCGTCAACATTCTATGCGCCGTCGCGACGTTGAAACATAATCCATTCAGCATAATCGCTGACACAGCGATTATAGGTCAGGGCTAGCTTATGTTAAGAATATTTTGTCATTTATATTGCAGTACGGATTTGACCAATAAAGGAATAAGTAATAATTCTATTTCGCTGATTTAACTTCGTGCAGAGATCACAAGTGAACAGTATATTAATTATTAA